>CM025616.2:18802-49355 GCA_014621495.2 Entosphenus tridentatus | reverse complement strand
AGACTCATACAGAGACCCATAGCCTCACACAGAGACCCATAGACTCATACAGAGACCCATATACTCACACAGAGACCCATAAACTTGCACAGAGACCCACAGACTCACACAGAGACCCATAGACTCACACAGAGACCCATAAACTCACACAGAGACCCATAGACTCACACAGAGACCCATAGACTCATACAGAGACCCATAGACTCACACAGAGACCCATAGACTCGCACAGAGACCCATAGACTCGCACAGAGACCCATAGACTCGCACAGAGACCCATAGACTCACACAGAGACCCATAGACTCACACAGATGATCATGAAGGCTTGGGGTGGCCTTCATGGATTGAGCATTGGATTTATCATCGCTGATGATGAATGTGATAATTGGTTTTTAACCCTTCTATCTGGCAACAAAACTGACACCTTTTTACAAAGAGTCATGTTTGCATAGACCGCAATACCTGCAGTCATAATACAAACAAAAGACATAACTCTGATAATGTGCACTGTCCTTGAAGTTGATTGGTCCACACCCGAGACAGCTTTCCTTAGAGCCTAGTCTCACATGGGTTGGACCAGATGACGCCAAAAGGCGCACAACTCAAAGACAATGCACCATCAGAGTATGAGAGCTCGGGGCAAGCATCTACACTATGGGAACCTCATTTGCCAGTAAAAAAATGATAATTGGTTTTTTACCCTTCTATCTGGCAACAAAGCTCTATGCAAACATGACTCCTTGTAAAAAGGTGTCAGTTTTGTTGCCAGATAGAAGGGTTAAAAACCAATTATCATATTTTTACTGGCAAATGAGGTTCCCATAGTGATGATGAATGTGTTTTGGAAAAACCGTCATGTGAATCTGAAATTTCCACGATGGGCAAATAAATGAGCACTGCCACATGCTCATTTGAAAGTGGATACACAGTGAATTTGAATCATTGTAATAATCTTCAGCCACTCTAGGATGAAAGCTTCCACAAATCGTGACCATCTCGCGGATTCACTTAGCAACGATCCGTGTTGTTTTTTTCACACGAGATGATTTCACCATTTCATCTCCATGGTGGACGTCTTCTTGGGCGTGTTCCCGTTTGTGGCTGCCACTCAGTCGTTAGTCTCCACTACCGGTCATCATCTCTTCCGCAAACACGGGCAAACGACAATGCATCCTTGTGTCTCAATGGTGGCGAGTGGGGGATTTTGCCAAATTCACCAGGTGCTGTCACCTGAAGGCATTGGAGGGCAGGATCGGGGTTAAGTAGTGAAGTGCAGTAAGTCTTTAAGGATTGGGCGTGTGCCTAATCTGATAAATGCATGCTTCGGCTGTACTATTAATGCCCCAGTATGTTCACGGAGTTCCTTTTATCTATTTAATCATTTTTACTTTGCTCTAGGGGTGTATGTGTGTGTGTTGTGGGTTCTTTATGTTGTACAGTGAGTCCTCATTTCATGCAGTAGATGTGTTCCTGAAAAGTGGCACGCAAAGCGAAAAACACATTAAGCAAAAACTATTTCCCCATAAATAATGTATTGATAAAATTTGGCAAGATACGATGTACTACGCACACACAGTGAGATGGCCGGACAAATAACTGAGGATACGCCGCTGCGTTGCTGTATCATTCCGTTGACTGCATCGTACCGCTCAGCCGCGCAGCTCAAATGAGTTCGTCGTTGACCGCTCAGAAACCGTGTTATAACGGGCACGTCCCGTGTAATAATGGGCGCGTTCCGTATTATAACCGGCGTGTTAAATGTTACGGGGCGTGTTGTGTTTTTAACGGGGGCGTTCCAGGTTGCGTGAAAGTGCTCCCTCATGGAACAATCACGTTATAGCAAAACGCATTGTGTTAACACCACGCGTTAAGCGTGGACTTACTCTATATCATAATTAGCTGTGCCAACAGTGGAGGTTTATTTAAAGTCTCTTCCGTAAATGTTTGTCAGCAAAATGTCAATAATGTGTTCAGAGGAAAGGTATTTTATTGAGTTTTTATTGCTATGACAATCAATCAGAATTATGAACATTGACAACTAAAATAAAACAAAAGCCGTGAGCACAGATATGTGAAGCAGTGCATGCTCTGAATTCCCCTAAGATACAGGAATAGGAACACATGAATAGGAAGCATACAGAGGTTACAAACATCACATTGACTGTCAAGAAAAGTAAGTGAGCTTAGGGTCATCATGTCGTGTCCATCAGACCAACTTAAATCAACCACGACCATTTGTGGGTACAAGACCTTGTACGCCAGTATTGGTGCTTAAGTCATCGGCTGTACACGGCTCCGAGCAGAAAACACTGCAGCAGATGGGCGAGGTATGATCTGCACTTCCCAACAGACCCAATTCACGTTCTGGGCCCAGTCGAGATAGACCGACTTGCTGAGGTTCGCTTTGTTGAAGCCAACACCTGCACGGAGGAGGTTCTGGCATCGCCAGATCACCCGTGGTTCTGCTGACCCTGATGGAAGTCTCCTCTACTCGCTGTCTCATCTTAGTAGCTGCTGATGTTGCTTACAGTCACACGCTCCACAGTTGGATCTGAGTGCTCTCCAGAGAGGAGCTGAGAGGTTCCATGTTGGTGGTAAAAATTTTACGCAACACTCGAGTCTCTTGGGAGCAGGAATAGGCTGGTAGAGCGGATGGATGCCTTGGGTCCTTGATCTGGCGCAGCTACCATTACTCTGATGTCCAGGGGGGCGATGCCAGCCAAGATGTGAAGGATGTAGACATTCGTCAGTTTGACACAGCCAGTCATGTTCCTGCAGCATTTTTTTACTCCAGGTTCAATATTTTTGTACGTACGGATCTCTCCATGCTGTTGCGTTGGCAACTTAATAAAATAGTTACTTCAACACCTACATTTGTATGGGATGTTGTGCGCTGAGATGAAGAGGGAATGGGTGGGATTGGATGCAATGGAGAGGGCGCTTGAGCTCGGGATCTGCTTTAGGCAGTGAAAAAACGGTAGCTGTGCGTGTGTAGAAGAGTCCAGTGCACGTAAGTAGATTTTATTATTCACACCGCTTCACAGCTGACACCGTCAACAGGCTACCTGCAGTAGGGAGATTTTCAATGGACTTCAAGCTCTCCTCGCCTGCCTCTTATATTATCTCACGACCCCTCCTTCTAGGACCTTCTCTCATCCATTCTTAACAAAACTCCCGCCTATTCCCGTTTGAATTCCCCAGCCAAATCCAATGCTCGCTGTTCAAGCAGACCATCTGATCGTCAGTGGCTGTTCCGCCACTGACGATCAGATGGCCGCTGTAAGTAACTTAAGTAACTTACAGCGGCCAATTCAAGTGGCTATCTTGCTATGTTTATCGGTGGTAATGACCGAGTTATTTAATCATTAATGGATCATCTTCAACGTCCTTTTACGCATGTAAAATGTAAATAAATGTGGGTGCAATATAATGGCATAGCAGGTCCTCTTTGCAGGATTGAGTATAAAAATGTACCCCCATGTGCCTATTGCTTTATTTATTTCACTTGTGTTTATTTGAGTCCTTAGTAATGTGTTAGTTTGAGTCCTGAAATTGAACCTTATGGCGAGACCCTGGGGTCCCATGAGCCCCCGGTTCTCGCATACATATATTATAACTATACCCTCTGGTTCTTTTGGTAAAGTCACGTCGGTATAAAATAGAATAAATCACGACGTTTCGGGCGCAACACAAGTGTCCGTCATCAGGTGGGAAAGAAATATTAAAACTTGCCTTTTGTCCGTCCAAGGACGGGTGTATTGCAGTAAATCTGAAACTTGCAAGCGAAAAGCAGACCGCGACGTGACATTCATTGCATCAATGCGTGTGCAATTTGTAAGGGCTCGGTGACACAGACCTATTTAATTTTAAGGTTATAATCCCTTGTTCATCGTGACGTCCTTTTTACTTCTATGTCTCAACAGCGTTACGGAGACCGCGTGACGTGAGGCTTCTGCCTTTGTGGTGAGGGTTGTGAGTTGACGGCGAGGAGGGGGGAGGAGGCGCCTCGGCCCCCATGTGGAGTGACGTCACCCGCTAATTGCTATTAATGTGGGGGGGTCCATTTGGAGGACGTCACCTGCTCATGATTATTAATGAGGGGGGGGGGGTGCTCCATGTGGAGTGACGTCACATGCTCATGATTATTAATGAGGGGAGGGGTCCATGTGGAGGACGTCACCTGTTCATGGTTATTGAGGGCGGCTGGCCGACGTGGAGTGACGTCACGCGCGGGACACACAGACATTCTTGGCTCATTATAGTAGTAAATGTAAACAAAAACTTTGCTCTTTTTCAACAATGGGTTTGAAGGATGGTGGCAAGTGTTGTCTTGTTAAACTATGCCTTTAAAACTGAAAACTACTTACCTGCAGTACTTCTATTTAAATACACTATCGAAAAAAAATCACACCCCTATGTCAATCATCGTGTTTCTCAGTGTGGATTTGTGAACACACTTTGTAAACAATAAATAAAATAGTACGCGTTTTCAATGCACTCTTCATATTGTAACAAGCGTTTTTACCAATGTCACTCCACAGAGTCGTGGGTCGTCGCTCCTCTTATCCGCATTATGTATATGATGGCTTAACCGCAAAAAAAACCTATCTGCACAGATACATACAGGCAAGTGAAGTATTATATCAAACATGAGGAATTAACGGTGCAACGCATCTCATCTGTTAAATATCTGCAGGTAATAGGATTGTCGTCGACTGATCCTGGCTGCAGACATTGGTAGGTCACAAATAATAACAAGAGAGCAGTTTCACTGTATGATGCATACCGTGATGACAAAACAGGTCCCTGTGGGGTGGGCTGGTAGGAACGAACAAATGAATGGGGGGGTAGGGAGTGTATTTTAATGTAAAAGCTTAAAATTTAAATGTTTCTATTTAAAATCATGAGGGAATGTAACATTGTTAAACATTAACGCCCTTTCACACACGCGGGGGGTACGATACGAAGGGAGAGTTATAGGCCTAGTTCTAGGCTTTAGGCCTAGCTGTAGGCTTTAGGCCGCTGTGAGTTAATTTTGAATTTAAATGTTTTAATTATTTATGTAAAAGCTTTAAATTTAAATGTTTCTATTTAAAAACATCAGGGAATGTAACATTGTGAAACATTAACTCCCTTTCACACACGCGGGGGTACGATACGAAGGGAGAGTTAGAGGCCTAGTTCTAGGCTTTAGACCTAGCTGTAGGATTTAGGCCGCTGTGAGTTAATTTGTAATTTAAATGTTTTAATTATTCATGTAAAAGCTTTAAATTTAAATGTTTCTATTTAAAAATATCAGGGAATGTAACATTGTTAAACATTAACTCCCTTTCACACATGCGGGGGTACGATACGAAGAGAGAGTGTGAGGCCTAGTTCTAGGCTTGAGGCCTAGTTCTAGGCTTTAGGCCTAGCTGTAGGCTTTAGGCCGCTGTGAGTTAATTTTTAATTTAAATGTTTTAATTTTTTACGTAAAAGCTTAAAATTGAAATGTTTATATTTAAAAACATGAGGGAATGTAACATTGTTAAACATTAACTCCCTTTCACACACGCGGGGGTACGATACGAAGGGAGAGTTAGAGGCCTAGTTGTAGGCTTTAGGCCTAGCTGTAGGCTTTAGGCCGCTGCGAGTTAATTTTTAATTTAAAAGTTTTAATTAAAAGCTATCTCGGAATTATAAGGGAATGTTTCACTTGTTTAGCCAGTTAAAGCGTCGCTGAGTCTAAAGGTTTTTGTAGGGTCATGCCAAGTGTTTGCAGTAGGGGGCGATGTTGGTACACGGACGGACGGACGGACGATATAATCTATTGTAGGCTGGTCCACTTCGTTCCTACCAGTATAAAGAACTTGTGTCGTGTAGGCAGTTTGAGCAGCTTTGGATAAGACTTATGACCCTGCCCATGCCCAAGCATGGAGTGCAGCATTCGCTTGTTCAGCTCTTCTGCCCATTCGTACTCGCTGCTGCGCTTGGACAACATCACAAAATGATCCGCGCCAGGTGGTCGCGGCGTTTATGTGCGCGGTAGGACGGAGTCGCTAAAAGTAAATTAATTACGATTTTGACTTCCGTTCATTCGGGACCCAGGGATCTCGCCATTAGGTTCAATTGTTGCGTTAATGAACGTTTTTGTTTCATGCATTGATAATCATGCAACTTATTGTTATTTTATAAAGATCTAAGTGCAACTATCGCAAAATAATTGTATTCACATAAATGCAAACTTTGTTTAAATTATCATTGGGCTATGCCACCATTTCTGTCCCAACACGCAGTTGATGGTGATTGTGAGATGTAGCTTCCTGACTCACACAAACAAACTCCTGTGCCCTCCTTGTCAATGGCTTTGCTGCTCCTGCGCGTAATGATGTGCAAATAGCCTGCCGTGCAGCAGCTACAGATATTCCCTGTCTTTGTTGGGCTCGAAAAGTAATATTTTGTAAAATGAAGTTTTGCTATGAATTTGTGGGAGTGTGCATTTGTGTATGTGTCCCTCCACTTTGCCATGCCCTGCCTCGGAGCTCTGCAACGCAAATGCAATATCTGTCACCTGCCTGCGCACACAGAGTGGGGGCTAGAGAGGCCATGGCTGTACAATTAGCCAATTGTGCTAAGGTAACCCATAACCATTATGCATATCCCAGCAGGATGAGCGGTGTGTGTCACAGACTGTATGTGCCACAAACAGATGAGTAGGCAACAGCATTTCGCCCGAGCAGTCAATCCAGAAGGTGATATACAGGGACATTCCTGTTATCTCTCTATCAGCTTATTTGCCCGTCCTAGGACGGAAGCTGTAATATTTACGAACAAATTGAGCAGAGTATAATTGTATCTTGCACAAAACGAAGTCATGAAACACTTGACTGCATTTCACTGTAGCACTGTATCAATGTCAGTGAACCTGTCACAAAACAAAGTCATTAAAACTTCACTGCAGGTCACTGTAGCACTGTATTAATGGCAGTGATTCTTGCACGAAACTATGTCATAAAACGCCTCACTTCATGTCACTGTAACACTGTATATAACTGACCTTCAATTTGTTCAATTCACTGCTCTGATACTCGATTCTCTTCTGCTTTCGGTCGCTGGGGTTTAAATAAATTGGAATTCGATACAATATCTGGAAAATCATCGAGAAATGTCTATTTTACCATAATGTAGAAGCATAAATTAGACTTACCTTTTGTCTGAAGTGCTGAAGAAATAAATAAAGACACCAAATCCACTTTGTTGCTGCGTATAATTATTTATTAGATTCACTTTCAATAAAGAAACTTCAAACTTAAAGCGAATTTGCGAAAAAATAAATTTCTTTCCGCTCGACCTTCTTCTGCGTGAGTGTAAAAATGCACCCGCTCATGAATATTAATGAGTGGAGTGACGTCACACGCGTTACACACACACAGTTTGGCTCATTATAGTAGTAATAGTGCGTCTAGAATTACGTAGTTTGTGTGTGTTTGTGTGCTTACGTTGGGGTGGGATTAAAGCAAGGTCAGTGGCACAGTGGTTCGGAAGTTTTATTCCAGAGGGAAGCCCAATGATCTGACTGCTCAGCCCCCACTTAGTGCATGTTCACACAACGCGTTTTCATGATAACGCGGCTCTTCAAAGACTTACTGTATACCAGTTTCTGGGTAGCCAGCACAGGACGATAATTTAGGGGTATCTAGTCAAGTGACCAACTATGAAAACCGGCTTAAACGTAAGTTTCTAAAACCCTGTTTTGTGATGGCAAGGGCTGGAGTCTGCCTCGAGTGTTCTAGAACAGCTTTAAGCCACATCACCACCACCATTATTAATCAATGTAAAGCAGTGAGGGTGAATTATGATCCAGCACTCAATAAAATTAGAATTATTCATGTCATTGTGGAGAATATAAAAAGGGGAAAAAATTCACTAGTATTGGCTGAAGCAATCCTGACTGCTGATGAGATATTGAATGTCAAAACATTTCCAGAGTTTGCTTGTGTTGAACCTATGCGGCTATGCACTCCCAGAAGGCAGGGTGGCTGATGGAATGTGTCAAAGATGCTTTTATTTATGTTGACGGACAGATATGGGAAGCAGGCACAGTGTCCTCCTACCTGCTGATTTGGTTACTCGCTGGTCGCAGTGTCACAGTTTCCACGGTCGCCTGGCTATATTGCGTAGCTTGGAAGAGCACTTAATGTTATTGTGGCTGTAAATAGTTTTTATATTTATTAGCTTACATAATTATTTATTGGAGGGTCATTATACCCAACATGGGGTAAGGATGTTAAGATGAGCAGACTGCATCCTGTTTACGGTGAAATCCACTCGATGTTTCACAGAGGCAGTGAGGTCATTTGCACAGGACGTGACATTAGTCAGTCTAAAATGTAAAACAACGCGAGCAATGTATGAACGTTGAACTTCTTTCGCACCGTACGTAGCCAACCCTGCTCATGTCCCTCTTCATGAAACATTATTTTTGACACGTTTTGTTTTGTTTACACATCTCATCAACGACACAGCATTCTCAGGAGTGTATGTCACTGGTTCAATACGAAACAAACTTTGAACACGTGATTAAATGCAGTGTCTCACCAGCAGTCAGGTTTCATGGAACGAACGCTGAACTTCCAGATGTTTATAGGCAATGATCCCCTCTGTTAGATATGAATACAAATACAATGTAAAGGTTATGTATGAGAACCTTAGGATGCATGTGGGGTTTCCATCTAGAAGCAAGGTCCCCGCTGTACACTGTGCTGCTCTTTTAGTATTTCTAAATAAACTGAACAATAAGAAAAGTCGTCTCCACACATCCTATCATACGTTGCTTACCGTATGGAGGGACAGACATGTGAAAGAGGTTAATTGTCTGCCTGTTTGTTTTTACTTATTTTGCACAACGCTGATTATTTTGTGTCATTTTTTAAATTATCAAACAAGTACATTACTACGTGACTTTACCGAAATAACTAAGAAGATACATTACGATTATACCTTTGTCCCAGAATCAGTTTACCTTGATAACATACCTTTTGTTTTAAATCCAGAATTCCGATTTGAACAGCCTCTTAATTTTCAAAAGGATGACTTGGAAACCCAACATATTGTCTGGGTGAGGCAACATTCACAACTGGACCCTTCTCGGCGATCTCTGGTCTGACACTGGTGAGACGAGGCGCTCACGAAGGCTGCTGTCTCTGGCGTAGGCCCATCAGTTTCAAGGACAATGCATCATCTATTGTCGGAGCGTGTTTGTTCGCATGTTCACCACAAGTACGTGTGGTTAATGCAGACTTGATTCCTTGCACAAATGTTTCTATTTGGTGTTTGAACATCTTAATACCTGTTCTATTGCCAGAAAGGGTACAACCTATTCTTATGTTTTCAAACAGTTGTCCTTTGACAGAAAATCTAGATCCTGCCATAGGAATGTGGAAGGTTACTCTTTGTCATGTGTTTATTTACTTAAATCTTGACTTAAAGCTTTCGTGACTGCAGGAATTTATATTCTTTGGGTCTTTTATTTACTTACTTTTTGCAATTTTGTTGACTGCATTTCGTAACCTTGTTCATGAGTTCCTTCTTTAGCAATTATCCCCTTCTTTGATGTAATTCTGTAATCATAGTGCAGGATGTTGAGATGCAGTTCTGTACAGCGCCTTTTGGTATCCAGGTGAGAGGCACTTTAGAAGTGTCAATTTGTATGATTATTGTCCAGCACTACCTCTGGACCACCAACAGGGATTATCACCATGATGCACTCACATGACAGAAGGAACACTTTAATTAGAGTTACCGAATGATTCACAACATGACAACATTTCTCACGTTTATGGACTCGCCGCTAAGGTTTTGCTAAGTTAGTCTGAATCATTAGCCTTCCACTCCTATGTGATCCACCACGTGATCCACTGTGACCACATGACTTCCACATATTACAGCCGCACAGCAGGGAAACAATATCCAGTGTTCAGGAAGAGTTAAAGAGCCACAGTGTGACACTTAACGAGGGCAGAAGTAACACAAACGTTACAAATGCATTAATACAATTTTAAAAATATATAATTGGTGATGTTTTCGGCATTACACAGATTCAGTTTATTATCATCTGCTACAAAGAAGGGCTATTGCTGAAATATCACCGAATATATATTCCTTAGTGTTTTTGACAATGTATATATGTTGTTGAACTTATTTCGCACCGTACATAGCCAACCATGCTAATTGGAGGTGAGGGGGAAGGACAACAAACTAAACACAAAAGTGATAGTTTGTGTTATTTGTGCACTACTGGCAAGGCGTATTATCACCAATGAATTACGCGATGCCTGCGATTTCCCCTGCGGCTGCTACCGGTTTAAAACTCAATAAATATCGTGAGCAAAATAACATAAAAGTCACGTTTTATGTGGAACTGCTCAGATAGTTTATAGCCATTGTCACGGGTTATTGTGACCTGATGGATTTAAACCAAAGAGCACATGCTAACAGACTGGCAGGAGGTCACTCTGAACTTGTGTTAAATTGCTCTTCAATTCAAGACCTCTCATTCAGGACCTCCAGACCATATCATCCCAGCACTGATGTATTTTGATGAAAACACCCTGCACTCTTTGGTTCAGGCGTTATATTCTGCAGCTAAAATATGTATTTGTGGGGTGAACGGTGGCAGAGTGGTTAGTGCACTGCACTATGGTGCCAGTGATCCAGGTTTGATTCGTGCCGTGTTGTACATCATTGGTGAGTGGAACCTATCCTTGGCCTCCGTGATGTCTGATCTGCCTTAAATAAGCGTCTTGTGCAGTGGGGAGACATAGGTGGGTAGGTGAGGTTCTGACCACATCACTCCATATTGTATGTAAAGTGTGTGCCTTGGGTTAATCAAAAACATATTCACGTGTGCTAAGATCATGTGCCGTGTTTTTTTCACATACTGTACCACACAGGTCAGTGCACGCTCACCAACCCACACCGACGAGCTTAGTGAAGTATGGTCCAATAACCCCCCAAACCTTCACGGCGTAGGGAAGCCCTCATCATACAGAGAATTGAGAAAATGGCTGTATGTTACTTGTGAGACATGCATCGAATCGCATGTTTAAGCAACGATGGTTTTCAATTTTAATGTTCAATGTAAATGGATTAACATGGCTCCTGTTTCCACTACATTTACGACAATATGAAAATAAATCGATAGTTGAGACCAGATTGTGGGATTTACAACAGCTATGGGATCCAGCAGAAGTAAGCAATAGCGAGGTGTGGTGGCATCACTGAAAATGGACAAGATCACCTCTTGACTTTTTACAATGTGAAGCAGGGTTGTCTTAAATGTGTGAGTTTTCCATCCCACATGATTACCTATTCCCTACATACTTTGATGTCCACTTTGCAGCAAATAGCTCATTCACTTTTCTGATTATTCCCAGCATAAGTTACCTGAAGGTTGGGGTAATTAAATCCTGAACTCTGTAATAGTTGTATATTTAATTATTCATGCCACCTACGAGTATATCTATAGATATTCTTATTCTGCTCGTGCTACATTCATCAATAATGGAGAACTGTATTTGATTGTGTTTGCTATTTCATAAACATACAAAGACCCCTCATTCAGCCATACGAGCTAGTGATGTTAGTGAGCACATTAGCGAGCATAAGGTAGTATGTTCAGCACCATCCATTACATTTAGTAGCCTTAGTCTCCCCAGTACTGATGTTCACACATGGGACGACTTAAGGTTGAGCGGACCTAGAGGAGGCCCGGGGCAGGTTCGTTTACAAACTTGCCACTGATTAATGTGCATTACAGCCAGGAAATAAACCCAGCTATTCCGAGATTGTAGTAGGCACACAGCTTGTGAACTTCGTTTGCACCGTACGAAGCCAACTGTGCTAATCGAAGGTGCGTAGGAAGGACAACAAACTAAACACAAAATCAGTTCTAAAGAAATTCGTTTTCAATTTAAAAGTACAGAGCTTCAGCGGCTTCCTAAAACTCCAGTGGATTCCTAACCCACCCCCTCCTGCATCCCCTCCAGCACAATTATGCAGGATGTGTCTACGCATTTCAGTGTTGTCTCCTTCACGCATTGTACAGCAATGTGCTGTCGGTCGTTGTCACTAGTCGCAGTTTGGCTCGATAAGCCTCAGGCATTTTACCTAAATCCCGACAATCCCCTGTGCTGCTGCATCCCACTTTCACACATCCGGTCTCTGTACAGG
Source organism: Entosphenus tridentatus (assembly GCA_014621495.2). Taxonomy (NCBI): domain Eukaryota; kingdom Metazoa; phylum Chordata; class Hyperoartia; order Petromyzontiformes; family Petromyzontidae; genus Entosphenus; species Entosphenus tridentatus. The sequence continues at coordinate 37,144 of CM025616.2, read as the reverse complement.
TGGCTCCGTCTGTGCGTGAGAATTGTGATGTATGTTTTGTGTGTGTGTGTGTATATATGATGTGTGTTCTGTGTTGAGTGTTGGTGTCTTTGTCTAGCAATTTCTATTTGGCTGGGTATAAACGGGCACTGCATGGGCTAGAGAAGAGAGACTCTCTTCTCTAGCCCATGCAGTGGTACAGAAGGATGAACTGGTTTTTGTGTTTAGTTTGATGTCCTTCCCCCACATCTCCGATTTAGCATGGTTGGCTATGCACGGTGTGAAAGAAGTTCAATATACATATATGTCTGTACTAGCGGAGAGTTGACAGTTGGTGCATCTGCCAGTCACCTCAGTCAACCCATGGCACCTGGGTCTGTTCCGTGACCTCCTACCAGCAGCCTTTCGTCACTTCACATGGCCTCAAAGGGCACCTAGCGTGGCACAAGTGCCATGGTGACATCACCACAGAGGTCGCAATCGGGTACCCGATACCCGTACCCTACCCGATACCCGGCTACCCGTACCCGGCCGGGTACGAGTACCCGTTTGCGACCCTGGTGCGGCCGGGTACGGGTAAGGAATCAAAACCTGTTTGCGACCTCTGCATCACCACCACTTCATGGTAAATGGCAGCTGTTGTTGTGTAGGGGCGCAGTAGTGCAGTGGTTAGCACACTGCACTATGAACCTGGTCACCCGAGTTCGATTCCCGCTCATGGCCAACACCAGTGACAATTATCTGAACCGGTTCTGGGCCTCCCCTAGGTCGACTCGGCCTCAAATGAGTACCTGGTGCGATGTGTAAACTTTGCAACGAGAAAGGAAGCCAGGTGTGATGCTGGCCACCCACCCCCTCATGTGCTGCGCTGACTTTCATAGGTGCTCGCTAACAGCACTCGCCCCAACAGTCTGTCAAGGTTATATGGGGGATATTTGCCTTTATTTTGGAGGGATGCGCATTGAGCTCCAAACCCGATGGACCTCAGCTCAATTTATGGCCATGGCTAACATAGGTGGTGAATTATATCAGAGCCCATCCTAGGCTTCCCTTAGGTCGACTCAACCGTAAATGTGTACCTTCTGCAGTGTTGCAACTAGTGTGGGCCATACCACCAACTCGTGTTCTGTTTCAGCCTTAACAGATGTTCACTAGAAGTACTTGTCTTGACACTAACAGCGACGATGGGGTAATATAAACTATTGTTTAAATTCTCCACCACCACGCGAATGATTATTGAAGTATATACACTATAATTTTGCATCGAATTAGCACTCATATATCGTACAGGGTTCTTACCTCTAGATTGGTAGTTCACCAGCATTGATCCAAGCAAGCCTGAATGCTGAGGAGACAATGTATATTGAAAGTGGCCCAGAGTTTGTTCGTCTTGAATCAATGCTGCAGAAATAATGCACTCCCAGAAGGCCGTGGGTTGTGGAAGAAATACTTTTATTTTTACGTGAAAAGACAGAAATATGATCAAGATATTTTGCTATATGGATAATAGTTGTGTGTATAGTGTGCATGCTTGTAAATGTGTACAATGTGCATGTTCGCTTTGTGGCTATGTGGGTTTCTGCATATGTAAATGTTTATTGTGTATGTCGAGTGGGAATGGTATGCTGTCTGCCACTGTGTATGTGCATATGGTGTATTTGTGATTGTGTTCGGACACTGTGGGGAGCTGTGGTGCAGTGGTTCGTGTACCGTGCTGCAAATCCAGCAACCTGATATTCAATCACAGCCACGGCTATCATCAGTTGAGATATTAAAACTGGTTCCAGGCCCTCCCCTAGGTGTCGGTCTTGATAGGTGCTGTCTGATAGCACTTTTCTTTGTTAGCACACTAGTTTAGTTCACGACCACACACACCACTGGCCAGAGGAGTTGTGTGTGGTATAACTGAACACAGATTGGGTATCTGCAGGTTGATTCTGACAAAAATAGGTACCTACCTGAAAACGTGAACAAGCAACCAAAACGTGCATGTCATGATCTTATCACCCGTAATAGGTGCTCGTTAACAGCATTTGCTCCAACAGACTCCAGGTAGTCCCCGAATTACGATGGAGATGCGTTACGACGACCCCATCGTAAGTCGGGGACCCCTTGTATACTACTGTTGCTTCAACATAACTCGAGAGTAGTTTCAACATTTATTGTCTCATTGGCAGCCAGACTTGTATGAACCAATGTTGGTGAACTGCCAGATCTTTATAGGCAAAATATACGTTAGATGTGGGTCCTAGTGTGATGCAAAGCTATATAATACACTACACATCATTAACCGGTAAAGTCGTTGTGGAGAATAAAATTAACAATGTAAATAAAGAGACGATAAGGCTCAATGTAAATGGTGAACCTTTGCGTGTGAATATGTATGGAAGAGGCATGGTAGTTAGGTAGGGTGGGGTGTTCAACAGACAGGCTGCTGTTGGAACTTTGCCAAACCAAACTGCAGCATGAATGAAATCGGCAAAGCCATACAAAGATCCCCCATATAGCCTTAACTGACTGTTGAGGCAAGTGCTGTTAGCAAGTACCTATGAAGGCCGGCACAGCACACAAAGGGGTGGGTGACCAGCACAACAGACACACAGAGAAAGACATACGAGGGCAAAGTGGGGGGGGGGGGCATACAGGGAGGACGCTGGGAGCGGCTTTTAGGAAAATAATAAACAGCCCACATGTTGCAACCTGCAGCCCGAATGACTTTCATAAGCGTTAGCCTCAGTGTTTATCTCGTAAACACACAAGCGAGAGCACATGAAAGCATCATTTGCCAGGAAATTAAGGCAGCTGTGTGTCCTAGTGGTCAGTGCTCTTGCTACTAAGCCTCTGCGTGGAGGAGACAGTGTGCAATCTGGGGATTTAGCAAAATGTACTGCATTGCAAGATTGTAAGGTGGCGGCGGCGGCTTGGGGAAGCTTTTATCCAGCAGTGGATTGATCATGACTGATGACAGTATCGTGTGCAATATCGAAAATTCATTTACAGCAGTAAATAATGTGATTGTGATGAAGTCAGAATATCAAGTTTGAGCATTTAATGATTTACATTTTTTCAGTTTTTTCAGGTCTCTCACTAATAATGGGCCAAATCATCAAAACCATTTGATTTTTTCTTCCTTTTCAAACTCAAATTAGAATTGAGGTGGTGCTTACCCCCTGTTTACAGCCCTGAGCCAATCGTGTAAATTATACATTTCTCTGGCAGAGGCGTATATAACCATAGGACAAACACGGTTGACTTCCCCATTCAGTGGTGTTCATTTGATCAACCCTCGAGGGATAATGCACTGATTCAACCCCAACTAGGTTTTGAACTCGCAACCTTAGGATTTCGAGCCACTCGTTCAACTGCTTCTTCTTCTTTTGTTTGGCTGATGTAGATGCAGAGCAACTATGATTTCACATTCAGATGGTCAAGCCCGATAACCTCATCAGGAGTAGCAGAGTGTATAGCTGTGATGTCTCCTTGGTATTTGTGATTCGGGTATTGCATCGTTATATGTTGTATGGTCACTGGAGAGTTTTAAGTTTCCATTCGTACAAAAACTCTATCGCTGAGCCACCTGGACTATTGCAATACCTTGTTTAACAGAATTCCAACTAAACAACTTCTCTCTCCCCCCCTCCAGCCGATCTCTCCAGTGCTGCTGCGGTGGTCCACTTCCTGCCCCGCCTCCCGCCCCCCCACTTCTCTCTTCCCCCCACTGCCGAGGCCTACTATATAACCTCGTGCCACGGCAGATCTCTCGCCTACTTCAGCAGTTTTTTCTTGCTGTGGTTGTCCCACCTGATGACGATTGCTTGTGTTGCGATCGAAACGTCGTGATTTATTTTATTTTTCTACCTATGTGACTTTACCGAAAGAACCAAAGAGTATGGATTCCTGCAGTCACGAAAGCTTCAAATCATAAAGTAATGTAAATTTACCCCAAAGTCAGTTTAACACGTAGTGCTGTACTAGTGACGAACTGGAATGTTCTGTTTAGGTGACGACCCTTACTAGTTGGCTGTGTCGGGTGGTGGCCGGTTTTAACGACACATGTATATATTTATGCGATCTAACCCAACAAAAAAACTTTACCCCAAAGTACCAAAAACTACCGCAAACTACCACAAAGGGCCTCCGCACACAAAACAATGTAGATGTGGGGAGCTGTAGTGTAGCGGTTAGCGCATTATGCTACAAATCCCACGGCCCGAGTTTGATTCCTGCTATTATCTGAACCGATGCTGGGCCTCCCCTAGGTCAACTCAGCATCAAATGAGGACCTGATGCGATGTGTAAACATCACAACTAGTGAGACAAAGGCAGCCAGTCGTGGTGCTGGCCACCCACTCCCTCACGTGCTGTGCTGACCTTCATAGGTGCTCGCTAACAGCACTCGCCCCAACAGTATGCTAAGGCTACAGGGTGGGATCTTTTTCTTAAAACAGTGGAGGTGCTTGAGTTTGCAAAAACGAGTCAAAAAGCCTGGCACTCTCCTAAGACTGCAAGACGCAGCAGCAGCGACGTAGGCCTACAAACTCCCGTAGTCGGCCCTCAAGCTCCCGTAGTTGGCCCTGACGACATTGCCAGACCACTAATCAGCAAGTTTACTAAATACTCTACCGCACTCTTGACCACTCTAACCTCCGCATTCTCTGGTCCTTTCTCAACCTGGGAAGTCGACGCTAGTATTGCCCAGATAAAATCCGGTAAAATCGCAGGCCTTAGTAGGATATATCCTAAATTCATGAAGAACTTAGGACCATGCACTAAAACAATGGCTTGCCAATTTCCTCACTGACATCCACTCCTGAGTTGTGGTACCAAAGGAGGTGTTCAGATGTTCAAACACCAAATAGACACCGATTGCAAGGCATCAAGTCATAATTTTGATACTGACAAAAAATGATCCCATAGATACCATTTTTCTAATAAAACTTTCTCTTGAAAAAAACCTACGTGCGAACAAACATACGCCGGAGTTTACTTCAGAGCTACTCTAGTATTCATAACCACAGGGGCTTCCAACTGCAATCACTCGGCCAGCCACCCCTTCTACAAAACATCAAAACAACACCAGCTACAATTCCTCTCAAGATAAAGATGTTATATTCTCTCTCTTGGGTCTAATTGTAGCAAAACAAAAACGTTCACATTATGCACGAACCTATTTAAAATTGTTACTTTTTTCTCAATTAAATGGCATGATGTTAATGTCCGCAGTGTCATTACGGACAGGGTAAATAGTTGTCCACCGAGGGGTAATTCCGTGTGTGCACGCACACACACACAGGCATGGGGAGACAATGCTCGCGTTTACTCTAATGACACGTCACACGATATTCCGCTTCAGGTTGCGTTATTGCTTGCTTGATAAAGTTACATTTATTTAAAGCTTTATGAGACCATTTTTTGTCGTTTTTTGCTTTCTGGATTTTTTTTGTCAGACCTGAATACTACCCATTCATAGTGGCAGAGCAGCAGACCACCCAGAGAGACATTACTGTAGCAAGTAATCTCAAAACACAAAACTACAGCTGAAATTACTGCTCATTATACTCCAACGGAAAAACGCAATTTGCCTGTGCATAATTAAATATATGCGCGTGTGTTTATGCAGCCTATACTTTTCTAATTTTCCTGCTTTAGCTCAATTCATCGTTTATCGTACAATGTATGGCGATGTGAAGTATTCCCATGAAAAAAATACTTATTGTCTCCATGTACTTCTATCTGGTTATAACACAAGATGAGGCACTCATTGGACTCTAAGGCCAATGGCACTCACAATAGGTTAGTAGGACTCTGGGTAATCTGTTGATTACTAAAGGCAGATGAGCCTCAAACAGTCCAATAGCATGTACAAACATTGAGAAAAGAGTGGAAATAGCCTGATGTATTGTTCCGGCCACCTACCACCACACTGCTACTACTAGGGGACTTCATTGCTGAGGTAGGAGCTAAGTATGGTGAGTGGCAGCATGGAATAGGATATACTTATATTGGAATCAGGTTCTGTGAGATTTGCAGCAGCAATAGATTCATTATCTGTACCACAGTTTGAAGAGAAGTCACAAGCTGACATGGAGATCATGCAATGGTAAGACTGAGACTCTTGATTGGTTACATTGCAACCAAGCAACATCGGACATGTTTTCTTAAGACCAAAGTTAACACGGCTGCAGAAATTGGTTGACTTTTGCAGATATATTTGTCAGTTATGACTGGGTGCTTCCCAGCCACACAAATGAGTAGTTGAGAATTTGGGACAGGTAGAATAATAGACTGGTCAAAGATGAGAACAGGACCTTGCAGTGATCAGGGTTCTCTTAATTGTTATTCAAGGATATTTAATATACTATTTGATATTACTTGATATACAGGGTTGTAAATATGTAGTTCTAGTATGTATAGCTAAGGGCACATATTTTGAATCTATTTGTTTTTGAACCTAGGCCTACAAAAATGAGCATGTGCGGGTTTTCAAAGGTGCTGATCCAAATTACATTTTCAAGAATGAAATTTGTCAGATACTTTTTTAAAGAGTGTCAGACTAAGGCTGATAGCATATTTTAACTGCCGCATTGCTAGAGGTAAATACTTTTAATAATAAAATAATATTCAAGTGTTTGCTGGGTTACATCTGCCTCTCAGGTCCAAACGAACAAAATTTAAGGTATTCATACTCTTAGGTTTTTTCGGTGAAGTCACGTAGGTTAAAAAATTTAATTAAAATTAATAAAAGTAAAATAAAAACACAAGCTTCCGTCTTGATACAGCAATCGTGCTGTGACGGTTCCACCTGAAGACGGAAGCTTGTGTTGCCTCCGAAACGTCGTTATTTTTATTTTACTTTTATTAATTTTAATTTAATTTTTTACCTACGTGACTTTACCGAAAAACCTAAGAGTATGAATCCTTGCAGTCACGAAAGCTTCAAATCTAAAATTTAAGGTCCCTACTCCATGACACATGCACTCGTCTGAACGCACATGCATGCGTGTTTGTGTCACCGGGATTTGGACCCCAGCTTGATGTCTCTCCACTGCTGCCCAGCGCTCCTCCGGTACTCCTCCAGCTCCTGTGTAAAGTACAATATGTCAGTTGTCATCGTCATCATTTCCTGCACTATCACTTTCATATAATCTGTTCAAACATTGCCTTACTTCAAATCTATTTTTCAAGCAACCCCTGCGTCTCCCTTCAATTAGTCCACAAAAAACTGAAAACTCAGTAAAGCCCCGGCTACTAGTCTGATTGTGGGGAGTCCTGGTCCAGCCGAGTCTCAATTCTAGGAACCCAGGGTCGAGGTCGCTAGGGTTTTTATACTGGAGAGTGTTATTATTCTTTCATATGCAGAGGTTTTTTTCTTGGTACTCTGGTTTCTTTCTGCATGTAAAACATGAACAAGGAATTGGCAGAACATTTCATTGCACAACCTCCATAAAAATGAGCCTTGAGACTCAAGGAGCCTCTGGTGGATGGAGGACATCAAACATCCAATAAGAAAGGAAGTCCAGCATGAGGTGTTCACCTGGTCCTTCTGGGCTCGCATGGCATCTACGGCCAGCTCTGCGTATTGCTTGTCCTTGGCTGGGTCTCCGTCTTTGTCCCGTCCATCCACCTCCTGTATGGATAAGGATGAATTCAAGCGGCGCTCAGCGAGCATCATTATCCTTATCTAACCAAATCACAGAACATTAAAATGCATTCCAGTTTTATTTCCATTTGTATAATAAAGTGCTGTAAGTAGCATTACTGAAAAATATTTCTGTGGCTCCAAAGCCATAATAATGTTTTCCCATTCACATTATTGTTGTGTTACTGGGCCAGGTGGCTCATCAGTAGGGTCAGCGGCTTGCAATCAAAATGTTGCAAGTTCAAATTCTGGGTGGGGCTTGGCTCAGGCATAATATAATGGGATCGATAAATAAGTTCCACTTTGTTGGAAAATTAACACTCGGTTCTCCTATGGATAAGCTTGTAAACTAAATAGGAATGCTGAATTTTCACCACTTGCTGGAGATAAGCATCGCCGCAATGCTCATTTCAACAGAAAATCACTTTGACTGCTTCTTTTGAGGAGATACTTGCAGCCTGAATATGGATCTTTATGAAATGTAATAAGTTTAAAATATCACGAACAATTAGCAGCTCACCTCTTGTGGAAATATGGCCTTGTAAGATTTCTCCCAGAGCTCCATGGGGCTACGTGCGTGAATGCGACCCATTTCCTTCTGAGAGACGGGTGGGCCACCTAGGAGGGGGCACAGATTGTGTCTCGAATGTGTGCCTATACCAAGTTATGCAATACCCGATCACTACAACTTAAGATTTGTTTTATTTAGCGGTGTGTTAAAACGCTGACATAGTCACTTGCTCAATTAACTATACAGTATATTGATTTGGTCGCTTGCCCATTTACTCACTCCAGCATTACGGTAAGACCTCGCTTAACGTGTTTTCCATATAACGCGGTTCTTCTATGAGGAAACACTTTTTGTGCAACATGTAACGTGCCCGTTATAACGTGGAACGCACACCGTTTTCTGACCAGTCAATGTAGAACTATTTTCTTGAGATGTGAGGTTGACTGGTAGGATACAGTACATGGAATAATACAGTAACACAGCAGCATACCCTCAGTTATTTGTACCACTATCTTACTGTGTGTGCGTATATTGTATCTCGCCAAACTTTATCATTACATTATTTATAGCGACATTGTTTTCATTCAACACGTATCTACAGCGTTAAACAAAGACTTACTGTACTCATGTACATATCAGTCTGCATACAGGTCAACTCAGCCTTAAAAATACTACTTGTTTCACTGTATAAACATCAGCAATGGGGAGGCAAGTAGGTTAGGATGGGCAACTGTACTAATCCTACATTCTTAAGTGCCATGCTAACCTTAATATTTGCTCACTCAGCGCCTGCCCAAAATGTCACCAAGGCTGATACAGGCATCGACGTCGTATGTTGTGTATGTCACACACAATGTCTGTGTACCAATATTCTGCAGAGAGTCTGATCCTGCTTGAATCATGAGTGGCTTCCCATAGTCGGTGACGCTGATTCTCCTGAAGAGAACAGAGCACGTGTCCTGCTCAGCCACTCACTCTCTCCACACTGCATTGTAGTGCCAAGCAAACTGGATGATATATACACACACTGCAGAAATCAACATCCAGCCAGGTGGCTCAGCGGTACAGCGAGCGGCTCACAATCAGAAGTTTGAAAGTTCAAAACTTGATGGAGGGCTATCTCAAACTATCATCCCTCTGGGATCAATTAAATACTACCACTTTGTGAACAAGGGAACAGTGGTTGTCCTATGACTTGCCCCCTGCATAGGGATGTGAGAGATGAGCACCACCTCAATGCTCATTTGAGCAGCACATCACATTTGTGAATCAACTGGCAGGTCACTTGTGGTGGGTTCAAAAGTTCGGCTATGCATATTATTATTGCCACTTCACAGTCTGCAAAATGAGATAAACCTGGCAAAGCTGCACTTCTGTAGCCTTGCAAACACTAGGTTGCTAGGAATGGATAATTCCCACCATTGGCTCAGTTTAGCCAATGAAGCTAATGACCACTCAATGTTCATTTCAACATTAGTCAGCTTGACTTTAAGTAAGTGTACTTATCCAAATTAGAATCTTAATTATCTTGGATGAATCCGATGAGCTATGAAGCTCTTTTTCAAAAATGTCAGTGTTTGCGGGTCAGCAAATTACAACAAACTACAACGAATTATCGGATTGCAAAGTAAAGAAAAGGTAAGGAAGTCACTAAAATTTTGACTTAAAACTTTCGTGACTGCAGGAATTCATATTCTTTGGTTCTTTCGGAAAAGTCACGGAGATAGAAAAATATAATAAAAATAAAGTGAAGAAAAATATCACGACGTTTCGATCGCAACACAAGCGGTCGTCATCAGGAAAAGGGGTTAGCCTCTAAAGGCAAACTGTTTATAAAGGTTTGGAGATGGGCGTAGCCCAAGCGTATCAGCAGCACCAGCAGCATGGGTGGGGTAGCAATGCCAATGCAGCAGCAATGCCAATGCGGCAAAGGGCCGCCAGGAAATCACTGCACCCGCTGCACACACCACACTGCTGACGGTGAAGGTTGATTGACAAGAAAACACAAGTCAAGTCATGACCCAAAGTGGTTGATGACATCCTTTCCGATGATTGCTGAGTCTATAACCTTCCTCTCGGTTGAAATCGTGTCTGTGTCTGTATATATGGATGGCTTCATGAACGAATCTTTGTTGATAGCCAGTAGGCTTGCAAAGTACCATCGTTTTCGAGAAAACAATTTCGTGTGAGCCAGCCGCACTAAAATAACCGTGTTCGTGAACATAAGGCAGATTTGAAATACGTAAGGACCAATACTTCTGCCGTGGCTGATCATTATTTTAATGTGGCTGGTTCACACGAAATGTATTTCTCTAAGACGATGGTACTTTGCAAGCCTACTGGCTATCAACAAAGATTCGTTCATGAAGCCATCCATATATACAGACACAATTTCAACCGAGAGGAAGGTTGTAGACTCGGAAATCATTGGAAAGGATGTCATCAACCACTTTGGGTCATGACTTGACTTGTGTTTTCTTGTCAATCAACCTTCACCGTCAGCAGTGTGGTGTGTGGAGCGGGGTGCAGTGATTTCCTGGCGGCCTTTTGCTGCATTGGCATTGCTGCTGCATTGGCATTGCTGCTGCATTGGCATTGCTGCTACATTGACATTGTTGCTGCATTGGCATTGTTGCTGCATTGGCATTGCTGCTGCATTGGCATTGCTGCTGCATTGGCATTGCTGCTGCATTGGCATTGCTGCTGCATTGGCATTGCTGCTGCATTGGCATTGCTGCTGCATTGGCATTGCTGCTGCATTGGCATTGTTGCCCCACCTATGCTGCTGGTGCTGCTGATACACTTGGGCTACACCCATCTTCAAACCTTTATAAACACATTTTTCGATTTAAAGCTTTCGTGACTGCAGGAATTCATCTTCTTGGTTCAAACCTTTATAAACAGTTTGTCTTTAGAGGCTAACCCCTTTTCGTGATGACGATCGCTTGTGTTGCAATTGAAACGTCGTGATATTTTTTATTCACTTTATTTTTTATTATTTTTTATATCTAAGTGACTTTACCGAGAGAACCAAAGAATAAGTCACTAAAAATAAATAAAATATATAAGTACAATTTGCATAAGTACATAAATTCAGACATCACTGCAATCCACAACCATCCTAAAATAAAGTTTGCAGAAAAAAACAATCCGAGTATAATGATTTTTCAACTGTTATGCTCGTGATAAACTGAATTGCGTAAGAATCAATTGCTGCTGAATCATATACGAGGCATGGGACTGGTTTATGGAAACTCCTAAGCCACTTAAACCACATGCACCACCTGGCAAAAAGATAATGTGTGCTTCATATTAAAACATTGTGAATGACAATCATTGAATCACCGACAAAAATTCCGCTATTTGTGAAACCACTCACCCAAGCAAGGTGTGGAAAGCCAGATGGTTGATCACATTCCGTGCCCGATTCATTAATGCATCCATTTTGTTGCTGCAAAACTGAAATACAAAAACCCAGCATACTCTTTGGTTCTTTCGGTAAAGTCACGTAGGTATCAAATAAAATACATCACGACGTTTCGGGCGCAACACAAGCGTCCATCATCAAGTGGGAAAGCATGGTCTGCTGCTGAGGCAGATTGCCTCAGCAGCAGAACATGCTTTCTCACCAAGAATCAAATAGTATGGATTCCTGCAGTCACGAAAGCTTCAAATCAAGATTAAAAACCCAGCACTTAAGAGATTGCATAAAAGCGCCTTGAGACATTATTGAAAGGCGCCTTACAAATAAATGAGCAAAAATTAATGAATCTCGCATAATCAGCAAAGGGCCGCTTCATCACGTTGACATTAAACCCGCTACCACCTGAAACAACCAATTAGTAAGGTATGTTATGTAAAGAAAACATGCTATTCATTACTCGTTCAGTACACCGGTGTGTTGGAGAGCAAACCCATAACATTTGCAATTCAAGTAGAACGTTTCGCTGGTAATTACAACCAGCCTTATCAGGAGACAGCCAGAGTTGTGGAGAAATCCCCCTTCTGTTTCGGTCTTAAATAGAGGAGGGATAAATGTGATGTTGTCCCTTGTGAGCCAATCAGGTGCGAAGACCGGGGGGGAGGGGGTGTTCATGTATTCATATACATTACAATCGATATCTATTATTGGTTTGGTTATTCATAGTTAATATACATAGATAATGTATGTACATCGCGCATGAATATTATGCATGCACATTTTGAATATACATTACTTATATAAATGTTTCAGTTTTTGGGTGCAAAAACCACAATACCTGTTATTGGCTGCTCACAGTTAATCACCATCGATGTTTGGTGACTACTATAGGGCATATAGTTAAATAGTTTATTACTTGATAATATGCTCCAAAGCAGCATGAAGCCTGTAGCTATTTGAACGGTTATTTTTATTTATTTATCTGAATTTTAATAGATTATATAATTAGTCTTGGCCAGTAGTAACTAGTTTTGCACAAAACCTCAACATCGAATCGGGTCGCCAGGTTCGTAGCGCAGCATGCTAACCACTGCACTACCATACCATACACACACAACAACAATCGCCGTTCGCCACGAAGTGGCGGTGACATCAACACAGTGCTTGTGCCAGGCTAGGTGCATTTTGAGGCCACGTGAAGTGTTGAAGGCTCCATACTCTTGGTTCTTTCGGTAAAGTCACGTAGGTAAAGAAAATAAAAATGTAAAATAAAATTAAAAATTAAAGTAAATAACATTAAATCACGACGTTTCGATTGCAACACAAGCAGTCATCATCAGGTGTGAACACCACAGCAAGAGAATGTATACTAAAGTGGGAGAGATGCCAGGAGGCTATATAAGTCAAAGAGGGGGGGGTTGGGGGGGGAAACGGAGGGGGGGGAGCGAGGGGGAGGGCGCCTCGTGGACGCCAGGGACTGGGAACGCGAACATGGGCGGGTGGGGGGGGGAAGTAGAGGGGTGACGAGCTGAGTTAAAGGGCCCAGGTAATCGACCACAAAAAAGTAGTTAATTATAATTTTTAATAGAATGAATCAACAAATCATCGTAGCTCTTGTAAATATAAAATGTTGTAGGCCTCGACAAGATCCACAGTCATTACTGTCATTACCTTGTCTCAGAGCAAGGATTACATGATCGTGTTTTCTGTGCTGACTTACCAGCAGCGTAGCCACATTGTAGTGAGCTATAAAGCGCATGGTCTTGCTGATCACCTTTCGCTTTTCCGAGTCAAAGTTCTGTTGTGCATAAATTGACACTTTGTTCAAAATTACACACAGAAGACACCTCATCACCACTAAAACTGCCTTTATTCGAAATAATATGGGATAACATTTTGGTCAGTGGCTCCTCTAAAGAGAAGATGCTTTATTAAATGTCCATTTCTCAAAACAGCATATTTATTCTGTTATAAGACAAAAATAAAGATAACGTTGTGTTAAAAGTGTGCATGTATAGAATGACCTGATTTCCTACACCTCCGATGACCATGGTTGGCTATGTACAGTGTGAAATATATTAAACATATATACAATGCAGTCCCTTTGCTGCATATTTTAACGCTTTCTGGCAAAGGTTGAATATGTTAATACATTATATTTGTCTGGCCATCTGTTTACTCAATGAATACTCTACATCTCTGCACACGTGTACAAGCCAATGACGCTTAGTCATTATTTTAATGATACAAATGCATTAACTAGCCTGAAAGTAAAGTATTGCCTTTTCAGTTCCAATATTGTATGTAATTTGTAAGTTAAGTCGTCTCTACAGGCAAATATGAGCAGGAAGGCGAGATGTAAAAACCAAGTGAGTCATACCTGGAAGATGTCATATTTCATGCCAATGATTACCAGGGGTAAGGGAAATGGGTCAACCATTGCCTTATCCTAAAAACAGAATCACACAATTAGATTGGTATTATTAGAATTTCAGCATATGGGTCAACATATAAAATGCGAATAAAAACACGTGCTGTGGCACGCACGTGCGCCAGTACCGAGTGTTCGCTGCCCAGACGCTCAGCAGCCTGTTGTCGGAGGGCATCGGCCGCATGCTTCTGCGTCTTCGCGAGCTCAGCGATTGCGGACACGGCGTGTGTACGGGCGGCTCTGAGCAGATTGTCGAGCGTCCTCCAGAGCTGGCCGGGTTCCGATAGGTCCAGCACCAGCACCACGGACAGCGAGCTGCATTTCATAAAGAAGCACCAGTGAGGTGGCCCCGTAGTTCAGAGGCGGCAGCGCTGAGATCCTGGGTTCGAATCCAGACAACCTGCATGTGATTAAACAGTGTTCTCAAATGTAGAGAGTTAGTCTCAGACCAGTCAACAATGACTCCCATAGATTCACATAGACTGAGTTGTGATTAAACCATGTTCCCAAGTGTGGAGAGTCTGATGGTAAAATCTGGTTCTGTACTTAATTTTGAGGATCTCTGCTGTTAGAAAGTCCTGGACAGATGTAGTTACATAAGGAGAAAGAGTTTCTGCCTTATGTTTATAAACCTCATTTAGGTAATGTCATTAGTCAATAAGGCAAGTAGAAATGCTTTTTAAATGTATATACAAAGGTTATATGTTAATTAATATAATCATGATTATTAATATCGATGCAATAAATCTGGATTGTTTATTTAAAGCAATGTGTTACATATGACGGTTGTGGGTGTGCACAGCACCTCAGGTTTGATGGGACTATGAAGATCTTGATGAGGTCAGTGAGGAACGTTCCACCTCCCAGCTCCCATACATGAGCCACATCCTTTACCTGGAACAATTAAATTATAATCAAAGCGGCATTAAGATGCCTTCATTCAGTCGTAGACTAACAAGGAACTGTACTTTTTTTACGTGTAATATTCACATATAAACCTACACTTATAAATAGCTATACTGTCCAGGGAAGTGCGTGTAAACCTAGACTTTTAAATAACAATTAATATTTAATTCGTTTCTTGAGTGAATTGATAGCTCAGCCATAGAGTGAGAAGCTTGCAATTGGATAGCTCCAAGTTCAAATCCTTGTTGGAGTTCAGCCGGGCAGTAGTGGCTACGCACGCCTGTAGCGCTGTGGAGGCAGCGAAAGTTGGTGGATCACATAAGTGTTGTGAAACTCCCTTCCCATGGGTGTCGAGGTACCATACCCTGGCTCACCAGGGGAAGCAATACATCAAGTAGATTAATCACCCTTCATTTCCATCTGTACAGGGATGGTGTTGCCCCCTTGTGCCCATGCGTCTTCTCAGGGTGTTGCTGTTTCCTCTCAAATGTAAACATTCGTTAATTGGCTGAAAACGTCTAAAAATTTAAACCTAACACAGGGCCCTCCTAAAAAAAGAGTCCTACGACTAAGTGTGGCTCTCTTGGATAAATGAGTAAATATCAGACAACTCATCATCCCTCTGGGGTGAATAATGTGAGAACAGTGGTTGTCATATGGATAGACTCACCCCCACCACAGAAATGGAATTTACACCACTGGCTCAGTGTTGTAAACAGCTGAGTACCAACATCATCCCCTAAAGTGACATATCTTCCCAACTGACTTACTCTTCTTAACAGTCAAATAAATGTTTTCCTTCTCTCAGTATAATCCAAAGTATCTCCCAACACATCTTTGCGAACTACTGAGCTTTTGCTCAATTTTTTTTGTCAGTGTACATGTTTCTAATACATGTCAAAGCAGGCAATAACTGATTAAACGCTCTCTCTAGACACATTGGCATGTTGCTTCTCATCAAACAGCAATGTGGTTTGTTGCATTCCAAAACATTGAGGTATGGTGACGACTTGGGGAAGCCTTCATTAAGCAGTGGTTCATGGCTGACAATGAACAATGAGCATCTGACACTTTGATAGACTTATAGGGCCAAAAATGTTGATGAAAATTCAGAAAAACATTGCTATGGCGATTTGGCCGAATATTATGGAGACAGCCCTTTTTGAATTTTTTTTTTTAACAAAATAAAGGGCATTAACAATTATGAATCGAGCACTCGTCTTTTTCAAACGTTCCTAAAATGGATAGGAGTCTTTGGAAACAATGTAATTGGGATGTAATTGTCGAGAACTAGCCAGATGCTGAACACACGTGTTTAAATATGTACGCATCCCCCATATGCATCCTTAAAATTTGAAGGCCTTATAACTCACCTGTCCTCGTGAGTGGCGACTATAGGCGTACTCCAGTGCCGTGGTGGCCTTTGGAGGCTCATCATCCCTGCCACACACAGCCAAACTACAAGCTGACATTATGCCCACCAAAATTACTATAAAAAGTATAATAATAATAATAATCTATTACACAACCAAAAAAAGCAAATAGCACATATTGTAGCTACATACCTAGGCTGCAGGCGTCAGACATGACATGAGTTGTATGCCCACGCAGTTCATTACATCAGAAGTGACAGTGCTTTGACGAAACTAAAAACTATTTTTCGTGAACGATGCATCAAACTCATGCTACAGCCAAGGTACGTAGCTATTATATGAGTGCAATTTTATTTCTGGGTTGTGTCTGATTGAAAGACACTACAAACTCTGAAAGCTCACTTGTAAAACTGTTAAAGATATTCAAGAGTATGGATTCCTGCAGTCACGAAAACTTCAAATCAAGATTCAAATCAAGATATTCATTGGGCTAAAGTCTGGTTTCATAACGATAATGTAATACAAAAAAAACATCTAGAGTATATTCTTTTATGTTGGTATTTTGTATGCTCTATATAAAGTACTTGTTCCCTCTTATTATTTATAGAAAATTTTCATTGCAAACATTTCGAGTTTGCCTCAACTATAAAGGAAACTGACTGTATTACGAATCTCCTTGGTTCTTTCGGTAAAGTCACGTAGAAGGGAGATAATAAAATAATAAAAATAAAACATAATAAAACAATACAATTCTCACGACGTTTCGGCCACAACGCAAGCAGCCGTCCTCAGGTGAAGAACAGGTCTGTCGGAAAGACAGTATCTGAATGAACACCACCAAGCTTGGCAGCGTATATTTAAGCTGGGTTAGGGGAGGAAGAGCGCCTTGACAAAGGAATTTGCATATCAACAGAGGAATTTAGCATATTTATGGGAAATGCAGATATATATGTATTACGAATGTTTGAAGGTAACCTTACCGATCCTGAAACCGATGAATCAATGTTGTCTTTCCCTAAAAAAAACATGCATACATTTATGATCACAATTATGAAATACATGGATAAGGAAATAATTCTTCAACATACAAAGCAACATTAAGAGACACATGGGTAGTGAGATGGCAGAACCAGCAGGTTCATGACAAATCTGCGAAGGGGAGGTGTGGTGATAGGCATGACAGTATAGTGCACAAACCACAATACGTACCGTATGTTTAGATTTTTTTCAAACACAAACACTGCACACACTGATGTATGTATCACATTTACACATATACACAGGTTTTTTTGTTACATAAATTTTCAAAGCATTATCTGCTAGCTTGACTTCTCAACTATCTGGACGAGGGCTAGCTCGTAGTGGTTTCAGTGGCAATTTACCTGTACATCACCACCCCACCCCCCTCCCTTCAAACAAAGGTTCCTGTGCATGGGGCCACCATTGATGAAACCTAGGCTGGTAATATTCCTTGTAACAAGCACTGAGTGGGAATGTTGATGGCATGTAACATTTCACTCAGTAATCATATTTCAGAAGACAATAGTTGAAAACACTAAATCTGATCTTCTGCAAGTGGATTCACCGATTAAAGACTCAACATATTCCTCAATAACACTCTCTTTAAATGAAAAATAGATGACAGGTGATGTTTTGGGCAATGGCCATTCTTCATAGCACTGCCAATGCAGCATCACCAAATGATTCACCTATAAAAGAGCATGGACCACACCCAAGGGAAGATGCGGCAGGAGGACTCCACTTTGACTCCAGGAGTGGCTGGGTTGCTTGGGGCATGTTCAAGTTCAAGTTCATCTATTAGGTATAGCCCTGTGAGCCATTCGGCTCTTGCATCGGGTGCAACCGCAACAAACAAAAAACAAACACATGAACAAAAAACATCTTAAAGTGAATGTGACTGAGTGCAAACAGAAAATCCAAGAAAAGACAGTAAAATATTGCAGAAAAAGCACCATACACAAAAATGTGCAAAAATACCAGTGGGATGCAAGTCAAACAACAACCACGAGACAACTTAGATTAAGGCCATCAGTCTAACTCTGTACTACAACAAACATGGCC
>CM025615.2:9648243-9723043 GCA_014621495.2 Entosphenus tridentatus | reverse complement strand
TATGCGTTGTGGCCGAAACGTCGTGAGAATTATTTTATTATGTTTTATTTTTATTATTTTATTAATTTCTTTCTACGTGACTTTACCGAAAGAACCAAGAAGACAGGTAAAGCCCATTGAGCTATTAGCTATTTTTCAGAAGCGGCCTGGCTACAAATGACTGCTCAACGAAGTGGCTTATTACGTGGACATTTATGACAGCCAAATACTCTAAACGTATGTTTCTAAATGTGGAAGGAGGACCCGGAGGAAAATCCACACAATCTTTGGGAGAGAAAGAGAACATGTAAACTCCAAATATACAGGCGTCAGGGTCGGGATCAAAACTACGACCTCTTGCATACCAGGCGAGGGTAATAACATCTCGGCACCGCAGTGCCCCTCACCACTGCCACGCCCCAAAATGCACAGAGTTCATGTGCACCCTGCAATTGCTTGCCTATGGCACTTTTCGGGAAAGTCACGTTGAAGAACCAAAGAGTATGGATGCCTGCTGTCACGAAAACTTCAAATCTAGATTATGGCACTTTTGCTGATGCCTTGAAAGTATGAGCACCCACAATTGACCCCATCAGCACACACAACCTGCCAATCGACTGTGGTGTTTAGTGCTGCATTGGGTAGACGAGGCCGGGGTGATATAAGTAACTTGCACCATTGTTTTAAAAGGACGCGTCGGGAGGTCAAATTGAACCGACGACCTAAGGAGTGCGGTTTCCCAACTCCTAACCATTACACCACGGCAGTACTTGAAATCTTGAGTCAAGAATATCCTGATATGTTTCGTGACTTTCACTTCAAACGCGGGATCTTTTCGTCCGTAAATTATTACCGTCTAAAGTCACACCTTTTCTCTCAGGCTTGATGTGTTGTATGAAATGCCTTTGAATTGTCAATGCAGAACATCTGATTATCTGTGCTAGGTACACAGTGTTGGTTAGCAAAATACAAATTAACCTCAGCCCGCCCAAAGTAGAAAGTACCCACAATTAAAATAGACAAGGTCAACCTTAAACGAAATACGAAATACTTGGTGAGGCTATAACAAGATCAACCCAGTATTAATATCTAGGGACTAGCCTTTTGCCCGTCCAAGGACGGGTGTATTGCAGTAAATCCGTTTCAAGAGCAGAAGAAATAAGTTAAGAAAAGTAATGCACTGTGATGCTGCGTAGACATCTAGGGATGATAGTCCAAACTCCAGTGCACAGTCCTGGAAGCAGAGGTGTGATCCTAAGCTCACAGGTATCGGACACAGGCCCAAGCGGGGCAGTTGAAGTCACAAGTTCACAGGTCACAGACCGAGCAGAGTTGCAAAGCTCAAAGGGTTCAAGGGTATTGGCCATTGACTGAGCAACATTGCACACATCTCTGTTTGAAGTTCTCGGCTCGAAGCGAATGTCTCCAAGCAGACTTGCAGAGGCGAAAATGTCGCAAGGATGAGTTATACTGGGAATAGCCACTTTAAAGTTTTGCTCTCTGGCTGGCCGGAGGGAGGGATGGACGGGCGGATGGTCACGCCGAAAAGACGTCCAGGTTGCAAGTCTAGTTAAAAAGAAAGCATGGGGATATCTGTCTAGCTTAAAATCCAAACTTGACTTGAGACCTGAAATGGTGGCATAACGTATATAATATAACCAGTGTCCTTCCTTTGGCAATCTTATCGGACACTGACCCGTACAAGTGTCATAAGGTGCAAACAACCCCTATAAGCAAAACAACTTCCTCCTCTGCAAACAGGGTGATAAACTGACTATATAGGCAGTGAGGTGTTACTTAATATACGCGTACGCACGTACAAAGCACCACAAAGCACAACTCTCAAACTTGACCTTCAACTTTAGAAAAAACGAAATATAATGAAAATACGAGGCGTGTAGAATGAGGAGCGAGAGACACCTCTGCTATAAAAGGGTTCGCCTTCAAAGTGGCACCCACAAGTCGCCCAAAGAAGACGTTGGTTTTCTCAATGCTCGAACAGATTAAAACACATTTAGAATAATAATATCACTACTCGTGATTAAAATAACAGACGGTGATGATGGCGGTGACCAACAGCAATCTCTGGCTCTTCGCCTGTGTGCTGCTATTTGCAATGGTAGCAAGTAAAGGTGTGCATTGCACGGTTCGGGTATTTTCAATAAAAGCCTCGTACAACCTACAAGTATTAGCGATTTCCTCGGTGGGGTTGTCTTATCAGCTATAGGGATAGTGTCCGCTACATGAACGTGTCAATGTAGTCGGCGGTTTAAACGTCTTTTTTTTCGTTTGGCTGTCATGATAAAGCAGGTCGTATATTCCTGATGGGCGACGGCAGATGTATATGTCGTCGCAATAAATCATGGTGGCACACGATGGGACGTCAATTTAAAGTATATGTGTTTTAACAATCGTCACTATTGCGTGCTGTTGGTATTAGATTATCATGAATGCACTTGAAATAACAATGCAATCAATGTCCGTGTTATATACTAACCATTTATTTGTCTCTTCCAAACGCCTTTATCGTCATCAACAAAAGTACAAGGTGAGACATTGCACACATTTCTGTTGGTAAGAACATACTTTTCACAGTGATGCCGACCTGTGATTTGTGTGAACTAGTCTACGCATTCGTCTTAAGAGCACGGAAGATGAAATGATAGTGATGTTCTGTGTTAGTTTTCCTCTGCACAGTTATTTACTTCATATAAAAGGGAAATCAGAGAGGAGGAAGGATTCAATGTGATAATCATAGTTGTTTTAGCACGATGTCATTAGGGCCATAATCCCAGGTGCCCTGTCCTAATTAGCTTAGAGGGCTTATCCACCTTCACATCGTGATTGCCGCAATGCTTAGAGCATCCCAATGCAGAACAAATCAAACCATTTTGTCACCATAACACTCCGCTGTAAGAAATTCACAACGACGAGTTCTGCAGTGCTTTACTTCCTTGCATTAGCTTTGTTCTGAGGGTCACGACATTGATGAGAGCAGTAGTGGAATTGTCTGTGTAATTATGAGCGATGTCAAGATGGTGCCAGTCGTATAATACGTGTACTGTATTAATACTTTACCAACATACATGCATACCTTTGTGTTACAGCATGAGGCAATCGATATGGGTATTGTAGACATTCATTACCGATTGCCTAGCTTTATAAACCCGAACACTATAGCTCTCTGTATCAGAATCGGAATCTTTATTTATCTTGAAGAAAACCGATGAGATATGAAGCTCTGTTTATGTTTGCCAAATAAAATGTGTAGTTGTGCAAAGTATACATTTGTAATATATGATTATAAAGAATATCCCGTAAAGCAGACTTCATTGATAACTGCGTTTTTTTACATTTTACATGTTTTTTATCACCATTATCTTCAAAAGGGACAACTACTTCAGGTGAGACCTCCACACACAAAATGCAGGTTAAATGGACATTTAGAAAATTATTCTGGTTCCGTGCAGCGGGATGATTGATGCTTGCTAAAACAAAGCAGAGACGACTTCTGAACTTAATTCTGTACAGAACAGGTACACGTTCAACCATTTACAAACTTGGGGTTCATTTATTTACTTAAGGGGAACAGGTTGAGTATCCAAGGTGGAAATAAGGGATAGTCTAACCGTAAAAATATCGATAACGTTGTTGTCCTACTAATTACTTTCACATTTCAACAGTTATCCAAACCAAATGTTGAATTTTTGTCGGCAATGCCTAGATTTTTCTGGATGATAGATGTTATAATCCTGGATTAGAGTCCATTCAGCATATCTCTCCGCAGTCATTTCTTTAGATAAAAAATATATTGTGAAAATGTATCCTAAAAATGGCGTGACAGCACCTTCCAAACCCCTACCCTCACTCACACTCACTTCATGCTGGCAGCTGAGCAATCCACTCTCACGTAAAGGCTCACCAATCTGAGGTTCTTACACTGGCCAGCTTCTGATAGTTGGATCAAAGTAGTTCCAGTAAAAGTTGAGTCATGCATCAGCTTCTGTTGTGGTTTTTATCTTTACTTTAATACTTAAAATGAAGGGGATAGCGGAGAGGAATTATTGCACGTGATTATATTATCAGTTGTTTTGGCACGATGCCATGAGTTAGGCCCGCAATGTCTGGTGCCTGTCCTACTTAGCTTAGATGTATCATCCATCTTTACATTGTGATTGCCGCAATGTTTAGAGGATCCCGTTGCAGAACTGATAAAACCATTTAAATCACCGTAATACTCCGCTGTAATAAATGCATAAAGATGATTTCTGCAGTGCATTACTTCCTTCCATAAGCTATTTTCTTAAGGTCACAACATTGAAGAGGAGCAGTAGTGGACTTCGTGTAAATCTAAGGGTATGCTCATTGAATGTTAAGATGGTGCCAGTCATATATGCCTGTATTCCTACTTTACCAATACCTTCATGTTATTAGGCAATCTACGTGGGTATTGAAAACACCCACGTAGGGGTGGGTAACCTGAGGCTCCGCAGTCACATGCGGCTCTTTGGGTTCCCCCTTGCGACTCTGGCTGCCCCCTTGCAGACAGATTGCTTTGTTAATTAAGTCTTAAACATAATTTAGCGAAATATAATTGAATACATTTGGCAGTGAAGGAGTCACAATGGAATGTCTTGGTGCCAACAATATACAGCCAAACTGTATTGTTAAGGGGGAAAACATTAAATAGATGCAGTTGATATCCATCACCTGTTTTGTTTGTCAGAATTTGTAATCTGATGTATATCTGCTGTGTTTGTGTATAAGTATCTCTGCGTGTGATGTGGATCTCAAACTATTTTGGTGAAAGACAAAAAAACAAAACATGGCTCTTCTTTGAAAGGTTGCTGACCGCTGCCATAGCTTGATAAACCCTAACACAATTAGTTCCACGCATGTTTGGCAAGTGAAATGTGTAGTTGTGTACAAGGCATACATTCATAATATTAGAAAATTACGAAGAAAATCCCACGAAGCAAACTTCATTGATAACTGCGTATTTTTATGTTAATTTTACATGTTTTCATCACCATCAGAAGTGTTGACTTCTCCAGGTGAGACCTTCCACACACGATACAGATTGAATGGACATTTATAAGCAGAGATTGTTATGGGCGCAATAGTTGGAGAAAACTGATGGAGAACTGATAAAACCATTTAATGACTGTAAACACTCCGCTGGAAGAAATTCATAACGGTGATTTCTGCAATTCTTTACTTCCTTGCATAAGCTCTGTTCTTAGGGTAACACCATTGAAGAGGAACAGTAGTGGACTTTGTTTAAATCTAAGGGTATGCCCATTGAATGTTAAGATGGTGCCAGTTATATTATGCCTACATTGATACGTAACCAATACCTTGATGTTATTAGGCAATCAACATGGGTATTGAAAACACCCATGCCGATTGCCTAGCTCAGGGGTGGGCAGCCTGCAGCTCTAGAGCCACATGCGGCCTTTTGGCTGCCCTTTTGCAGGCAGATTTTTTGTAAGTTAAATATTAAACGTAATTTAATGTAAAGAAAATTGATTAAATTTGGCAGGAAATGGGTCACTATGGAATATCTTGGTGATAACAAAATGTACAGTCAAACTGTATTGTTAAATAATAACTTAAGGGGGAAAACATTTACGCAGTTTAAGTCAGAATTTGTCATCTGCTATATACTTGCTGTGTTTGTGTACACGTATCTCTGCGTGTGATGCGGCTCTCAAACTATTTTAGTGAAAGACAAAAACCCAAAAATGGCTTTTTCGATTTAAAGCTTTCGTGACGACAGGGATTCATCTTCTTGGTTCTTTCGGTGACTTTACTGAAAGAACCAAGAAAACCAAAAATGGCTCTTCTTTGAAAGATTGCCGACCCCTGCCATAGCTTCATAAACCCTAACACAATTAGCTCTGTGCATGTTTGGCAAGTGAATGTGTAATTGTGCACAAGACATAAATGTGTAATATTAGGTAATTATGAAGAATATCCTATGAAGCAGACTTAATTGATAACTGCATATTTTTTTATTTGTTCATTTTACATGTTTTCGTCACCACCAGAAGTGTCGACTACTCCAGGTGAGACCTTCCACACACCATACAGGTTGAATGGACATTTGAAAGCAAGGATTGTTATGGGCGCTATATTCGGAGAAACCTGATGGAGAACTAATGAAACCATTAAATGACAGTAAGACTCCGCTGTAATAAATTCCTAATGATGATTTCTGCAGTGCTTTATTTTCTTGCATAAGCTATGTTCTTAGGGTAACAACATTGATAAGGAGCAGTAGTGTACTTCGCGGCTGTTAAGATGGTAGCAGTCATTTTAATGCCTGTATTCATACTTTACCAATGCCTTGATGTTATTAGGTAATCAACACGGGTATTGAAAACCACGCCGGTTGCTTAGCTCAGGGGTGGGCAGCCTGAGGCTCTTTTGCTTCCCCCATGCGGCTCTTTGGCTGCCCCCTTGCAGGCAGATATTTGTTTTTATGTAATATTGAACGTAATTTAACGTAACGATAATTGATTACATTTGGCAGGGAATGGATCACTACGGAATGTCTTGGTGCCAACAGAATGTACAGTCAAACTGTATTGTTAACGAATAACTTAAGGAAAAAAAAACAAAAGACGCAGTTTATTCCATCAACTATTTAAGTCAGAAGTTGTAATCTCCTATATACTTGTTGTGTTTGTGTACAAGTATCTCTACGTGTCATGCGGCTCTCAAACTATTTTGGTTAAACACAAAAACCAAGGTTGCCGACCCCTGCCCTAGCGTCATAAACCCTACCACAATTAGTTCCGTGCATGTTTGGCAAATGAAATGTGTAGTTGTGTACAAGGGATACATTTGAATTATTAGATTATTATGAAGAATATCCCACAAAGCAGACTTCAATGATAACTGTGTATTTGTATTTGTTCATTTTACATGTTTTCATCACCATCATAAGTGTCGACTACTCCAGGTGAGACCTTCCACACACGATGCAGGTAGAATGGACATTTGGAAGCAGGGATTATTATGGGCGCCATACTCGGAGAAACCTGATGGAGAACTAATAAAACCATTAAATGACCGTAACACTCCGCTGTAAGAAATTAGTAACGATGCTTTATGCAGTGTTTTACTTCCTTGCATAAGTACTCTCTGGTTCATTCGGTAAAGTGACGTAGATAGAATTTTTTTTATAAAAGAAAACACGTTTCGGTCGCAACACAAGCGGCCGTCTTCAGGTGAGAAAAAAAGACGGTCGCTTGTGTTGTGACCGAAATGTCGTGTTTTCTTTATTATTTTTTCTACCTACGTGACATTACCGAAAGAACCAGAGAGTATGGATTCCTGCAGTCACGGAAGCTTCAAATCAAGATTCCTTGCATAAGCTATGTTCTTAGGGTAACAACATTGAAGAGGAGCAGTCAGGGCCGGATTGAGATGTTGTAGGCCCCTGGGCTACAGATACTGTGAGGCCCCCAGTAATATTTTAAACGGGAAAACAAAAGTTGAATAAAAATATAATTGTATTTTTACAAGGCTAACAACAAATACAATTCAGCATTCACAAGTGAAACAACTTTTCACTTCATCTCTGGAGGCCCTCCAGCTGGCGGAGGCCCCTGGGCTGCAGCCCCTAAAGCCTCGTACCGTAATCCGGCCCTGGGAGCGGTAGTGGACTTCGTGTACATTTAAGGGTATGCCCATTGAATGTTAAGATGGTGCCAGTCATATAATGCCTGTATTAATACTTTACCAATACCTTCATGTTTTTAGGCAATCAATATGGTTATTGAAAATAATCATGCCGATTGCCTCGCCCAGGGGTGGACAGCCTGCGGCTCTTTGGCTTCCCACTTGTGGTTCTTTGGCTGCCCCTTGCAGGCAGATTTTTCAAAATAAAATCTTAAACGTAATTAAACGTAAAGAAAAAATATTAAATTTGGCAGGGAATGGGTCCCGATGGAATGTCTTGGTGCCAACAAAATGTACAGTCAAACTGTATTGTTAAAGTATAACTTAAGGATGAAAACAAAAGACATAGTTTATTCCATCACTTATTTAAGTCAGAATTTGTTATTTGATATATACTTGCTGTGTTTGTGTACAAGTATCTCTTGTGTGTCATGCGGCTCTAAAAGAATGGCTCTTCTTCTTTGAAAGGTTACCGACCCCTGCCCTAGCTTCATAAACCCTAACACAATTAGCTCTGTGCATGTTTGGCAAGTGAAATGTGTCATTGTGTACAAGGCATACATTTGTAATATTAGGTAATTATGAACAATATCCCACGAAGCAATCTTCATTCATAACTGTGTATTTGTATTTGTTCATTTTACATGTTTTCATCACCATTAGCAGTGTCGACTATTCTAGGTGAGATATTACACACACGATGCAGGTTGAATGGACATTTGGAAGCAGGGCTTGTTATGGGCGCCATACTCGGAGAAACCTGGTGGAGAACTGATAAAACCATGTAATGACCGTAACACTCCGCTGCAAGAAATTCATAACGATTTCTGAAGTGCTTTACTTCCTTACATGAGCTGTGTTTTTAGGGTCACAACATTGAAGATGAGCAGTTGTGGACTTGTCTGTATAAATCTAAGGGTATGCCCATTGGATGTTAAGATGGTGCCAGTTATGTAATGCCTGTATTCATACTTTACCAATACCTTGATGTTGTTAGACAATCAGCATGGATATTAAAAACACCCATGCCCATTAGCTAGCTCTAGGGGCGGGCAAGCCGCGGCTCTGGAATTGCATGCAGCTCTTTGGCTGTCCCCTAGCAGGTAGTTTTTGTTATTAAATCTTAAACATAATTTCACGTAAAGAGAATTTATTAAATTTGGCAGGGAACGGGTCACTATGTAGACGTTTTTATTTATTTTTATTACCATCATCTTCGAATGTGACTACTCTAGCTGAGACCTTCCACACACGAGGCATGTGAAAGGGACATTTTGAAAGTGATTCTGGCTCAGTGCATCGGGATGATTGATGCTCGTTCGAAAAAGCAGGGACGACCTCTGGACTTCATTCTGTACAGGAAAGCTACACGTTACGTTCAACCATTTACAAATTCAGTATCCAAGGTGGAAGTCAGGGATAGTCTATCCATTAAAATACATATCAGGTGGTTGCGCTACTGATTACTTTGATATTTCAACAGTTATCCAAACCAAATTTGGAGTCTTTGTAGGCACTGCCTACATATGTCTGGTGTATAGAAGTTGTTAGGGATGTGGTTGGAGAGCTTAACTAATAATGAAGAGTTCAAACCCTGGGTTGGAATCCATTCAGCACATATCTCCTAAGTCAATACGCTGAAAAACATGTGTTTGCGTAGAGTATCTCGTGCAGTCATAGCCAGTGATATGAATCCCATGGGGATGGAGAGTGCCTACCACCGACTTTGGGCCTCCATTGGAGGTGCAACAGGGAGACACATTTACATCTATAATAAATCATCTTGTAGAGTTTTCCAAGTGCAAAGTGTTTGCTTTAAAAAAATCTGATAAATGGTAAAGTATGCATGTAATTGAATGCTAATGTGTTTGTGTCTTTTCAATGTCTTCTGCCATTATCATCCAACTACTGTAGATACCGTAGATACCACGTCTACTGCTTACTGTGAGTCCTTGCACATGCAGAAAACATTAAAATACAAATGTGGATGTGATACTTATCGAGCTTAGTGGGTTCATGAGCCTTTGTAGTAGGGGTGCCCTGGAAAATGCATCCTATATCGGACAGGGATCTTTTATCACACGCATCTGCCATGATACTTTAATATTCAGAGATTTCCCTTTCTTTCGAAAAAAAAGTGGATCCCATAAATGCTGTGACAGCACCTTCCATCCCCCTATCCTCACTCACTTCCTGCTGGCAGCTGAGCAATCCACTCTCACGCAAAGGCTCACCAATTTTAGGTCCCGACACTGGCCAGCTTCGGATAGTCGGAGGAAAGTAGTTGCATTAAAAGTTGAAGCATGTATAAACTTCTGTTGTGCTTTTCATATTTACTGTTATTTACGTCATATGAAGGGGATAGCAGAGAGGAGGAAAGATCGAATGTTATATTAGTTGTTATGGCACGATACCATGACTTAGACCCGTAATACCTGGTGCCCTGTCTCACTTAGCTTAGCGGTCTCATCTACCTTCATATTGTGATTGCCACAATGCTTAGAGGATCTTTATGCAGAACTATGAACACAACTGTATGACCGTCACACTCCGTTATGACATTAAACCAGTGAGACAAAACATCGGGTAGTGTGACGCCATGTGTGCTCGTTTCTGTACAGCGGCGTGCTACTCGAACCCGTGTCTCAATGGCGGCACCTGCGTCGATTTTTGGCACTCCCCCGGATTCTACTATTGCTATTGTGACTGGAACTTCTCCGGCCACAACTGTGAATATTATGGTGAGGAAAATAACTTTTCTTATGTTTGTTTAATACCAAACCTTAATTGTGCTCACGTAATTGTAAGCACTGCTGATGAGCTCTGAATACTTGCCACTGATGGCTGTTGGTGTGTAATTGTTTATTTAACTTGTTTTGACCTTAATCAACTAAAAGTGCATACGGCGACCACAGGTGAGACCTTCCACGCATGATACAAGTCAAAGGTACGTTTAGAAGGTGATGCTGGGTCCGTGCAAGGGAATGCTTGATGCTTTCTAGAAGAAGCAGAGACAATGCGTTGATTTATAGGTTACTTCCACGGTCCTATTGTAATGGGCGTCGTAATGGGAGAGCCCTGCTGCAGAAATAATCAAACAACGTCATGACCGTAACACTCCGCTGAAGACATGCATAACGATACTTTCTGTAATGCTTTACTTCCTTGCATCAGCTATGTTCTGAGGGTCACAAAATTAAAGAGAAGTGGATTTATAAGTGTAAATCTAAAGTAATAGCTATGGGATGTTAAGTTGGTGTCAGTACATTGCTGTATTCATACTTTACCAATACCTTTATTTTATTAGGTAATCGGCATGGGTGTCTTCAATATCCATGCCGATTGCCTAGCTTCATAAACACAAACACTAAGGCTCTGTGTATGTTTACAAGGTCAAATGTGTAATGCACAAGGCATACATTTGTAATCTAACTATGAAGGATATCCCACGAAGCAGACTTCATTAATAACTGCGTATGTTTTATTTGTATATTTTACATGCTTTCATCACCATTATCTTCAAAAGTTCCAACTACTCCAGGTGAGACCTACACACACGATGCAGGTTAAATGGACATTGAGAAGGTGATTCTGGCTCAGTGCAAGGGAATGATTGATGCTTGCTAGAAAAAACCAGAACAGCTACACGTTCAACCATTTACTAATTGAGGATTCATGTATTAAGGGGCTCAGGTTTGAGTATCCAAGGTGGAAAGGATATGGTATCTATTAAAATAACTATCACGTGGTTGTGCTACTAATTATTTTCACATTTGAACAGTTATCCAAACCAAATGTTGACTCTTTGTAGGCACTGCCCAAATTTTTCTGGATTATCGAGGTGGGTACGTATCTGGTTAGAGCTCAACGAATAATTAAGAGTTATAATCCTGGATTGGAGTCCATTCAGCACATCTCTCTGCAATAAATACGCTGGAAACAAATAATTGTTTGACGTGAAGTATATCATGTAGTTACAGCCAGTGACATGAATCCCATGGGGATGTCGAACATCTACCACTGACTTTGGGCCTCCAATAGAAGTGGACATGACCCCATGCTCGTTTAAGCAGAGATACAAGTTTACATGTAAAATAATGCATTTTGTAGAGAAAAAAACGCGATAGACAGTTTATTCCATTACCTATTTTTGTCAGAATGTGTTATCTGCTGTATACTTGTTGTGTTTGTGTTCAAATATCTCTGTGTATGATGCGGCTCTCAAACTATTTTGGTGAAAGACAAAAGACAAAAAACAAAAAAATGGCTATTTAAAGCTTTCGTGACTGCAGGGATTCATCTTCTTGGTTCTTTCGGTAAAGTCACGTGACTTTACCGAAAGAACCAAGAAGAAAAAAATGGCTCTTCTCTAAAAGGTTGCTGACTCCTGCCCGTGCTTTATAAACACTGACACAATAACACAGCCACCGTTCGTGCTTTATAAACCCTGACACAATAACACAGCCACCGTTCGTGCTTTATAAACCCTGACACAGCCATCGTTATAGCTGTATTAGTCAATGGCAGCCTGCCATCCTTGTCCACCTCCATGTGGCGATGCTCTTGCCGAGCTGTGTCCGAGCTTACATTTACAAGCACATTTACCCGATCTTATTACATAGACACGATTTCAACCGAGAAGATGGGTACAAACTAAGCAATCATTGGAAGGATGTTATTAACCAGGTTAGGTCATAACTGGCTGTGATGTTCTCTCACTACCTACCTATGTTAGCAGTTATTTTCAACTTTCTAAGTTACATTCAGTAACACATCCACCGTTAGCTGTATTAGTAAATGGCGGCTTGACATTCTTTTCTACCTCCATGTGGCAATGCTCTTGCCGAGCTCTCTCCGAGCTTACATTTACATGCAAATCTCTTACATTGACATGCTAATCCCTCACAATACAATGGCCACCCCCACAGCTTCGTTTGTCAAGTATTACCCCATCTTACATTTACATGCAAATTTCATCTCTAGCCCCTCCCACTGACCCTTGGGCTACACCCATCCTAAACGTTTATAACTCCTTACCTTAGCAGCGCTCCCACCATGTATTCCCAGCAGCTCTCCCGCGATATTTCTCACCTAATAACGATTGCTTGTGTTGCGATCGAAACATCGTGATATTGTTATTATTTTGTATTATTATTTGTTATTATTTGATCTATCTACGTGGCTTTACCGAAAGACCCAAGAATATGAAACCCTAACACAATTAGCTACGCATGTTTGGCAAGTGAAATGTGTAGTTGTGTACAAGGTATACATTTGTAATATTAGGTAATTATGAAGAATATCCCACGAAGCAGACTTAATTGACAAATGCGTATTTTTTATTTGTTCATTTTACATGTTTTCATCACCATCAGAAGTGTCGACTACTCCAGGTGAGACATTCCACACACGATGCAGGTTGAATGGACATTTGGAAGCAAGGCTTGTTATGGGCGCCATATTCGAACAAACCTGATGGAGAACTAATAAAACCAGTTTGTGACCGTAAAACTTCGCTGTAAGAAAGTTAGAACGATGAGTTCTGCAGTGATTTAGTTATTTGTATCAGCTATGTTTTGAGGGTTACAACAATGAAGAGGAGCACAAGTAGATTTGTCCGTGTAAATCTTAAGGGTCATGGGTAATGGATGTTAAGATGTTACTCGTCACAGAAGACCCATATTAAAATGTACCAGTTTTTTTTCTATTACTGGAAAATGCGTATGCTGCTAATTGCCTGGTTTATTAAAATCTGACACTACGGCTCTATTTTGCAAAGTAAAATGTGTAGTTGTGCATAAAACTGCATTTGTAATAATAGGTAATAATACTAATCCTATTGATGAAACGTCATAACTACATATTTTGTTTTTGAATGTTTTACATATTTCCATCACCATCCTCTGCAGCCATTGCTACGACTACATGTGAGACCTTGCACACTTTACTCATTCATGAGGAACCTTAAGAAAGTGATGACGGCTCAGCTCGTCTTCACCTGAAGACAATTTCTTGTGTTGCGATCGAAACGTCGTGATCTATTATTTTCTATTTACGTGACTTGACCGAAACACCCAAAAAGTATGAATTCCTGCAGTCACGAAAGCTTTAAATCAACGTTTTATATATTTTAGCCAATGCTAACAAAATTTGCATTTCACACTGGACTAAAACCATTGTACAGATTCCATTAATCATAATGTATTTGGGCCCTAGTCACCTCTTGATTAAACACGGGTCATTTTGTGCAAAATTTGGGGAAAAACATTCATGTCCTTTTGACCAGTAAAGGAGTAAATCCAGACTTGTTCTCACATACATACATTAATTCATTTGTTTTGGTTGTTGCAAAATATATCAACAGATTTGGCTACAAGAGTTTCCAATGCAGGAAAAAGAGACTCAACAACACTTTTTTTATTTTAATAATTTAAATGAAAATAAGAATGTATTTCATCACTGTAAAACATTATATAAAAGAGGTGATCATCGTCCCACACTTGTTTGAGCATGGAGGTACGTCGACTCAACTAGATGTTTTTGAACTTGAATTTGGGATTACCCCATTATATATTATGATTTTGTATACCAATGCTAACAAGGTGGGGGTTTAAAAAAAAACGTGATGTATGTGCTGGATGCAGCTGGCCAGTGTGCGTCCGACCAGTTCCAATGTGCAAACGGATACGAGTGCATTTTGGGAGACTGGTATTGCGACGTCATCGTTGACTGCAGTGATGGTTCGGACGAATACAACTGCCACGGTGCGTCCCACTCCCCATGAGCACTCCCTTGAGCACGTGGCACTCTTCCTTTATAGAGGCAAAATTGTGCCCACGCTCACTCCTCGCAGTTAGGCACTGGTTGAATTTTCTGCACGACCGATGTGCACCGATACGATTTCTGTGTTTTCATCAGGTTGACATTGCGTTAGGCCTACTTCCACATTATGCAGTGCAGACTTTTCAGCACACATGAGCAGACCTAGCACTCTTAATTTCATGCAAAACTGCCGCCTCAAGGGCTTTCTATATATTGTATTGAGTGTCACACTCATTGTATCTTATCGACTACCTTTATCTCTGCGCATTCGCTTCATTGCGTGGTTTGAACTGTAACGTTAGCATCACTCGTTAAATACTAACCAAGGAAAAACGCATATTCAAAAGTCACAATTATCTAACCTTCAAACTCATGTTTGGCAGCTCAGGATACCAGACTATTTACAATGGTGTTTAAGGCTAACATGCACTTTTAGTTCTAAACATGTTTTGAAACTAAACATGAATGAAACTTGTTTTGCGCAGGTGGTTATTGGTTGTGTATTCATCGCGTGCTTGTACCTCTCTCTTTCACATGTCTTCTATGCCACGCGGAACAGGTTCAACACCTGGTAAGATATGGTTTTATTAACCAATGCTATGGTTTGCTCGTGGTAGTAGTTGTCGAAGTAATAATACGCACATTTATTTGTCCAGTGCCAAATTTCGCAATGTCTCAAGACAGAGGAGGGCTGTGGCGATTGCTCCAAACAAATTGTACATAAAGAAAACGAGCCAAAAAAAAGTAATTGATTCTCAGATCTTTTTGCAAAACCTGAATTGTGACAATTCACCCAATTGCGGGAAACAAGTAAATCAACACATGGCAAGTGCTTATGTAAATGATTGTGATTTTTGTTTTTATTTTACAGGATACACATCCACATCAAGCTACCAAAGTAAGACTCATATTACTGACTCGTAGCACTTTATGGATGTTCTAGGAAGAGGTATTATCTCTATGATTGCAGTTCCATCATCATTAGTCAAATCTGACAGCTCCTTAGCAACGATGGAGTCGAACACATTTACACAACGGTCCTTTTCCTTTATCCAGTATTACTTATTCGTCCAATCTCAATCATGTTCTAGAATGGTTATTACCACTGCACCTACCCACCTGAGGGCAGTGTTCCTTGCTTAATAGTGTGTATCCCCCTAGCTCAAGTGAATAATGGGGCAAATGTTAACTCTCTGTCGGCAACCCTCAGGTGGAGATGTCAGCTTGCAAAGATTACCGCTATGTCTTCGACAAGATCGACCTAGTCAGAATGGGCATTAATGTAAAATATAAAGATAATACAAACAAACAAAGCATTTCCAGTTCTCGTTCACGTAAATGTAAGGTACAGTAAGGTAACTAAGGACGCACATTATAAATAACAATATAATCAGAAGAAAACACGCTAAAATGTAATGACAATATGAGTGAGAATGGATTGCTGGGGATGGGTGTTTTAAAAATAGTAGATACAGTAGGATGGATTAATGAACAACACCACAAAATATTCTTGGTTCTTTCGGTAAAGTCACGTAGAAGGGAAATAATAAAATAATAAAAATAAAACATAATTAAATAAAATTCTCACGACGTTTCGGCCACAACACAAGCAGCCGTCCTCAGGTGAAGACAGAGTTGTCTGAAAGACAGCGCTCCAATGAACACTGCTAAGCTTGGCAGCATATTTTAAGCTGGGTAGGAGGAGAAGAGCTCCTTGACAAAGGAGTTTACATATCAACAGAATAATTTAGCATTGAATAAGCTGTGTTAATGTGAGAGAATTAGCAGGATGTTAAAGTCAGAAATTAGCATGTAACTGGGAGATTAGCATGATGTTAATGTGAGGAATTAGCATGTAACTGGTCACGGAAGTGGCTATGTTAAAGTCAGAGTTTACATATCAACAGAGGCATTTAGTATATTGACGCTAAAGAACTGCAACCACCCACTATCATACAATAAACCGATGTGAAATAACTAAATATAAACTACATCAATATAATCAATGTACTCAATATATTCTCCAATAAGCTGAGCTATTAACATTAAGTAACTGGGTATACAATATACTATATAATGACTATCATATAGTGAACCGATAAAAAACTCAAATATAAACTACGTAAATATCATAAATATACTCAATATAATCTCCAATAAGCTGAGCTACTAACAATAAGTAATTATACATTACACTTCAATGTCGCAAAAATTATTATAATATGCCTCCATCTAATCTTATTTCTTACATCACACGACTATACCCCTAATTATAAACTGCCATAGACAGACCCCAACATTGAATTATACACTGCGTTACTATAGACTATAATAATATTAGTATACAGTAGGGTTGGTAGAATAATACATAGTGTAATATTACAAGTCTACAAATTTTATTTTATTATGTTTTATTTTTAGTATTTTATTATTTCCCTTCTACGTGACTTTACCGAAAGAACCAAGAAGATGAATCCCTGCAGTCACGAAAGCTTTAAATCGAAATTTAATACCACAAAACACACAGCAAATGTGACTTCAGATGGCTCTGTGGTTCAGAGGTCAAGTCTGCCGGGGTCGGATCCACGTTTGAGCCGGCAAGTGAACAGCCCGGGCCCCCAATAACTTTGGTCCTTCCCTTCATTGAGACAACTCCGTCTGGTGTGCCCACCAGATGTTCCAGTCCGGCTGGTCGCGGGTGGCTGGTGTGAGGGCCGCGTGGAGGTGTTCTACGGAGGCTCGTGGGGCACTGTGTGCGACGACAACTGGGACGTGCACGACGCGGAGGTCGTGTGTCGCCAGCTGGGCTGTGGCCATGCTGTGTCCGCCCTGCGAGAAGCACACTATGGGCAGGGCAGCGGCCCGATCTGGCTGGATGGCATTAGTTGCTCTGGCTACGAATCTGAGCTCTCCCACTGCAGACACCATGGATGGGGTAGTCATGACTGTAGACATTCAGAAGACTCTTCTGTCGTATGCTCGCACGGTAATTTGTATTCATTTACTGTCGCCAAATATCGCAGTGCAATACTTTTCCATGCGATTTTCCCTTCGGATACCCAGTCGATAATACTGTAAATTTACTTTTTGTCTTTCAAATGTGTTCATCATCATCGTCAATTGGAGCAGCTGCCTCTGCATCTACCACAGGTAAAATCTCCCATATCCTGACCGTAGTTTGTTATTTCGCCAAGCACCTTCACTGTGAACACTTCAGCCATTTCGGTGTTTTTTTGTACTGGTCACAAAAGCTATAGTCTTTGATTCATGCAAAGTCTGTCTGATCCATAACTGGAAACATTCATTTTCATAATCAAATGTTTTCCCATGAATGTAAATGTCGTACATTAATGTTCATAACTTTGTTTATCTTCTAGTTAACTATTGGTCTACAACACCATCATGTAAGTTTATGTGCAGCATATATACCATACATTGCACACATACTGCTTTTACATGTATAAAAGACAAATATCCCTCATATATCTTGATTTCAAGCTTTCGTGACTGTAGGAATCCATACGCTTTGGTTCTTTCGATAAAGTCACGTAGGTAGAAATAAAATAAAACAAATCACGACGTTTCGATCGTAACCTCTTGCTACGGCAGCTCTCTCGCCTACTTCAGCATGTTTTCTTGCTGTGGTTGTTCCACCTGATGAAGATTGCTTGTGTTGCAATCGAAATGTCGTGAATTGTTTAATTGTATTTCTACCTACGCGACTTTACCGAAAGAACCAAAGAGTATCCCTCATATAGCATAAACAGAGTGTTGGGTAAGTGTTGTTAGTGAGCACCAATGAAGGTTGGCACGGCACACGTGGGGATGGGTGGCCAGCACCACGCGCAGTTGCCTTTGTCTCCCAAGTGGCGATGTTTACACACTGCACCAGGTACTCATTTGAGGCTGAGTCGACCTAGGGGAGGCACAGTTTAGATTATCGCTGTCACTGGCATTGGTAGCCGTGAGTGGGAATTGAAATTGAGTCACCGAGTTCATAGTACAGCATGCTAAATATATATAGACACACAATATTACATATAAAGCATATGCTCATTAAGGTGTACTTTTGTGTGCATATGCAAATTTAAACCTTATAGCCGTGTGTGGTTAAAGGCTGAAAGTACTTAAAGATTTTTACTAGGCCGTAATGGCAATTTGGAGGGGTGGTGTGAGCAGAACAACATACGTGCAACCGTTTTAAATGTGACTTGAAGATGATAACCCAGAGGGACATGCACATATTCTAAGGGGAACGTGCACAGGATTGTATAGGGACTAGGAGAGATTTCTTGAGCCCAACGTGATGTAGAGAGCACCACCACACGGCAGACATTTTGGTCCGAATAAACCCATCGGAGACTATGACTGGGACCGGATACTGAACATCTGTGAAAGAGCGCTTTATAGCTCATTGGATTCCTCAAGGATAAATATTGCGATACCGATGACCCACCCGCGTTGTTCACCATGCATATAGGCATCAAACCCATGTCACGGGATTGTAATGCTTTGCCCGCTCCCCATTAACGCTGTGCCCCTAGGATGACGAGCACACTGACTCGCTTGTACACGAACCAACAATAAACGTTACACATGCGCGTTCACAGACAATCTGTCAAAGCAGTTCCACTGCGATTCGCATTCCATGGAGCTGCTCATTCCCCTGAGTGAGATCTCATCACGCGGGCTATCCGTGTACGACATCCACCTTCAGGACCCATCGTGCCACGCCATAGTGTACGGCCAATACGCCCGGCTCCTAGCACCGCTCAACGGCTGCGGCTCAAGGACGGAGGTAAGCGCAAGGCAATAGAGCAAGAGCCTGGGGCTAGAAAGTTCACGAGCTACGGCTTAACTGTTAATCAGTGGTGGTGCATCGTGGTTAGAAAGTGTTTTGTTACAATGAGGGAAAAAAGTATTTGATCCCCTGCTGATTTTGTACGTTTGCCCACTGACAAAGAAATGATCAGTTTATAATTTTTATGGTAGGTTTATTTGAACAGTGAGAGACAGAATAACAAAAACAAAATCCAGAAAAACGCATGTCAAAAATGTTATAAATTGATTTGCATTTTAATGAGGGAAATATGTATTTGACCCCCTCTCAATCAGAAAGATTTCTGGCTCCCAGGTGTCTTTTATACAGGTAACGAGCTGAGATTAGGAGCACACTGTTAAAGGGAGTGCTCCTAATCTCAGCTTGTTACCTGGATAAAAGATACCTGTTCACAGAAGCAATCAATCAATCAGATTCCAAACTCTCCACCATGGCCAAGACCAAAGAGCTCTCCAAGGATGTCAGGGACAATATTGTAGACCTGCACAAGGCTGGAATGGGCTACAAGACCATCGCCAAGCAGCTTGGTGAGAAGGTGACAACAGTTGGTGCAATTATTCGCAAATGGAAGAAACACAAAAGAACTGTCAATCCCCCTCGGCCTGGGGCTCCATGCAAGATCTCTCCTCGTGGAGTTGCAATGGTCATGAGAACGGTGAGGAATCAGCCCAGAACTACACGGGAGGATGATCTCAAGGCAGCTGGGACCATAGTCACCAAGAAAACAGTTGGTAACACACTACGCCGTGAAGGACTGAAATCCTGCAGCGCCCGCAACGTCCCCCTGCTCAAGAAAGCATATATACATGTCCGTCTGCAGTTTGCCAATTAACATCTGAATGATTCAGAGGACAACTGGGTGAAAGTGGTGTGGTTAAATGAGACCAAAATGGAGCTCTTTGGCATCAACTGAACTCGCCGTGTTTGGAGGAGGAGGAATAGCTGCCTATGACCCCAACAACACCATCCCCACCGTCAAACATGGAGGTGGAAACATTATGCTTTGGGGGTGTTTTTCTGCTAAGGGGACAGGACAACTTCACCGCATCAAAGGGACGATGGACGGGGCCATGTACCGTCAACTCTTGGGTGAGAACCTTCTTCCCTCAGCCAGGGCATTGAAAATGGGTCGTGGATGGGTATTCCTGCATGACAATGACCCAAAACACACAGCCAAGGCAACAAAGGAGTGGCTCAAGAAGAAGCACATTAAGGTCCTGGAGTGGCCTAGCCAGTCTCCAGACCTTAATCCCATAGAAAATCTGTGGAGGGAGCTGAAGGTTCGAGTTGCCAAACGTCAGCCTCGAAACCTTAATGACTTGGAGATCTGCAAAGAGGAGTGGTACAAAATCCCTCCTGAGATGTGTGCAAATCTGGTGGCCAACTACAAGAAACGTCTGACCTCTAAGTTATGTTTTTAGAGGGGTCAAATACTTATTTCCCTCATTAAAATGCCAATAAATTTATAACATTTTTGACATGCGTTTTTCTGGATGTTGTTGTTGTTATTCTGTCTCTCACTGTTCAAATAAACCTACCATTAAAATTATAGACTGATAATTTCTTTCTCAGTGGGCAAATGTACAAAATTAGTAGGGGATCAAATACTTTTTTCCCTCACTGTACATTATCAACAGTGTTGAAGCAGGGAAATGCAGGAGTTGATATTGGTTTCTGTACACTAAACCACGCAAATTCAATTACCTTCCTAATCCAGGATCCCAACACTATATGCTAAATCACTCAATATAAACTCGGAAAAAGTGAGATAAAACGTTGACAACAGCAAACAGCTCAATAAAATACGTTTAATAGACATTGCTAGCGATTCATATCAACTGGATTTCTAGGCACAAGTAATAATATAATTGGTGGTAGCTACCGTATTCTGGCACACACATATGAAGTCCATGAGCTACACAGCCACTCGACATATATTAATCTGTCGCCATCAAAATTTACTCTGATTAAAAAAAAAGTTTAACCCAGGCTAGCTTTTTCATTATTTTTTTTACAGACGAATGGCGACACTATCATTTACATCAACACGGCATACGGCTACGTTGCTCCAAATGGCGCGAAGCGGCTACGGGTCCCCATGCTCTGCTACATGGGATCGAGTGGCCGTGTTCAGGCTAGCTTTACCCCCAGGTAGGTACAGCACTGGTTGCCCGCTCACAGGCGTTCAAGCCAGTCCCGTGGGTTCAATGAATCTCTCTTGAGATCAAAGCTCTCCCCTGCCTCGCAACTTATTCGCATTCACATTTATTGCACAATTGTCCTCGAGATTCTCCTAGGCCCCACGCCTGTTTTCTGTCCCTGCCCTTAGCTTTCACCACACTGCTGACAACCCCTATGGTCCCTCCATTCCATCAACATCTGTTTCCTCTATAACTCCGGTGTCAATGTTCTATCATTGGGTAGTAGTTTCTGATTTTACTATGCTGTCTCATGTCTAGAACTACATCCCACATCGTCTTCACTGCCACTTTTCTCCCACGATTTTGTCAAAAAAATGTTGTTCTAGGTTTTCTGGCATCAAAAGTAAGCAAATAGTTATTATTGTACTGGTAAATACAATACAAAGATCAACATCAAGCAGCCAGAAGGTAAAAAACAAAACACCTGCCATGACCAAACACACCACATTACTGCTATTGTTTTTATAGAAGTGGAAAACATTAGAAATATATACAAATAACAATATCCAAGACACAACGTTTCTTAATCATAAACTATAAAATCCTGGACCGGGGCAAAAGTGATACTCTGAGAAAGTCAAACGTTATGGAGGAGCAGGCCCCATGATGAGAATGTGAAATTAGCTCAGGGCCACCACCAGAGACAATTGCCTGTTCAGCCAGCTGGGCATCACTTTTTTTGAGTGACTGTATTTAAATAAACATTCCACGGATTTCCTATAATTTATTAATTATCTGCGGATTTCTATGGATGCTCCTTCTTGCTTCAGGGTACAGGACATGGTGAGCACGGGCTCCTACGAGCTACAGGTGCACTTCTACACAAACCAATTCTTCCACCAGCCCGTCTACTCCTACCCATACGACGTGGAGCTGGGAAACCCGCTCTATGCTGAGGTGAGGGGAGGAGAAGGGCTGAGATTGAGAACTGGCAGTGGAGGAGGGGGGGCATCACTGACCGGAGGGAAGAGGCGGCAGCAGTGGGTAGAGGGACGTTAGCGTGATTCCACTGCCGACGATGAACGGCGTTGTTTCTCTGGCAGGTGACGCTGACCTCTGTGGCCTGGGACCTGCAGCTCTTCCTGGAGGCGTGCAAGGTATCGCCCTACCCGGGGGCACCGGACAGCGCCTCCTTTTTCCTGCTTCAGAACGGGTGCGTGTCGATAAGGATTTACCGTGCAGTTGACTTCTAATATAATTTGGTGTGCTATTTATAATTTTTGTTGAGCTTCTTTCGCCAACATAATCAGTTCCTGATTACTTGACGTTTTAGAAATTATTATCTCGTATAATTCTAAATTGGGTTTATTTTTGGTTATATTGTGGCGTTATAATGCAATTTTTTTTTTCTATACATACCCCCACCACCCGACAAATCCAATCAAATTATCACGTGGGTAAATTGATTTGATTGGCTTTGTCGGGTGGTTGAGGGTGTATAGTAAAAAAAAATGCATACCTCCAGGATCTAACCCAAAAGAAACACATTTTTATTCATAAATTGGTCTTGAAAGCCTCCATATAAAATTAACATTGTTTGGTAATTTCAAAGTAATATAATCTTGTTACCATAAATACAGTATAAAAAATTAGAGATTACTTTTGATCGGTGGGCAATGCAGGTGCCATGTGGACCCCACGTACACCACCTACTACAGTGGCTCCAACAGCAAGCAGCGCTTCAGCTTCGTCAGTGTCGAGTTCTTCGTCGACTCGCAGGTGCCATGTGCCAAGCCGCCATTTTGTTTTTGCCCTTTGTTGAAAGGCGTCCCTGCAAATTGCACCACGTGGCTTCACTTGTATGACTGCATATTATAGATATAATAAAATAAGAGGCAATATATTATGATTTAAAATAATAATGAAGAGTTGAATTGAAAAACACCCAAAAAGGACCAATCGTTAAATTCGCTGTACATTTTTGGTTAAACATTTAAATTAGGCGATGGTTATAAATGTGCCTATCTGGCAAGGGCTGGTCCTTGCCATAAACAAAGTTGAGTGGCCCAGCTCAACTGAGGATCAGGATGACTCATCTCTGTTTCTGTCTCAGTCAGACGTGAACATCCCATATTTATACAGATAAATCATTATCAAGGTTGCTTCTTCCTTCACGTATAATTGTAGCATTCTGTGAAGTTTCATTCATATTTGAAAGTGATGGTGTTAATGGTGATGACAATGTTTGAGAGCTCTATGAATGTCTGATTGAAAGTTGAAGTAGTTGTCCCTGGCAGGTTTACCTGGGGTGATGCCGATGAAGTAGCACACTTTAAAGCACCCGGGCCAAGTGTGGTTTCGATTTAATTGGTTTTATAAATAAAATATATCTGAACGTTATATAAATATAAAATCTTACACAACACACATCTAGCACACACAAGCAACATTCAATAAACCCTCAAATATAAACATCAATCGGAACATATATATTACAAAAAATACAGCTTCATTGTACTGTATTACAAATGCCACTCTCAAAAGTAAATGTGTGGCCTACTGAAATCCCTTCTGCCCTGGAGACAACTCTGTAACAACATTAACCATTTTACACCCACAACGTCAAGTGTATCCCCCCAATAAAGCTTTAGTTGTGCTCAGTAACAACCTTCCATGCCACGAAATCTTTATAAAAGCGAACTTTCTCACCCGAGTGACATATCATGTAATCCTTTAACGGAGGACAACACACTCTGGCCTAAGGGGCATTCTCAACATAGCCGGATGTTATACTGGCGGCTGCTCAAGTATATGCTGTGTGGTGCACCCTACTGACCCAATGTGCTCTGCTCACTTTCAGAGCTCGGGCAGTCAGTCATTCAACCAGGGGGCTAGATCAGAATGAGCCACTACATATATTAGCACTGTGTGTTCATTCTGGTGGTTCTCAATGACCTGCGAGATCCACCAGAAGGCTTGGACCAACACATACTACTGGTGTAATACTGGTAGGAACGAAGTGAACCAGCCTACAATAGATTATATCGTCCGTCCGTTCGTCCGTCCGTCCGTCCGTGTAGCAACATCGCCCCCTACTGCAAACACTTGGCATGACCCTACAAAAACCTTTACACTCAGTGACGCTTTCCTGTCGAAACAAGTGTATAACATTCCCTTATAATTCCCTCAGATAGCTTTTAATTAAAACTTTTAAATTAAAAATTAACTCGCAGCGGCCTAAAGCCTACAGCTAGGCCTAAAGCCTCAAACAACGCCTCAAACTCTCCCTTCGTATCGTACCCCCGCGTGTGCGCAAGGGAGTTAATGTTTAAAAATGTTACATTCCCTTGTGTTTTTAATACATTTAAAGCTTTTACATAAATAATTAAAACATTTAAATTAAAAATTAACTCACAGCGGCCTAAAGCCTACAGCTAGGCCTAAAGCCTAGAACTAGGCATCACACTCTCCCTTCGTATCGTACTCCCGCGTGTGTGAAAGGGAGTTAATGTTTAACAATGTTACATTCCCTGATGTTTTTAAATAGAAACATTTAAATTTAAAGCTTTTACATAAATAATTAAA
Source organism: Entosphenus tridentatus (assembly GCA_014621495.2). Taxonomy (NCBI): domain Eukaryota; kingdom Metazoa; phylum Chordata; class Hyperoartia; order Petromyzontiformes; family Petromyzontidae; genus Entosphenus; species Entosphenus tridentatus. The sequence continues at coordinate 9,697,987 of CM025615.2, read as the reverse complement.
ACATTTAAATTACAAATTAACTCACAGCGGCCTAAAGCCTACAGCTAGGCCTAAAGCCTAGAACTAGGCCTCTAATTCTCCATTCGTATCGTACCCCCGCGTGTGTGAAAGGGAGTTAATGTTTAACAATGTTACATTCCCTGATGTTTTTAAATAGAAACATTTTAATTTAAAGCTTTTACGTAAATAATTAAAACATTTAAATTAAAAATTAACTCACAGCGGCCTAAAGCCTACAGCTAGGCCTAAAGCCTAGAACTAGGCCTCTAACTCTCCCTTCGTATCGTACCCCCGCGTGTGTGAAAGGGAGTTAATGTTTAACAATGTTACATTCCCTCATGTTTTTAAATAGAAACATTTACATTTTAAGCTTTTACATTAAAATACACTCCCTACCCCCCCATTCATTTGTTCGTTCCTACCAGTCCACCCCACAGGGACCTGTTATATTGGCATGAAGTACAAGCTCTAAGTTATGTGTTTGTAATGTATGTCCCTTTAGTCGGGGATTTTTATTTGTCATGAACATATTGGCTACGAATGTGTTATATTGTTATCTGTATATTATGGGAGTTGGTATTTTGTATACCCCCGACAACGATGATATCGTTCATTGAAGGTGTGCCTGCAGTGATGACAATGATGGAGGCCATGATGTGCTTCCCTGGCAGGTGTGCCTCGAGTGATGATGATGTGGTTTCTGGCAGGTGTGCCTTGAGTGATGATGTGATCCGTGGCAGGTGTGCCTAGAGTGATGATAATGATGGTTATGACGATGATGTGATCCGTGGCAGGTGTGCCTGGAGTGATGACGATGATAGTGATAACGATGATGTCCCTGGCAGGTGTACCTGGAGTGCTCAGTGCGCGTGTGCAACGTCTCGGACTGGGGCTCGCGGTGCCGTCGAGGCTGCATGCGGGGAGGGCGGGTGGCGCGAGACCTCGGGACGGTGCACGGAGATGCACGTCATGCCGAGCACTCCGTCGACCTGTCCCAGGGCCCCATCAGACTGCGCAAGACTCGTGAAGGTCAGACCCCTGGTCTCGCTGTTGCAAAAATCTTTCCAGTCCGCCAATGCATGTCCAGTGAACGCTGGCAGTCCTATGAGCATGACGTGACGTGCCAGGCAATGGTGGCGCATGTCTGTAATGCAGCATTCTGGAGGTGAGGGTTAGTGGATCATACAAAGTTGTGAAACACTCTGTTTGCGTCGAGGTTGCTATTCCCTTGCTCGCCACGAGATGGAGGTGGATCAAGTGGATTAAGTTCTGTTACCATCTGTGGGATAGTGTAACCCTCCCTTCTACGTGTGGGTTTTCTCTGGGTACTCCGGTTTCCTTACCCATGTATAATCACTCATTAATGGGATTGGCAATGTAGGGCCAGACCTTGGGCAATTGTTGGTGCTGGATCTGACTGCCATCCCACGTGTCTGTGGTTTCTCTCTGAAGGTAACACCTTTGAATAAAGGGAAAAAGTGTCACGTTACCAATTTGTTACTTTTAGTTGAAATAAAATGGTAGAAAACTGTTGTTTGCAGGTGTCCGCTTGCACAAATTAAGATGCATAGGTTGATTGTTATTTAAGACTCAACTGGTACTGGGCCTTTATGTGAATGGTAATTATTTATGGCTCTGCCTTATTCAACACCTGGCTTGCCAGTGGAGGTGCATTCCTGTAATTACAATTTTGGAGGAAGCGTTTGTGGCCCTTGCAGAAATCACTCTGTGCGTGAGCCTTACACACCTGGAGCGCTGCAAGGTGGCCAGGATGTGGCAGCAGAGCATGTTCGTTTTACACTTGTGTGTGATTCTTCCCCGTATGTATGGGGTCTGTCCAGGGTACTCCAATTCCTACCCATTTTCAAAACGTTCTTGCAACACCGACTGAGAATGGTCTCTGTGGATAAAGGGGCTTTATTTATATATATACACATCGATACATATCATTTCTTTATTTAAAATGAGGACCACTTTTCAGACAATGATCATTTCATAAAACGTTGGGGAACTTGTGAGATTGTCGTAATGAAATTAATTGTTTTGTTTGTGCTGCTGCCGTCTCTGCTGCTGTTTTTGTTGCTGCTGAACTTATTGGTAATGGTGCTGTTGCTACTGATTTTGGTATCGGTGCTGCTGTGGACCCCCCTCCCACCCACAGCCTCTCTGGAGAAGCAGGGCAGCGATGTGTTGCCCGGCTGGACAGGCATGGTGTACGCCCTGGCTGCCACCATGGCCGTCGGTGCCGTCTGTGTGGCCACAGTGAAAATTTACCGCCACCGCGCTGCCAGGATCCAATACCAACCGCTCAGCACTTCATATTAATTTACAACTTACCAGGCTGAATATGTTACTTTGTAACTAATGCAAGCAACATGTAAAAGTAATTTTCATAAATGTTTTGTCAAGGGATTCCAGAAAATACACAAACGCGTGCAGCAAGGTGCACAAAGCAGGAATTCAGAGTTGAAAATTGTAGCAAGTATTGACGACGTTTTACACTTCAAATACATGAGCATAACAAAGTGGCGTCTACAGAGCTAGATAAGTGAGGGCATGAATATACACTTGCCAAATGTTGCTTTAGAATTCATTGGCACAAATGTGGTGTTATGTCATCTCAAATAGCAATACATGTCACTCGAATCCAGTTATCAAATAAGTCCAGTAAACTACTTGTTTTGATCCCCAGGATAACCTATATACATACAGTAAGCCACCACATCTAACTAAAATATTTGTTTTGTTGCAAAATAATGTAACTGGAAAAAAACTGAGGTGTAGAGATAAAATATAACTAAATGTTGCCAAAATTGTTATCATTTGAGTAGCTGATTTGTTTTAATTATTCTACAATAAACATGTTGCCGACTCATGTCTCCCAAGATAAAAGTACATGATTTAAAAAAAAATCGTAATATGAGCTTAGTTGTAGTGCAGTAGATGTGGATTAGTATGCTGTGATGATGAGATAGACCTTGGGGAGTGATATCTCGAAGAGGTGTATCGATAGAGCAGTGATAGTGAAAGACACTTGACTAAAATAATTTCAAAGAATTATGAAAAAATTATGGATCTCTGAACATGACCTTAAGGCATGTTCAGACCTTCATTAGTTTGTTTTAAGTACCATGCAAACTTTGAAACTGAATCATTCCAGAATAGACACGAACTATTATACAATGTTGTATTTTACCAGGTAAGGCCCAATGAGCTATATAGTTCTTTTTCAGAAGCGACCTGGCCACAAATGATAGCCCAATGAATTTACTTATTATATGGACATTTATAGCAGCCAAATAATTTAAACACGTTTCTAAATGTGGAAAGAAAAACCGAGGACCCAGAGAAAAATCCACACGAACACCGGGAGAACGTGCAAACTCCAAACATACAGGCGGTAGGGTCGGGATCGAACCCTAACTTTAAATGTCCTGGGATGTGACATAACTCCACACAGTGGCTGTAAATTGTCTAATCTGACTACTCGTCTATTCTATCACAGGACTTTCTAAGATTGTGTTTTTATGTCTATTAAGCCAGGTAAATGGATATTGGGTGTTTAACAAATTCAATTCGGGTTGTATTCACGATTAATTTTAATTGATTTATTAAAAATATATATCTTGTTTAGGCAGGTGAAATAGAGTACTGTACTTACTTCCTGGAAATAAATACATTTAGGAAAGAAGGGAATGTCCTGAAATTTGTTAATCCCTGCTTCCCTCCAGGATTGCCATAAACAGGGAGGGGTAAAGCCAAATGTTGGAATAGGTTGTAAGATAAATAACATCAAGTGAACAAATACTTCACCAGTACTCAATATGGAAATTAGTAAAGGAGTGCCTTTAGAGTGAGCGTCAAGGAAGCCTACAAGCAATCGGGGTTAATATGTTCTGTGGGTTAAATATTAGTAAATTTTAAAATTATTTTTTGGGGATCTATAAAATGTTTGTGTGAAAATTGGTTTGGTTAGGGTTGCTCACGTGGGTGCATGGGGCTTGCGATCTACTTGGAAAAAAATAGTTATTATTCCTTGTGGGCTCTGAGGATGGAACCAAGGAAAAGAAGGGGGGGGGGTGTCATGGACAGTGAATCATGTGCCCCACACGTGGCAGACATCTATGGAAATAGATGTGTATTGTGTTGTTAAATGGGGTGAGGTGTCAGGCTGGGCTGCGAGCCTAACTCAAGTGGTCTGGAGACGGGAGGCCATTTTGGGAAAATTTCAAAGATGTGTCAAATTTGGGATGAGGTCTAAAAATAAAAATCTAATCTTTTTATTTATCGTCGTTGTTCATGAAAATTCCATCGCACAATCGCCAAAGAATCACAGACAAGCTAGAAGGCTGCCAGGCAGTGAGCCGACGCCAACAATTGCTCTGCTGTTCTTTATATATTACGATGAGAATACCCACACATGCGAGGGGGCAACACTATCCCATACAGAAGAAGAGATGATATCGGTTCAAACTTTGCTGTACTGAATTCTGTTGGCGAGCCAGAGTATTGCACCTCGATTCCTTCGGGAAAAGTTTTGTTCAACATGTCATCCACCAACCCGCGCCTCCACAGTGCTAGACAACAGGCCACGTGCATAGCCACCACCGGCTGGCACTGGTAGCTCACAACCGCAACAGGGGTCATGTAATCAGCAATGGGCCAATTAGGTGGCAATGTGGTGACATTGGAGGGGGCTGTGGCGCATTCAAGTCTGGGTCCAAACCGGATTGAGCTGGTTACCCGGGGGCTATTTAAGCACCATACTAAGAGCATTCGGGGCGTTCAACTTTGACTTGTGGCCTGCATGGCACGGTGCGTTGCCTCTCCTCGCACTCATCCAATGGCAGACTCCGCCTGATTCAGCTAGGTAGAAGCCTGTCTTGCCCCGCTACAGGAAGTTCTCAACCACAAGTTCTGCTTGTGCGTTACGAGAGAATGTTTACCACTTGGTTCCGTTTGACCTGTGTTTGTATTATATTCAAGTTCAAGTTAATTTATTAGGTATAGCCCTGTGAGGCATTCGGCTCTTGAATCGGATGCAACCGCAACAAAAAAAAAACAAAAACATGAACAAAAAACATCTTAAAGTGAATATGTGACTAAGTGCAAACAGAAAATCCAAGAAAAGACAGCAAAATATTGCAGAAAAAAACACCGTACACCAACGCAAGTGCCCACTATAATGGTAAGTTACTGATTAAAGACGTTTGCATTGCAAGGCATACGACTGGAAGTGCCATGTTCCCAGGTTACTCAATGATACGTGGAGACACGAATCAAACTAGCTATCAAGGGTTGGATAAATGCTGTGCTATTACACAATTATGAAAAGCACAAAAGAGCTGGTTGGAGCGCTTCTGGAAATTAAGATTTAATGTAATTATATTGCCATATAAAGTAGCATACTTAACGTGCTTAATGAGCGATGCTATTCAGTATATACTGCCCGATAAGACATTGCAACATGAATACTGACAAATACAATAATGGAAACACAACTTAAAAGGAAATAACGAAGCGTGGAGATATGATTATTGGAAATTACAATGAGAGCTAAAAGAGAGAAACACGTGGATCAAATCGAAATCATAATTGCCGGTGTCCGAGATTGGTGATGGAATGACAGCCAAAAGAGCATACACGCCTCAGAGTTTGGCTAGCATGGAGATGGAGCGATGACATTAGCTCGAATGCAGGAGTGAAATTATGGAACTAGAACAGTGATAGTGATGGTGTGGATAGGCTTTCATCTCGCACTGGATTGATCATTGCTTTTGATGATAAATTAGCAATATTTCCATTCACAGTTAAAATTGCCCACCCATATCAAGTCAATCTTCCTCTCGTTTACTGGACATTTGTGAAAAAGAGCTTCATAGCTCATTAGATTTCTCCAAGATAAATAAAGATTCTGATTTTAATCATAATCAACTTCACGATTGGTGGAGTGCCATCATTGTCAGTCCTATAGATAGCATGGTCCCTGACATGTGGGTATGTAATTTTAACCACCGGCATTCAAACTGAATATGATTTTGTAAAGGAGGTCCTTGTATCGAATCATATAAGGAGCGGTTTGAGAGATACGAGCAAAAGCATTAGCAAAGTGTTGCCAGGACACCTACACAGTTATGGAGACACTCGAGGAGGATGAAGTCGTGTATGGCATCAAAAGCAGCAGATAAAACTCGGATGCAGTGTCAGTAGCATTTGCGGAGAGCGATATTTCGGACCTCCTAGTCCCACATTCATTAACCTCGCACTGCCCAGAATGGTAAGGTATGGTCTACAAACCTAATTCAGCATATGACTATAACACTCTGTGGGCGTCGAGGTCGACTAAACACATTCCACCTCCGATGTCTCAGGCGCATCCTCGGTATCAGATGGCAAGATCGCATTCCAAACACCTGAGTCCTCAACTTGGCGAACATTCCAAGCATGTACTCTCTACTCAGTCATAGGCGCCTGAGATGGCTTGGACACGTGCGCCGCATGCAGGATGGCAGAACAGCCAAGGATGTCTTGTACGGCGAGCTGGCATCAGGCATACGGGTCACTGGTCGCCCGGTCCTGCGCTTCAAAGATGTCTGCAAATGGGACATGAAGAGCTGCGACATCAACCCAAATGACTGGGAGAAAACTGCCGGTGACCGACTCAGCTGGCAGCAGGCTCTGAAAACAGGCCTCGGGAGAGGCGAGGAGAAAAGACACACCGCTTGGCAGACCAAGAGGGAGCGACGTAAAGAACAAGCAAACAAACACCTCTAGAGCTGCCACCGCATTCACTTGCAATTGTTGTGGCAAGGATTGCCACTCAAGGATTGGCCTACTAAGTCATTCTAGGCGCTGCAAAACCTTCAGCTGACCTCGTAAGGCGCAAAAGAAATTAGCTCGAGACACAAAGGCGATATGTACAAACCTAATTCAGCATATGACTATAACAAAGGACTTAAAAAAGTATTAATGTATTAGGTTATGTATAACATAAATCAATGGCGTATTTGGATGTTTTTCCATGACGCATATGCAAACTTGGTGTAAATACACGTCTCGCCAAATCGTTATGTGACTCATTCCCTCCCCCCCACACCTGTTTCATTCTCACCAGCTGTGGTGTGAAGGTTCATCAACAAAGATTCGGGTCACAACCAGCACACACGCTAATTTTTTCCGGTGGCGAAGGTACTTCTACCGTTGCACATGACCAGCAAAAAGGTTTCGTGGTGCCTTCCATTTTGCTGGCCACTCAGTTCAGTTAATTTCAGTTCAGTTCATGTATTAGGTATGGCCCTGTGAGCCATGCGGCTCTTGAATCGGGTGCAACTGCAACAAAAACATGAACAAGAAACATCTTAAAGTGACTACGCGCAACAGAAAAATCCAATGGTAGACTCACAGCTGCAGTCCGTGCCACCGAAACTGCTCCCGCCAGGTGCGACGAGGCCAGGCAGCGAGACACTTCCTAATATTCACTTTCTGATCCCTACTTGGTCTCACTGCCATGACTCGACCTGAAATGTCATGGGAAGTCTGTTTCAAAAGCTATTGAGTAGTTTCGTTTGCCCATATTTACCAGCAGCCACAGTTTTCAATAACACTCCCATCTCCCCTAAATTCTAAGCCAAATTGTCTCTATGCTCAAACTAGTTTCTGACGGTCCTTGCTAACAGCGACACCTTGACTTTCGTCGCTTCGCTCTTTCGGCCGTTTTCAATTATAACAACATTTCACATTTCGTCCACGCGCTCTCCTCTTTCGTCCGATTTCATCCCAAACCTTCCACGACGTTCGCGCCACGCGCCATCTTTTTCGTTCAGTCTTTGAATGAAAGTCGTTCAGTGAGCATCTCTTATATTTGTGTTTATTCATACATTATTAATACTGTACTTATTTCTGTGATTATACTGTAATTAATTAAGTTATTTTTGTGATAACAGTATAATACGAGCGTGTTCATAGTTATTTTCGTGATTATAAAACACGTACAGTATTCATACTGTGCTTATTTTTGTGATTACTGTAAAATACTTATTTTTGTGCTTTAATATATGAACCTTATGGCGGGACCCCGGGGTCCCATAAGGGGCCATCCATTTAGTACGTACGCAAAAATCTGTCAAAACTTGACCCCTCCCCATCCCCGTACCCCCCCCCCCCCCCCCCGAATCCTATAGAACGGCCGATATTTAATCCACGCAGAAACGATCAAGGATTAATAATGTAGTGTGTTCTATTGAGATGCACTCTTGAGTATGGAAGCAACACGTTTTATTCACTAACACAACAGGTAAGTCTACACTCAACGGAATAATGACTAAGGGTGGTGACCACCCTAGATAGCTACATAACACACACGGTAACACTATATAATCTGCCGGGTCAGCTAACACGTTGCCTGGCTCTTGACAACTTCTCCCGACGCCCGAGGATCCAAGACTTGGCGGGCAGGTCCCATCTCTCTCCGACAGCACTCCAACGACGGCAACCTTGCCGGCTTCTCCGCACCGGCTTATATCCGCTCCGGCGTTCCTCTCGCCCCCTTCCACCTCGTCTAGTCACGTGTCCTCCTGGGTTCACCCAAAGGCCATGTTCTCACGCGCTCTCTCTCACCGTTACTCGGTGATGCCCCTACAGCACCCCTTGTCACTGGGTACTGTGGCTTCCCTCGAGTGACATCTACTATGTCACTACAATAATATTAACGTGTTTAAGCAAACATTCCACCGCCGGACTATCGGATGTGAAGGTCAATGTAGACAAATTATTATCGAGGCTTCACCCCCCCCCCCCCGTTCCCTATGCGTACAGTGAGGGAAAAAAGTATTTGATCCCCTGCTGATTTTGTACGTTTGCCCACTGACAAAGAAATGATCAGTCTATAATTTTAATGGTAGGTTTATTTGAACAGTGATAGACAGAATAAGAACAACAGAATCCAGAAAAACGCATGTCAAACTGTTATAAATTGATTTGCAATTTAATGAGGGAAATAAGTATTTGACCCCTCTCAATCAGAAAGATTTCTGGCTCCCAGGTGTCTTTATACAGGTAACGAGCTGAGATTAGGAGCACACTCTTAAAGGGAGTGCTCCTAATCTCAGCTTGTTACTGTATAAAAGACACCTTTTAACAGAAGCAATCAATCAATCAATCAGATTCCAAACTCTCCACCATGGCCAAGACCAAAGAGCTCTCCAAAGATGTCAGTGACAAGATTTTAGACCTACACAAGGCTGGAATGGGCTACAAGACCATGGCCAAGCAGCTTGGTGAGAAGGTGACAACAGTTGGTGTGATTATTCGGAAATGGAAGAAACACAAAATAACTGTCAATCTCCCTCGGCCTGGGGCTCCATGCAAGATCTCACCTCGTGGAGTTGCAATAATCATGAGAACGGTGAGGAATCAGCCCAGAACTACACGGGAGGATCTTGTCAATGATCTCAAGGCAGCTAGGACCATAGTCACCAATAAAACAGTTGGTAACACACTATTCTGTGAAGGACTGAAATCCTGCAGCGCCCGTAAGGTCCCCCTGCTCAAGAAAGCACATTTACATGCCCGTCTGAAGTTTGCCAATGAACATCTGAATGATTCAGAGGACAACTGGGTGAAAGTGTTGTGGTCAGATGAGGCCAAAATGAAGCTCTTTGGCATCAACTCAACTCGCCGTGTTTGGAGGAGGAGGAATGCTGCCTATGACCCCAAGAACACCATCCCCACCGTCAAACATGGAGGTGGAAACATTATGCTTTTCTGCTAAGGGGACAGGACAACTTCACCGCATCAAAGGGACGATGGACGGGGCCATGTACCGTCAACTCTTGGGTGAGAACCTCCTTCCCTCAGCCAGGGCATTGAAAATGGGTCGTGGATGGGTATTCCAGCATGACAATGACCCAAGACACACGGCCAAGGCAACAAAGGAGTGGCTCAAGAAGAAGCACATTAAGGTCCCTGGAGTGGCCTAGCCAGTCTCCAGACCTTAATCCCATAGAAAATCTGTGGAGGGAGCTGAAGGTTCGAGTTGCCAAACGTCAGGCTCGAAACCTTAATGACTTGGAGAAGATCTGCAAAGAGGAGTGGGACAAAATCCCTCCTGAGATGTGTGCAAACCTGGTGGCCAACTACAAGAAACGTCTGACCTCTGTGATTGCCAACAAAGGTTTTGCCACCAAGTACTAAGTCATGTTTTGCAGAGGAGTCAAATACTTATTTCCCTCATTAAAATGGCAATCAATTTATAACATTTTTGACATGCGTTTTTTCTGGATTTTGTTGTTGTTATTCTGTCTCTCACTGTTCAAATAAACCTACCATTAAAATTATAGACTGATCATTTCTTTGTCAGTGGGCAAACGTACAAAATCAGCAGGGGATCAAATACTTTTTCCCTCACTGTACGTACATTGTCAGTAGACCCTCCATACGCAAGCGTACACATTTGGGTCAACCCCCCCTCCCCCCTCCATACTAAATAGATGGCCCCAAAGCCCCCGTCTCTCGCATACACTGCGTTGCGACGTCATTTTATGTCTGTTGAAGGCGAATGATACGGCAATCTATTCCTCTCGTCCAGCTCTACACTGTGCGCTAATCAACGTTTCAAAGTTTTGTTTATGACTACTGCAATTTTGGAAACATGACAACAGAATAATCCACGCCAGGTGGGTCGCGGCATTTATGCGCGCGGTGGGACATAGTCACAAAAAATAAATAAAATAATTGTGATTTTGACTTCCATTTATTCGGGACCCCGGGGTCCCGTCATAAGGTTAATATTCATAATGGGTCCTAAGTGTGGTCATAGTAAAGATAAAATAACCCATAAGGTTCTAAATTTGCAAGAAAAGCTTGACATAATCAAACTTAATGAGCAAAGCTAAATAAAGGCTCTGCTTTGACCTTCGTCCATTTTTGACATTCGTCCATGCTCTGGTCCCTAACCAGACGAAAGTGCAAGGTGTTCCTGTATTTACCGCAGTATGATGATGGGCTGCACTGACGCCAAACTAGTACGCATTTTAACTACAATTTGGCATTGAATGTTTGTATTGTTTTCTGTTGTAACCTGCTGACCCGCCCATATTGGACATCCGTGAAATAGAGCTTCATAGCTCATCGAATTCCTCCAGTCTAAATAAAGATTCTGATTAAATTTTAAGTCAAGTGCTGTAGCCACAGCGAAACATAAACTCAGATTCGAGAACATATGCTTGTTAGAAACCACATTAACCGTTAAGAAAAATGGGCTTATGCAGGGCATGTTCTGAGAAAAGGATAAGCCAACGGTCCAGACTAACAACGGAGTGGCAGACAAAGTATGAAAGACACCTGCAAATATGTACACTGTGAAGATGGAGCGATGAAATCAGCTCCTGTGCAGCAACTAGATGGATGTTGAATAGCATGACCGAAAAATATGGCGACGCCTTGGGGAGGCCTTCATCCAGCAGTGGATTGATCATCGCTGATACTATAATGGTAAAGGAATTTATGAACAAGATTGGCCCATCCTCCCCATCATCATAATCACCACCAATAGTCGATAATATGAATGCTGGATGGTGAGATTATGCAATATTTTTCTGCACGTCAGAATTCACTTATACAGAGTGAATGTTCCCTGTCTTACAAAAGTAGAATTTCAACCACTGCCTCAGATGGGAGCTTTGACATGCGGTGCCAGCTATGTGTCTGGCACAAAACACATTATCTGAACCACTGACTTTGAGCCAACATCAGGGGTATCAATATCGTCATCATTGGCCATGATCAATCCGTTTACGTCAGAATTTCTCCCAGGAGAACCCCCCCTCCCCGAGGGGACATACACAGTGGAAATAGAGTCAGCTCGAGTGCAGGTGCTGGATGGATTGTTACACAGCAACATCAAAGGTACCCTGCCCAATAACCATGACACATTGCAGCATGGACTTTTTTTACAATACTAATACACGTGTTGATGTTATTGTCAACTCCACACCTGTTTAGCCTCGAAACATGATTGATTTAAAAATCAATAAAATCGAGCCAAATTATCTAATGCAGAGCAAGGTAATTTTTTATGACCATGCAAATACCTGGGAGTTTTGATGTAGGGTGCCAGCTGTGTGCAGCATTAAAACCCCGTGTTTTTTTTTCAGTCTGTACTTCGGGGTGAAGACCCCATGCTGTGAAAGTTCTATGAAGATGCATCCTCCATTGCATGGTGTAGCTTGCGTGCTCCTGCTTCTCGCCACTCAGCAATGTGGTAAGAATGTCTTTTACAAGTGTTATTTGTTGACTGAGATCATTGTCGTGCACGTACAGCCTTTGTCCCTATCGACTGCTGCACGGGGTCTCCCCACGCCGCATAGATCATGGAGATTGTTTCCAAGCTTCACATGGATCATTGTGTGCTGGTAAAAGGGAAGCATAGAAGTACAACACAACAATGGATTTTGTTACACTGTCTACTGCTCAGTATACAGCCCAAAGAATGATACCAAACAAACCTGCAATGAATTGTGATCGCACATCCGAGCACTATGGAGGCTCAACCTGCTCAGCTTCCAGGATCTGTCACGAGCCACACTCCACAATGTGCGGTTTGACCAAAGCACCCCGAATGTGCCCCATCTCGTCGGATGTCAGATGCTAAACGGGGTTGAGTTTGCTTAGTACTCTACGGTACTGGAAATGGAGACTGCCTGGGAATAGCAAGTGCTGGGTAAGCTTGAGCTGTGATGTAGTCAGGAGATGGCTTGAGTCGGCGAGGTAGTCAGTATAGCATTACTGTTCCTCCACATCCTGTGTAGAACCTTCGCGTTCTACCACCCCAAGGGTGGGAGCGGTCTCCAGAGTCTATGGTAACCTAGCATAAGCCAAATATTCACTGATGAAATTGGCCAAATATCCCAATGCAAAACCTTCCTGAACAAAAGAGTTCAGAGGTTCAGTAACGTTTTCCTGGATAAAAGGGTAACATTAAAACATAACAATACTGTCATAATTCAGGCAGTGCATACCAAAGACTAAAATTAGAGAAATAGAACTGTTACACCGGCCGATTCATGCAACTTATATAATGCAATTCATACTAAGTTATAATCATAGTAAAAATACTTAAGAGTGGTGCAGTATGTTGTGCATTGCACTTTGAACCAGTTGTCAGAATTACAACTGTGGTGAGTGGACAAGTGATATGAGGTGATCATGGCTTTTCTTCTCCTTCATCAAACCTCCCGACAAGTGTATTGTGTTGCTGGGAGGTCTTCATCCAGCAATATAAGGCAAAGGGCTGATATTTTATATTATGTAATTATTGCTTGAGTTGTAAAAAGTCTTCATCTAGATATCGACGAAATTATTCCCAATCATTGTTCTCCAGTAGTATTTGTGTCATTAAATACGACAACCGTGCGCCGGTTTTGATACTCCTCAGTATAATTTCGTTGTGACGTATTAATCAGTATTATAATGTACAGTATGTGTGAAACAGACACCCAAAGATTTTAAAAAGAAAGCTGCCACGAATGTATGTTGCCTGTGAAATGTATGATGCAATTTGTGTATATAAAATAAATCTTGCTGTCGATTACACTACAACACAGCACTTAAAAAAATGTATAATGTATTATTTCTATTCCACAGCAAACTCTAGGCAAGATAAATGGCACACAACTGGTAAGTTTTGGCATTGTGATAAAGACACAAAATGTATCCCACCGCATTAATCTTAATGTCTACAAACAATACAGGAAAGCATTCATTCATATGTAAGAACTATACAAATCAAGTGTGCATGTTTTTAAAGCTAGCTTTGTATGATATATTTGGTTCAGAATTTATCAAGAGTGCTTTTTGTGAAGCACAAATAAAACATTGTGATCGGCTGATTTAACCGACTTTGCTTCATCTTTGACCCAACCAAAATGTGTTGACCATATCACATCCTGACAGTCTGAGTGCATGGTTTCTGATTATTATAAACTATAAATATACCCAATGTATATTGCTATACGAATTAATCAGCAAATGAAAATAAAGCTTGTGTAGATTACAGCACTTTCTTGACTTATTTGTAACGTATTGTTCTCTAGAAATCTCTCAGCAAGAAGAGAAATGGCACACAGTGGGTAAGTTATGGCTATGATAAAGGCCCCCACGATGTATCCCGCAATATTAACCTCGAAGTCTAAAAACAATACAGACTCATATACGGGAGAGTACATTTGTATTTACTCCCTCGAAAACTCAAGTGCGAGTAACAGTCGTGTGGTGTGAATGTGGCTCCACACCCAATGAGATGTGGCTGAAGTGACCTGGTCACAAATGATAGCTCAACGAAGTGGCTAGTCACGTGGAAATTTATAGCAGCCAAATACCCTAACTGCATGTTTCTAAATGTGGACTGAAAAAACAGAGAATCCGCAGAAAAATCCACGTGACCACGACCTCCTGTATACTAGGCGAGGTAGTTCACATCTTGCTACGAAATCTTGTTGTGGATTGAACATTAGCACATTTTGTAAAATATTAATTTGTAATGTATTAATTCCACTCTACAGAAAGCTCACGGCAAGAAGAGAAATGGCACTCTGGTAAGTTTAGGCATTGTGAAAGTGGTATCCACAATTTATCCCACCGCATTTACCTCAACGTCTATAAAGAATACATAAACACATACGTACGTATTTTCTACTTCAAAAACGTAGGTGTGTATGGCTTCTTTTAGTAATTAGGGGTGCAGTATGTAGTCTCTTCAGAAGGTATCGCGAGTGTTTTGTAACTCTAATATTAAGTCATCTCCTCTCTATTTGAACCATTTGTTGTTGCTATACCATGCTCACTTGAGCAGATAGGAACTTTGGACACATAGATTCATCATTGTACTCGTCATCACATCCCATTGTCTACCTACTTCTAAATAAAGGCCTCCCCATGCTGTCACCATCTCTCATTTCCATCTCACTCCGGCCCGTGAGCTGATCTATTTGTTCTATATAAAAGCAATGTGTATAAACTCATTATTGCGTGAGATCTGATGCAGTGAATGACAAATCAGGACCTGTGTTTTGCAGCCTATTGCGGCTCATACTCATGTATGAATGGAGGGATCTGTGCAAACGACTGGCACCACTGGCACTGGCACTGGCACGGGAACTGGCATCAAGGCTACTATTGCTACTGCCCACCAGGCTTGTATGGCCCCTACTGTGAATACTACGGTAAGATTGGATGGTTTTTACTTTGGTAAATGTGTAATGACTGAAAAATGACCTCAAGCCAATATGCAACCTAACGGCTATTTGAAAATAAATAAACGTCTCGGATTGGTAGAAAGCGACCTCCACGGTGATTGCTCTGGAGGCAGACTTTTAAAGGGATTGGAGTAATAAAGTTTGAACTGGAATAAGCGGTAAAGAGAGAGGATCCAATCTAGATCTGAAGTTTTCGTGACTGCAATGATCCATACTCTTTGGTTCTTTCGGTAAAGTCATGTACCGAAATAACCAAAGAGTATGGAGAGAGGATCCGTTAGAGGGGAAGGACAGGGATATTGGCTTGGGGGCAAAACAATAAAGTTCCACAAAGGGGGCTCGAGGAATATAAAAGGGGAGAGCACAGGGAGTGGGGACGTTTGGAGGAAGTTATAAGCTTAAGACAAGAACAAAGCCTAGGGTCCCGCATTGTGGCTGTGTCCCAATAAAGTGGCTCTGATTGCAACGTTGTCTGAGTCGTTACAAATGGGTCCAGTGAAAAGCAGTTTTGCAAATGACCAGTTGCAGCCATTGCGTGCAAATGAACCTCAAAAATGGAATCAGTTGGAGTCAATGATCGCTAAACAAATGATAATAATCCATAATAGAGGTTTTTGGGTTAAAACGCGTAAATATATAAATGTGTCGTGAAAACCCGCCACCACCACTACTAGTGATGAACTAGCATGTTTTGTGTCTCACAATGTATTGTGGAAGTTAAGGAGAATACTGTATGTGAATACATTAACATGGGGGTGGTGAAACAAGAAGGAATTCGGCGATTCCAAAAAGGAATAACATCAGGATCTTTTCTTGCAGACGTATGCAACTCGTTCACATGTTCGAATGGAGGGATCTGTGCGAATCACTGGCACCCGTACTGGCACTCGGGATGGCACTCGGGCTGGGAATCAGGCTGGCACTGGCATTGGCACCCGCAATGGCATTGGCACCACAACCACGGTTATTATTGCTACTGCCCTCCCGGCTGGACTGGCCGCTACTGTGACCACTATGGTAAGGTTGTATGGTTTTACTTGGGTAAATGGATCCAGTGAGACCAATTTGTTCATGAATAGTTGGAGTTATTGCATGCATATTAATTTCAAACGTAGAATCGGTTGGAGTCATTGGACTAAAACTAAATAATGTGAATATTTTCTCAGTCTACACAAGTCAACGCATTTTCAGATTTCAAACCCTCATAGTGATGTATGATGATGCCTGCCTGGCTATCAATGTACACCACTTCATGTAGAAAATACAGAAACAGGAAAACAAACCTTGACTTAAAGCTTTCGTGACTGCAGGAAATTCATATTCTTTGGGTCTTTCGCAAAGCCACGTAGATAGAAAAAATAATACAAAATATTTTTTCCTGCCTCAGTAGCTCTCCCGCTAAATTTTCTCACTTGACGATTGCTTGTGTTGCGACCGAAATGTCGTGATTTTTTAAATATTATTTTTCTATTTACGTGGCTTTACCAAAAGACCCAAAGAGTAGGAAAACAACCCTTAAATCTGACAACATATTGTTAAAAAAATGTTGTGCATGTCTCTATTATACGGAAGTTTTCCCGTCATTTTGCAGTGAACACCCTCCACCCAGCCACATCTGAATTATGTAATTCCATACAGGAAAAGCCTTATAACTAATATTATCATTGGCTGAGTTTATTAGTTGACGATCAGGTTTGTGTCACCCTAATCAATAATTGTTTTCAAGTCAGTTATGATTGATAGGGAAGTGCATTTGCATTGGGCTGCAAATTGTCTAAAAGTGTCAGTTTGCAATTCAAAATAATACAATGCATAAAATGTACTCTTATCAGCTAAGTAATCGATCATATTGTGAGTGGAAATAGTAAGTTGGAGACTAAGCAGCCTTGTGTATGGTGAAATATCAAATAACTACCAAATACTGCGTATGTAATTTATCAGCCAGAAAGATTAAAATCAAAGTTTGTAGATTAGTGGACTGCAAAACATGGTAGCTTAGCAAATAATGAACGATACGAGACATGATAAAATGGTTTATAAATGTCAAGGACGAGAATCTCTCTCCAAAATGTGCAGGACTTGAACTCCAAATATGAGTCATAAGCAAGCAGGTCACCTGTAGAGCATACTTGGGGAAATCCATACTGATGATCCCTTAGATGATGATCACTATGATCTATAGTGCAACTGGAGTGTCAGAATTGTTATTTGTTTCTACTTTTATTATTTTTGTCGTGTTTTTTTATACTTGAGGTTTTTTTTCTTAATATACAGCTCTTTGGGATATTTTGATATGAAAGGTGCTTAATGAAATGAAGATTATTATTATTATTATATAGTGCAGACTCGGAGACCATCACATCCAGTGATCTTCCTGCTGCCTTTTCCATCACTGACCATGTCTGTGAAATGTTTAATTCCCAGATTATTCAACGTCGACACCAAGCACAGGTTAGCTAAGATTATTATTAACCCTAACATCTACAAACAATACATGTGCCGGGTTTTTTTTACCTCAAAAGTATTTTTTTTTTCCAACTCGGGATATACGATGAATTTGATTTAGACCGTATTAAGAGTGGTTTTTTTTGAGGAGCAAATAGAACATTGTGATAGTAATTGAACCAACATGGCTTCGTCAAAATGTTACCCAACCAAGATTTATTTATCTGATCACATTTAAAAATGGAACATTTCCCTCTTCCATAAACTAATACAAAATTGTTAACCTTGTATTTGTGTTCATATCTTCCTTATAATGATATCGCCTGGTGAAGAACCTACCCAAGGATATGGAAAGATGTGTCTCACAATGTATTCGGGTGTTGTGCTTGTTGGTTTGAAACAATGTTAACATAAAACTGTGCGATGAATAGACCATAAATTTCAGGACATTGTGGAAATTAGGGAGAAAACTGTATGTGAATACATTAACATGGGGGTGGTGAAACAAGAAGGAGTTTGGTGATTCCAAAAAGGAATAACATGCGGATGTTTTTTTTCCAGACGTATGCAACTCGTTCACATGTTCGAATGGAGGGATCTGTGCGAATCACTGGCACCCGTACTGGCACTCGGGATGGCACTCGGGCTGGGAATCAGGCTGGCACTCGGCTTGGCATTGGCACTACAGCAACGGCTATTATTGCTACTGCCCTCCCGGCTGGATTGGCCCTTACTGTGACCACTATGGTAAGGTTGTATGGTTTTACTTGGGTAAATGAATCCAGTGAGACCAATTTGTTCACTAATAGTTGGAGTTATTGCATACAAATGAATGTCAAACGTGGAATCGGTTGGAGTCATTTGACTCAAACTAAATCAAGTGAATATTTTCTCAGTCTACACAAGTCAACGAATTATCAGATTTAAAACCTTGATAGTGATGTATGATGATGCCTGCCTGGCTATCAATGTACACCACTCCATGTAGAATATACAAAAACAGGAAAACAAACCTTGAATCTGACACAATCTTGTTAAAACATGTTTGTGCATGTCTCTATCATATGGCAGTTTTCACGTCATTCTGCAGTGAACACCCTCCACTCAGCCACATTGTAATTATGTAATTCCATACAGGAAAAGCCTCATAACTAATATTATCATTGGCTGAGTTTTTTAGTTGACGATCAGGTTTTTGTCACCCCAATCAATAAATGTTTTCAAGTCAGCTGTGTTTGAAAGTGAAGTGTATTGGCATTGGGCCGCTAATTGTCCGTCACTTTCAGCTTGCAATTTAAAAGAATGATGCACAAATTGTACTTTTATTAGCTAGGAAATGTATCGTATTATGAATGGGAATAATAAGTCAAGAATAAATCAAGTCGGAGCTGCAGTAGTGGAGCTCCAGCAGCAGTCGTGGAACCCCAGCTGCAGTCGTGGACTCCTCACTTTAGCATGCTCCTCGCTCGCTGATTGCAGTTCAATCTTGCCAGTTTGACTGCCTTAAATATTGCATAGAGCTAGTATGAACCAATGCCACCCAGCATCTGAGTATTCAGGCATACCAAACCCTCCAATTGACTAATCAAATAACTGGGTTCTATTTTTTTTATAACAGATGCAGTTAACTATGAGGGTCTGCAACCTCAGTCACATTCCGCTCCATCAAACCAGTTTATCCTGGATTTACAGTATGCCTGGTGAGCTTAAAGACTATAGATTCCACAGGTTTAAATTATCTGGACAAAGCTCAGTCCTTTTCAAAATGTATTGGTATAGACAGGCAGCCTGCTGATTGTATTACCATATAGCAGGGTTTCTCAAACTGCAGTCCTTGTGACCCACCACGCTTAAAATTAACTCTTTTCACACAGCACGTGCCAGATGATTGTTAAACATGTTCCACGCTACACGCTAAGCAATTAACGCCGCCTGCGGCACGTGGAAACACGTGCACACACACACTGGGACGCCTGGAGATTCAGAAACTCTGCCGTAAAGTGCCACCTTATATTGTCTATTATGCATGACGATGTCTTGTGTGATCCACCAACCCTACCTGTAAAGTGCTGGCTGAGAGGTCAACACACCTGGATATCTTTCTGTTGCCTTTCCATCAGTGATAACGTGTGATTTTTTTTTAAATTCCCAGAATATTCTTTGTCGACACCAAGCCCAGGTGAGCTATATTTATATTGTGCATGCACATTTGTTGGCATATGAGTTCATATTTGAAGCGAACACTGCTCGATGAAGGCCTCCCCACACTGTCTGTCCTGGGGGTTATGTCCACCTTATAACAATAATCATTTAATTATTCATCTGTAAAAGCCACAGGAAGTCGTAGGATACTTGACTCAGTAAGGCCCTGCAACATTGGGTTTTTATTTTAAGAGATTTTCAGTTAATTAAATGATTTGCGTTCATACAAGTGGGATAAAATCGGAGGACCTGCAGAAAACCCACACGTGCGAGGGGGCAACACGATGTCCGTACAAATGGAAACAGCGATTCGTCCACTTGCTGTATTGCTTTCTCCTAGCGAGCCACAGTATGACACCTTGACACCCACGGAAAGAGAGTTTCACAACATTTGTGTGATCCACCAAACTTGCCTTCACAATGCTGAATCACAGGCGTGTGTAGATAATCACCACCCAATATTTGCATAAGGACAGTTTAATTTGGTTATTTTTTGTTATACGTTCTACAGATAAGTGTCAACCGAATCCGTGTCTCAACGGTGGGACCTGTGTGGATTACGGGTCTTGGCATCCTGAAAACTTCCATTGCTACTGCTATGGAGGTTATTGGGGCGACATCTGCCAATACTATGGTAAGTGGACTTTACCTGCAGGCCTGCAAAACTACATTCAGTATTTGTGTAGTGACACAGCGCCGGTAACTGCGGTGGACAGTTAGCGCACACGCCGTTGAGCATTTCCACGGGTGTGCCAGCAGGGCAGAGGAACTGGGGCTAGGGTCACGGAAGACCTCATCGGGAAGCCCCTGGAACCCGCTGATTATATCGTTGCTGAGGATATCAGTATTAACTTTGAAGTAGACATGCACTTTGACTAAAGGCTTTAGGAATCAAATGAATGTACATGATTTCATCGCTTTGTCTCCATGGTAAACGTTCACTCAGACGTATACCATTCATTGACTGGCACTTAATTATTATGGCTGCCAAATCCCACTTTTCGAAACAGCTGAATGATATTAATCTACATACGTTCTCTAACGCTTTCTTCTTTCTGTCAATGTAATTCCAAGCATGCAATGCTCCATACTTTTTTCACAATTTTTATATTTTGTTCTATTTACTTATTTAGGAATATCACATACTACTTTACAGCATAAACTCTCCAAACGTACTCCAAATTGCTTTTGTCTGTATCTATCTAATAATTTATATTTCTCCAAATACAAGTCACAAGCAAACAGGTCACCTGTAGAGTGTGCTTGGTAGAATCAATACTGATGATCACGAATATGATGATTACTATGATTTATAGTGCAAGTTGTTAGTATTGTTATTTGTTTCAGCTTTTATATTTCCTGTTGGATTTTCTTTACACTTGTGAGTTGTTTATGTCTCTATTAATGTACAGTTGTTTGAGATGTTTCGATATCATCGGTGATTTTTAACATTAAAATTATAAAGTGCTGGCTCAGAGGCCACCACACCCAGTGATCTCCCTGCTGCCTTTCCATCAATGACCATGTTTGAAATGTTTAATTCCCAGATTATTCATGGTCGACACCAAGCACAGGTGAGCTAAGCTTATATCACGTTATCCTTAACACCCACAAAGTACATAAACATAGATATGTATGTAACTACCTGGGAAATTAAATGTGTATGTTTTAGTTCACTTGTTATGCAAAATATATTTGGTTAAAAGAGTGCTTGTTATGAAGAGCAAAAAAAACTGTATGGCTGGTTAAACCAACATGGCTTCATCAGAATGTGACCCAACCAAGATTTATTGATGTCATCACCTTCATCTACAGCTAATCGCAGGGTACCTGTTTATTTGGAAACTGTTAACATTGTCCCCTCCCTCCTTATAGCTTTCCCGGGGCGTTGCACTTTCGTCTGCTTTCCTCAGCCAATCCTGTACTCGCTCGCTGACCACGTCATCCTTGTGATGAGTTACCAGTTATGTAATGAACGCGGATTGCCTCTCGGCATCTTCTACGCGTGCAGTGGAAGTCATTTAAATAAAAAAATAGGTAAAACTAGTTTTTCAATACACACACTTTAATTTGCACTTCAAAGTAGAAAACACATTATTTTGTTCCCAGAATAAATCAAATTTGATGCGTTGAATAAAAGTGGGTGGTTTGCCTTACCAACACTTACTTCACCTGGAATGGTACTTTCTACAAACAAAATGAAGGTACCCCTATGGGTTCCCCCCTTATCACCAGTGATAGTGAATGTTTTCATGGAGAAATTTGAAACAGATGCCATCCAGATATCCACCCTACGTCCTTCCTTGTGGAAGAGATATGTAGATGACACTTTTGTCATTTGGCCACATGGCCTGCCAGCATTGAACCAATTTTTCAACCACATCAATTCCATACACCCATCCATCAAATTCACCGATCAAAACCATCACGTTAAGGATGTCATTCCTGACATGCAATATCCTGGAGTCTACAAACTGAGTTGTACCTGCGGTAGCAGTTACATTGTAGAAACAAAACGACATGTCTCTGACCGTGTTCGCGAACACAAGGCAGATCTGAAACACGGCAGAACCAATACCTCTGCCGTGGCTGACCATTGTTATAATACTGTGGGCTCGCATGATATTGTTTTTTCCGAGACCA
Organism: Entosphenus tridentatus; assembly: GCA_014621495.2. NCBI lineage: Eukaryota > Metazoa > Chordata > Hyperoartia > Petromyzontiformes > Petromyzontidae > Entosphenus > Entosphenus tridentatus. The sequence goes on along the minus strand of CM025615.2, from coordinate 9,675,446 downwards.
AGGTACTCTGCGAACTGTCGGGCTACTATCAAAGGTTTGTTCATGAAGCCATCCAGATATATAAACATAGACATAACTTCAACCAAGAAGATGGATATAAATTGAGCAGTCATTGGAATGATGTTATTAACCAGGTAAAACCTTAACTGTTTATGGTTGTTCCATCATATCTGCCGGGTACTAGTCTATTTTTAAATCCTTTATATTAAGTTTGCTTGCTTGCGTGCTTACGACCGTGCAAATCTTTCGGTCGTTTTTTAACCCACTTCCCGTGATCCAATCGAGCTGACATTTTGCACACAGCCTCGTTGTGCGTGACAATTTATTTTCGTGAAATGTGTTTTCCAAAATTTAACACTTTTTAGGCAATTTTTTTATATATTTAATTACCAATTGCTTAATGGTGGCAGCCAATCATCTGACCCATAGGTGGCAGCCATCTCAAGCCAGAGGACGAGAGGACTCTAGCCGCCACGCATATAAAGGATTTATAGTGAAAAACTTTGTTTTTACGGGTTATTTTTTTATTTCTCTCAATTTCGATAGATGCTCGCGCATTGTTAACCCAAAAAACCTATATTATGGATGATATTGGTCGCGAAAGCCTACGTGTTAAACATAGACCACAATAAATATCCTACTTTCAAAAAGTTACCGTATTTACTTTACCGTATTTAACGACTCCAATATTGAAGACTGCATGGGGTGCTGTACATACTACGCTCTTGTTTCAACAACATGTGTTTGACGATGGTTGATGAAGTCTTCAGACCAGCGAACGCCGAATTATACACAACTTTCGCCGGATCGCACTGTATTTTATGTTTTTATCTCTGTAGTTATTAGTAATTAAAATGTATATATGTGCAATGTTTTCATTGTTTAAGTTGTATCTATGTAGTGTATAATGACCTGTATATAATTTTGGCACTGAAATCAAGCCTGTTGGAAGCCGGATAATTGTGCACAGGATAATTAATGATCAACTCTACAGTATTTAGAAATTGCACAGTTTCCTCTTTTGTAAACTAGATCTAAATTGTTAACCTTGTATTTGTGTTCGTATCTTCTTATTATATTGATAGCATTGCCTGGTGAAGAACCTACCCAAGGATATAGAAAAGATGTGATTGTTGGTTTGAAACAATCTTACTGATCGTGTGATCTATATGCCATGCATTGCAGGACATTGTGGAAGTTAAGGAAAAAACTGTATGCGAAATATTAACATGGGGGTGGTGAAACAAGGAAGGCGTTTGATGATTCAAAAAATGAATAACAGAATCTTTTCTTGCAGACGTATGCAACTCGTTCACATGTTCGAATGGAGGGATCTGTGCGAATCACTGGCACCCGTACTGGCACTCGGGCTGGGAATCGGGCTGGGAATTGGATTGGCACTGGCATTGGCACCCACAATGGCAATGGCACTACAACAACGGCTATTATTGCTACTGCCCTCCCGGCTGGACTGGACCCTACTGTGACCACTACGGTGAGGTCGTATGGTTTTTACTTGGGAAAAGGGATCCAGTGAGACCAATTTGTTCATGAATGGATGTAAAATATGGAATCGGTTTGAGTAATTGAACTCTTAGAAAATAATGAGATCACAATTCTATGAATTTTCAGAATGCAAACTCTAGCAGTGACGCATGTTAATGCCTGCCTGGCTATCAATGTACACCACTTCATGTAAAAAATACAGAAACAGGAAAACAAACTTTAAATCTTGTTAAACATGTGTTTGTGCATTTCTCTATCACACAGTACTTGGAATGACATTATTCAGTATACACCCTGTATCCAGCCATATCTTGATTAGGGCATTCCATACTGGAAAAGCCTCGTAACTAATATTATCATTGGCTGGGTTTTTTAGTTTAAGTGATCAGGTTTTTGTCACTCCAATCAGCTGTGATTGATAGCGAAGTTTATTTGCATTTGACCACTAATTCTGTCACTTTCAGCTTGGAATATGAGGAATGTATCATATTGTGAGTGGAAAAATAAGTCATAAAGAGAAGAAATAATGTCGAAGACAAAGCAATAAAACGATGAAGGAGCTGATTGTTGATGATAGATTTCACAATTAGACAATAGTGACTTACATTATTGATTGACAGGCAAGACCTGAGCTTATTTCCAGGTTAATGTTACAGCGTGGATACTGGGAGAGCTTATATGATTGGGAACTCAAGCCTTAAGAAGTATTCAGACTGGATATTTGCATAATGCATTGAGAATCTTAGTTCTTTCCTCTGTTTGCGAGAAGGACTCATGATTACATGGCCCCTCTATTTTGATCAAGAGTTTAATATACTTTTAAAGGCGCCAGAGATTGACCTTGTTTGTTGTGTCTTAGATTATAGGTTCAGATTATTTGTGCCTCAGTATCACACATCTGTTCATTTGAATATGTAGATATTATAAACGGTTTGCTACTCTTAATCAGGCTCAAGTGGACTCCAGCTGCAGTTGTGGACTCCAGCTGCAGTATGGACTTCTCTCTCTGGCTTGCTCCGTACAGTTCAAGCTTGCCAGTTTGGCTGCCTTAACTATTACCTGGAGCTGACATTAACCATTGACACACTGAGGGTTTGGCATGCCAAACCCTCAGATTGATTCATACACTCACTGGGTTATATTTATGAAATAATAGATGCAGTTAACTATGAGGATCTACAACCTCAGTCACACTCTGCTCGGTCAAATCAGTTTGTCCTGGCCTTATGTAGTGTGCCTGGTGAGCCTTAAACAATAAAGCTTCCACAGGTTTAAATAATATGACGTAAAAAGTAAAAAAAAACCTTCCTTCATATTACTTACAAGTTCGCCTTTGTGTTGTGGGAGGACAACAGCACCTGGACAAAGCTCAGTCCTTTTCAAAATGTATTGGTATAGACAGGCAGCCTCCTGATTGTATTACCGTATAGCAGGGTTTCTCAAACTGCAGTCCTCGCGACCCACCACACGACGTCTTTCTGAGTTCACTAATTTACTCCCCATTCAAATACAAATGAACTCGTTCTACGCTGCACGCGTCCAATGATTTTTAAACAAGTTCCACGTGATGCACTAAGCAACTAACGCCGTCTGCAGCACGTGTAAACACGTGCACGCACACACTGGGGGGAGTGGAGTTTGGGAAATCTTGCCGGATAATCATTACTGTAGATTGATTTGTCTCGCATGCATGATGACGTGTGCGTGATCCACCAACCACATCTGTAAAGTGCTGGCTAATAGGCCACCTGGTTATCTTCCCGTTGCCTTTCCATCACTGATCACGTGTGTGATATTCTTTTTTTAAATTCCCAGAATATGCATTGTCGACACCGAGCCCAGGTGAGATGTATGTGTTTTGTGCATGCGCACGTGTTGGCATATGAGTTACCATTTAAAACGAGTACTGCTCGGTAAAGGCCTCCTCACACTCTCTCTGCCCTGGGAGTTACTTCACCACAATGGAGAGTCACACTCTTGTTCAGGAAAGTACTGCTACATTTTGTTTTTATTTTAAGATGTTTTCAAACAATTCTTTTTTTGTGCTCATACAATTGGGAGAAAATAGGAGCACCCGGAGAAACCCACGCGTGCGAGGGTCAACAGCCGCAACACTGCGTTGCCTTCTAGCGAGCCAGGGAGTAGAGCACCCCGACGCCCACGGGAAGGGAGTTTCACAACATCCACCAATCTTGCCTCCACAATAGTGAATTGCAGGCGTGTGTAGACATTCACCACCCAATATTAGCATACGGACGGTTTAAATTCATTTAAAAACATACTTTCTACAGATCAGTGCCAACCGAACCCGTGCCTCAACGGTGGGACCTGCGTGGATTACGGGTCTTGGCATCCTGAAAACTTCCATTGCTACTGCTACGCAGGTTATTGGGGCGACATCTGCCAATACGATGGTAAGCAGACTTTACCTGCAGGCTTGCAATAATGCATTCAGTATACGTATTGAGTTATTAACATAATTGGGTTTCTTGGTCTCTCTCAACCTTAAGAAACTGGAGGTCAATGTTGTGAAAACTATTAATGATTAAAATGGTTTATGACGACGGTTTTGAGATTGTATATATAATAAACAACACACGCGGCAAATTGATCATCTTTTCTTAGGATGTCAGTCTATAATATTAACTTTGAAGTATACATGAGCTTTAACGAAACTCTGCAGAAAGTGGCAGAAGGCTTTTGAAATCACATGTACAGTATTTTCCCGTTCCCTTTCAATCACTAACATGTCTGATATTTTTGTTTGATTCCCAGATTATTCACGGTCGACACCAAGCCCAGGTAATTAATATTTGTTATTGCTACGTGATGAATACGAGTCATTGCTTGTGTACCATTGTCAATGCAACGTAAGCAAGTGATATATTTATATTGTGCGTTCCCACATTTTGGTATTTGAGTTGCCATTTTCATGCGAGCACAAAGGTAGTTGCTGCCCTTTATCAATAAACTGCTGCATGAAAGGCTCCCTACATCGAGTCTGGGGTGGTAATGGTGTTGAGAGTGAGATATTTTATTTGTGCCTCGATAAAGCCGTGCTCTTATTAATCTGTACAAATGTGTTAGATGGAGCATCACTGCAAGTGAACTGCACTTCGGAATACATAGAGTTTAAGATCCCGCAGAGTAAAGTGAACTCGCTCGGCCTCTCAAATTACGATGTCCACCTGGAGGACCCCTCGTGCCGGGGATACTCCACCGGACACTACGTGGTCCTGCAAACCCACCTTCAGGCCTGTGGCACCACGAGCCAGGTATAGTATTCATTGCCCGGACTCAGATCCCTACTCCTACACACAGGTAGCTTGGCAACCAATTCGAACATTACCATGGCAACCCATTCACACTCGTACCTGGGAGCCAAGACTAAGGACATGGGACTTTATCGTCCACCACCCATTGGGGCTGTAGAAGGTCCATGACATGATGTCATGGACCTTCACCCCTCTTGTGTGGGACATTAAGTTCAAATCCTATTGTGGGTTTAATAGGAGGTGGTGGTAGCTGCAGCTGTACATACCTCGTCATATGATTAGGTGAAAATGAAATTGATGAATAAATATTTGGGTTTACCTGTTGGTAATGTAAAAAGCACAAGTGGTCTGTAATCATGGTCAACGTTAATCAAAATTGAGTCCGAAGTGGCTGAGTAGCTTGGGAGGATCATAAAGACCATTATGAAGCACGTACATCATTTGTCACTGTGTGACTATCGGGACTGGATGCAATGTCATATCCTTATGGATTATTGCAGAAGGAAAGTCCTTTCAGGATGGAGGTTAACTCCCTTTCACCGAACATAACAAAAACAATGCTCTCCATGAATAAATTTGCTGGCATTGAAATGCCAACGTGGAAATATGGAAAATAGATTGGCATGCCTTTCAATTTCAAATGGATCCTGATTGCCCGCAATTTCAGTGATCGAGATTTTAAAGTTTTTAATCAAAGTCAAACCCAATTGTAAAATATTTGTAACACCTATTATTGAAGAAGATGAACACTAACGCTAGTTGTATCACTGTCTTGAGTGAAATGTATTTATCTGTGTGGTTTATAATGTTAATGAATATTTGAATGCGTTTCTAGGATTTTATGTTAGACCTGTGCATGGTTACAATGTTAAAATACTTTTAGTGGCAGTTGTAATTTTCTGTTTAAATAATGCCCACGATGATGTTGGGTAAGAGACTTATTGAAGAGACTGAGATGGGCTTATAGTATTATATTTCATTTCCTGACAAGATCATCACGATAAAGATGTCAAATTTTTCCATTAAAGGGAGCTCTGGAGGAAATATTTCCACCCCATGACACATTTTGATTATTTATGAGTATAAAATATTGAGTGTGTACATGACATTTTGAGATGTCGTCAACATTTACATTGAAATTTGCTGAAATAAGTTACCAACAGTGGTCATCTGTTGGAAGCCCTTACCCAGTGAAAAAACATCCTCATTCTCATGGTAAGAACAAATATGTATTTAAAATTACCACTGTTGACCAAACCACACAGACGCAAGTCTACCCCCGCCCGAAAATGGTGAACTCGCAACCCTCCGTTTGTGGTGCAAGTTCTGTAACCACAACAGTGGGTGCACCGCATTGCTACCGTCTCGCTTTTCCCCAACAGACAATCGGCGACACCGTTGTGTACACGAACACGGCGTACGGCTTCATACCAGGGACGAAGGTCAAGAAGCTGCACATCCCCTTGCACTGCTACGTCGGCAACCAGGGAAAGGTCGTGGCCAGCTTTGCTCCAAGGTGACAGCAGTAACGCTGGGACACGACGAGGAGGAGGAAGGTTATCTCCCCCCACTTGGCATGCTTGGTAGATGAACAAAAAAGCCTCTTGTCCATCAAATAAAAAGTCTGGAAAGAAAAGATGCAGACGTAGAGTACAGCAATGGGGTTTTTTTTTGCAGCACAAAAACGTCGCCCATATGCAGGTATACTGTCATGAAAACAGTAATAGTTCCCATCGAATGCTCTGACTCAAACTCTGCCCCTCAGCCTAACTCAATCAGAACAAATACCCCTATTGTCCAAGTGTGTTCCCCAAATTCAAATTGACAATGGGTGGTGCTCATCTCAGTTGGTGGCCCTAACATAATGATTGGACATCTCACGTTCCTGTGGCAGATACTGTTCTGTTGAAGCCCACAGGGATCGATACATTCAATGTGGAACTAATTCATTGTTGCCATCTTGCCAGGACCTCCCTGGAAATGAGATGCGAATCTTAAGGTGGTTATTCTGGTGAAATAAAGTGTAATTAGTATTTAGACAGCTTAGCAAATAAAAACTATCGTTCTTATTACAGGATAATATTTATTATTTAAGCTCGAGATACATGTCTTAGTACAAATATGTTATTTTGATTCATCCGTGTAAGTTGCAATGCACGTCGCGTTAAGCCTCCAGCCACTAGAGACCGCTACGTTCACCGCAACATTAAAAATAATACTTTCTTGAATAAAATCGCCACCCTGACTTGGGATGGCGAATCATTAGATCCGTTTACATTTCTTTTTTGTAAGAGAGCCTCTGAACATCCCTGTGTTCTCATTGCAGGGTTCACGACCAGTACAGCACGGCCCATTTTGAACTGAGTATGAAGCTCTACACGAACTGGCATTTTGACCATCCCATCTCTTCGTACCCATTCTCAGTGGAGCTCGGAGATAGAATCTATGTGGAGGTGAGGACGGATTGCACCATCGAGGGGGTTGACTGTGCTCTCAAAAAAACACAAATCGCATGGTAGGTGGCGTGTTGGAAATCTGCAATCCTCATCTCTGAAGTTGGACGTAAGCGGGGCAACTTTGTCGCACTATCTCTTAGGCCTCTGTGTGCCATTGCCCGAAGCATCAACTATTAATTATACATTGTTTCCTTTTAAAGCAGTGTTATTGATTAATGTGACTTTATTTGTGAGGTGAGCTTATGCACCACTGCCAATGCAGCATCATAAAATACAATGTGTCTAATTTTGTTGCACAATGTATGCTCGAGTCTCCAGATATTGTGCAAGTGCTTAAATTTAACATTTTAACTTTGAATAAACTCTCATTGCTTTTTGTCTGCAATAAACAATAATAAGCAATTATATCCGGCTATCAGCTATTGTTTTAACCATTATTACAGTACCATCGAATAAGTAATTTGTTGAACTGGGTTTCAAAGTCGAATAGGCAATATGGGTAAATAAAGTCTACCCTCCTTCCCTCCCCCATCCCACCAACTTTATATATGTGATGGATAGATGGAGAATCGTTTGTTTCATATAGTTTGCTCTGTGGAAAATATTACAGTCCATTATCAATTTGCCACTAGATGAAGGCCTTCCCATGCGTCAGCCATACAGGTTTGGCCATACTTCGCCATAACTGATCAGTGTGGGTTGGTGAAAGGGAGGCAAAGTACTGATGTTAGAATCAGAATCTTTATTTTATTTATACTGGAGGAATCCGATTTAACTATGAAGCTCTTTCAAACAGATATCCAGTACGATGTTGTTAGTAATACGTTGACACAAACTGGTTCTGGACAAATGATTGGAGCTTCGATCTGTCTGTTTCGCCAGGTGCTGCTCAACTCCTACGAACATGACCAAGAGCTGATGCTGGTCACGTGCAAGGCCTCCCCTTACCCAGGGGCCTCGGAGAGTGACTCCTACATCTTGCTCAGAGAAGGGTACACAACATGGCTTATTGTCTTATAGGCGTGTCACAAGACAAACTGTCTTATAGGCGTGTTACAAGACATACACTGTCTTATAGGCGTGTCACAAGACATTTATTCAACGGACACTGTCTTATAGGCGTGTCACAAGACCTCTATTCATCTGAAATTGTCTTAATCCCTTGATACATGCATCGAAGAACGTGTGTGAGCATTCATTTTCTTCGTAGAGTGTGTATACGTGTATGTGTACATAAAACTGAAGTCAATGATTTGCACACTATTCTTGTAAAGAGATTAATAAATGCTGTTGTGAATTGGAGAGTCCAGGATTGCGTGCACATTCCCTCTGTTGGCTGTAGGTGCCCTGAGGACCATTCTTACGACATCTACCCGAGCAGCGATGACACGAAGAAGCATTTCAGCTTCCAGAGCTTGGAGATGAGCAACGGTGCACAGGTGCTCTATTTCTTTCAACGATTGCATTGAACGCAGCTGCGGCCACTAAAACTATAAACTATGTTTTATATTACCAGGTAAGGCCCACTGAGCTATGTAGCTCTTTTTCAGAAGCGATTTAGCCACAAATGATAGCAAAACAAAGTGGTTTGTCATGTGGAAATTATTAGCAGCCAAATACTTTTAACATATGTTAATTCTAAGTGTGGAGGGAAAAACCGGAGGACCCGCAAACTCGAACTATACAGCAGGTGTCGGGGTAGGGATCGAACCCACGACCTCCTGTATACCAGGCGAGGTAGTTAACATCTCACCACCGCGGCGCCTGTGGACTAGGATAGTCCACAGGAGACACGCGAAACACATTTACGTTTCAACGTGTTTCGTGTGGTAGTTTTCGTAGGGCCCATTTGTCAACCCGCTGCTGGATGAGGGCCTCACCATGCCATACAGGTCGTGGAAGTTATTGGAACATACTTCACCACACTGGTCAGTTCTGGAATTGGAAGTTGGGGAAGCGTAGCTCTGGGAACATAACGCTTTATGCGATAGTTGATGTGTTACAAATCAAGTGAAAGTGCAAAGCATAAACTACCGTCACCCTGACTACAATGCAGTGCACGAGGAGACAGCATTCTGCTGAGAAACACATACAGTCCACACAATGTTGTCTCCTGTCTTATTGCATAGACACATGTGGGTGAATTAAAACCGCATATAGCATGTTTGGGTATAAATAAGTTCGCCACAAGTACATTAAATTTCACAAACTGAAGTCGGGGAAACTTGCACAAGAATACATTTAGCTGCAATGCCCTCTGGTGCTCACAGACCAGACACAGCCCGCAGCACCATGTTGAGTGCAGGGTGGTCGCCCATCCAGCCACTGGCCAGGCTCAAATCTGATTTGCTTCCGAGATCTGACAACATCAGGCGCGTCCCGGGTGATTTGGTCCTCCTCTTGTTGGAGTGCATATCACGAAGAGGTCATGGGACAGACCCAGGTGGCATGGGTTCACTGAATGAGATGACTGGCAGAAGCACCACCTTGTATAGGTTATCCGCCCATCACTGCGCTAGTTGTTGTGAGCAATGCTCCTCTGCCCTCCACTGTTGTTGGAGCACGATTGCTTGCAGCAGAAAGACAAAGATCCCCGATATATTTTTCGATTTAAAGCTTTCGTGACTGTAGGGATTCCTCTTCTTGGTTCTTTCGGTAAAGTCACGTAGAGGGGAAATAATAAAATAATACAAATAAAACCTAATAAAATGAAATTCTCACGACGTTTCGGCCACAACGCAAGCAGCCGTCCTCAGGTGAAGAAACAGCTGTGGGAAAGACCGCGTCTTAATGAACACTGCTAAGCTTGGCAGCGTACTTTAAGCTGGGTGAGAGGGGGAGAGAGCCTTGACAAAGGAGTTTACATAGAGGCCGAGTCGACCTAGAGGAGGCCTTAGGAGTGATTCAGATAAGCGTCACTGGGTGGTGGCCGTGAGCAGGAATCTAACTCGGGTGGCCGGGTTCGTAACGTAGCACGCTGACCGCTGCCTATATGCACACGGTCACACACACACCAAGTAATGCTTGGCCTGGATCCTGCAGGTCTATCTGGAGTGCACTGTTCACGTGTGCAATGCCTTGGACTGGCACTCGCGCTGCCGACAAGGCTGCATTGAGCACGGCAACCGGATGGCACGCGACGTTGGAGAGGAGCCGCACGCGGCAGCGGAGAAACCCATCGACCTGTCCCAGGGCCCTGTGCTCGTGCTGCGCAAACAACGGGACGGTGAGTGTCGCTTCTCCCCGGCCGCGTCCTCCAAATGTGTTCGCACAGATTTCGGCAGTCTGTGTGTTCTCGGCTAGGACCTTTCCCCCACTGGGGAATGAGTCCTCCCTCAATTGCTTCCATGCCTTGCTATTTCCTCTTGTTCAGTAGTGTCCTCCGAATTATTTGATTGCATCTCACTCTCTCTTCGGCTGCTGTCCTCTGCTTATTTTGCTCGTTAAAGTTGCCCATCTCACGTCCGGTGTTACCATTGCATGGCCTGCTAATTCCATTTCATTCATTTTGCTTTAATAACAGCATCCTAATCCATGTTCTTTTCCTTATTTCTTCATGACTACTCTTTGGGTCTTTCGGTAAAGTCACATAGAAAGATAGAAACAAAATCACGACGTTTCGATCACAACACAAGCAATCGTCTTCAGGTAAAAAAAAATACAGCAGGTGAACTGCTGAGGCAGGAGAAATATAGCGGGAGAGCTGCTGCAATAAGAGATGGATGCAACCCCCAAGGGTAAGTGGGCGGGGCTAGAGATGGAATTTGCATGTAAATGTAAGATCAGAGAGCCTGATATACATCACCACTGTTCTATAGATAAAAAAAAACTGTTTTCACTTGTGTCTGTGGTCCATCAACAAAAACTGATGAAATACAAGTGGACACAGCCTCACATGATGATGAAATGGGTATCATTAGCGTTTCACTTCTGCTCTACTGCTGCATCTGTTGCTACGATCGCTGTCCCTCCTCCTCCTGCCGCTCTTACTGCTGTTGATGCAACATCTGAGGTTGTTCCTGCCACCGCTGCTTCTGTTACTGGTAATGTTCCTGCCGATGCGTTTTGTTGTTGCTGCTATTGCTGCCTGTCTTGTTGCCAATATCGCCAAGTCTAGTACATTTTATTTGTAATTAATCTGTGGCGCCTGTCTGTTTATAGATCCGCCATCCAAGGCGCCATTGCATCAACAGCAAAAAATAATACAGCAAAAATTATAAATAAAAGGTTAAAATGCTGGACTTAACCGTGTATATCAATCTTGATTTGAAGCTTTCGTGACTACAGGAATCCATACTCTTTGGGTCTTTTGGTAAAGTCACGTAGGTAGAAAAAATTATAGATCACGACGTTTTGATCGCAACACAAGCAATCGTCATCAGGTGGGGCAACCACAGCAATAAAAAATAACTGCTGAAGTAGGCGAGAGATCTGCCGTGGCATGAGGTTATATAGGCCTCGGCAGTGGGGGGGGGGGAGAGAGAAGGAGGTGGAGGGGAAGGAGGCGGGGCAGAAAGTGCACCCCGCAGTAGCAACCGGGTCACTGGCGTAAAGTGGGCCACCGCAGCAGCACTGGAGGGGTCGGCTGCAGGGGGGGGGGGAAGAGAAGGGGGGGGGGGGCAGAAAGTGGACTGTGTATATCACCTTCATTATTTCTGCTGAAGCCCCCAGTCAACCAACCCTAGGTGGGAGGTCACTCATTCTGCTCTGCTACGCCCATGCTCTGGAACTCACTTTACCCCAGCTGTCAGTGCTATCGATTCTCTGCCCCCTGTTCAGGTCCAGACACAAACACAATTTTGTCCTCGACCCACGACTGCATTCTATACTTGATGCATAAGTACACCGTTTGTTTACAGCGTCTGCAGATGCGATTGCATTGTTGTGCATTTCATAATCCACTTTGCATTGCGTTTTGGACAACCCCCCACAGCCTCTCTGGAGCAAGGCAGCTCTGGAATGCCCGGCTGGACGGGCATGGTGTATGCATTGGCTGCCACCCTGGCCATCAGTGCCGTCTGCGTGGCCACGGTGAAAATCTACCGGCTTCGCACCACCAGGATTCGGTATCTCCCACTCTCCACCGCTAATGAATAACTGAACAGGCCGTGCGCTCTTTTGCTTAAATTATGAGCTGCACCACGTACTTTTCGAACCATAAATCACGGTAGTCTCACTTTAATTTGCCATTTATTTTAACTTTGATTCAAATAGAGTAGAGCTGGTTAGTTGCAACCATTTATTGAGCTCGCAGTGTATTCAGGTTTCATTGAGATATGTTAACTGCCAGAGGTGTGAAGATACCTATATTAATTAAACAACATTGCTTCTTAAGGCTTACATCTAGTTGCGTGTGTAAAGAATGGTTGCTTTTCGATTCATGGGAAATATATCAGAACACTTTCCAACACGTATAAGGAGACTTTATGTAAAGCATTAAAATACATATTTCTAGTCATCAAAGCTGGAATATTAGCCAAATTAATAAAAAAAATGTGGCGGTTTTTATATGCAGTGATTGGTGACCAGGCTGAGAATAAATTCGCTTTAATTGAGAATTCGGCTTAATCACAAAAGAACTAAGTGGGGGTTTTAAGCGAGATGTCCAGCAGTGTTGGGCAGGACTCCTGAGACAACCAGTCCCCTCTATTTTGCAAAGATCTTATGTACAAAAAATACACCTTTTGAGTGCCGTCAACTGACTGTGAACCAGATGTTAAACCAGGTGGAAGCATGGAAACGGTGGCGCTATTTGAAGGCATCGACAGCATTGGCCATGATGATCATTTTACATTTCAATACAAGTTCCTGGATGCAACCGCTGCACTCTCTCTTCAGTGCCATTTTATCGCTACTACACTTATCAGTAATTACTCTTTTAACTTATCAGTAATTCTGAACACTTATGCGGAACATGTCCTGTTGAAATAGAGTTCGTTTTTATTATGCAGCGTGATTTTTTTGCAAGAAAAGGGATGTCCAACAGATTTTCGCCTGCTCCCTATTATCCTGCACAAATAAACCGTTCAACATTCGTATTTCTCCGTCACCTCGTTTCTACCGGCGTTTGACAAAAACACGGATCTGCGTCTGGGTGCGTGTGTCGGCTGGGAGTGAAACCGCCCAATGCACCTGCCAGTGAGCTTCTGGTATAGACCTGTGATGCGTGCTTCTGAGAAGGACACCATTGGGCACTGCACTGCCTTTTTCAGGACTGTCGGCAAAAAATGTTGCATTCTATAGGTACGTATGTTGAACTTAGTTCGCACCCTATGTAGTCAACCGTGCTAATCGGAGGTGCAGGGGGAAGGACAACGAATTAAACACAAAAAAACTGTTCTAAAGAAATGAGTTTTACAATCGAGATTTCAAAGTGCGTAGCTTCAGTGGCTTCCTAACGCAGCGAGTGCCTAAGCGAGCGTTTGGTGGCATTCACCCTCCCTTGACGGCCGCTGAGCCCTGGCGGTGAGAAGTTCACACTACTATTCTGGCACATTAGGAATGGACCACTCTTTTAATTATTTCCTCGTGCAGCAGCAATGGAGTAAAGTGTGGTTTTGTGAAGGTCCTTATGTGCTGTACAGTACATAAATGAACGTCTACACCAGCATGCGATACTGAGTCAGGCCTGTAGGTGGCTGGCAGGGTTATTGAGTAACCTGACCTGGACACCAGTTACATAGTTAATGGCGACTCGTTTGAGGATTGCTGTGTGTAACACGTGCTATTGCATTTTACAGATTATAGCAATTCATGTGTTTGCCCTCGATTTGGAGCACTTGCCGACGTCCTTCATTTTGAGTGTGCAGCGCTATGGTGGGCGCCGGTCTCTAAAGGAGAACCACTGTCCCGACTCAATGCATCGAAACAGGGGGGACACTTGGGATACCATCGCTTCTTCTTGCATCGCGGTGGCATGAGTTGCTAACTTGTGGGGATGGATAGTAGAGCTTACGTGTTGGGAGGCTGGATGGCGGACTGGCCCTGAACCCCTCTGCTCAGGAAAGTTGCTGGACCTTACCCTGTGACTTTTTGCTGATGCTCAGGATTTTTGTGGCTATTGTCCCTCATTATGGTTGTTTCATGGATATTATGCATTCCTTTTAAACTCCCCTGTATGCCCTCATATATTTATAAAATGTTGCTCTGGTGATTTTTTTTCGTGTTTTGTAAACATTTGCAAACATTGCCATGATTTGTACCGTGTCCAAAAAGTACAATAACATGTTATAGTGCCTGGCCAACGCAGTACATTTCGAGGGTGTATGAGTGTATTCCTGTCTTTGTTACGGCAGAGCGGAATGCCAAGTACCACTCACTTATTGTGTGCAACACGGCGGGTGTGAGGAAGTCGCAAAGAGCGGCGGTTGCAAATCGCCAACGTAATCTACTCTGAGATGTAAATTATTATGAGGACTTTGCCGGGAATGTAGATAGATGATTGTGACTGATAATGCATTATGATGCTAATTTATTTTATGTTTTGGAAGGGAAGTGATCGGAAACTGAAATATTGGTCCATCAGAGTTGTGTTTATTTTTGTCGCTATAAACTCTAAAAAGAACCATATTTTTGTTACAAATGTCCCTGGTCTATAATTGCACGCCACATATTTTTTTACCTGCACTTTATTTATAGATGTTTTCAAACGGTCAGATTTCGAAACACAATGTTCTTTTGACGTTGGCCAACCTTACCGGCATGCGTCCGGCATTATGATGGCTCCGCTGAAACCAATGCGAAGGAAACAATCACACGTTGCTCCAGGATGTTAACCTGAAAGAGTACACTTATTTTATTAATGTATCGCGTCAGCATCTCAACTTTGAAGTCTGAGTGCCGCACCTAAATATATATAGACATTTAAGTTTGCACGCGAGTTACTTTTATAATTATTGTTATGTGGGTATTTATCGATGTTTCTGTGGGTGCTGTTATGCAAGTCCCCTCGAAGGAAAGCCCCCTGGGGTTTAAATTTGACCTTCAGCTCGGCTCACCTCATGCAGTTGGGTGCTCGGGTATCTATTGTGGTAGACGAGCCTCCTCAAAGTACCCTGGAGTAAGCAAATGACACATGATGAATGAATGTGTCATTTTAATGATGAATATGTAGTTAGAAGTAATAAATATTTTTTAAAGAAACATGACACATTTTTATGCTATGAGGTAGCAAAGTAGAAATAATTTATCAGGCCACAAATGTTGGTGGTGTAAAACGTCGATTTTGGTCCATATACTTCTGGGAAATATACAAATTTAAGTTCACTCAGCTGATTTTTTTAAATGCTGTACCCTTCCAATTGTTTATTTTCTCCCCAAGTGTATTCCCCAACCCATCTCTGCTGGGTACGCTATCGGTACCCTGTTCATGTTATGAGACAAGGAATCGAACTGTAAAATAACTTGGAGCATTGCGAACAGAGAGCTGAGAAGGGTTGCCCTAAAGATTTTGACTGAATTTGTAAAAACTCTGCAAGTGCCCTTTACAAAAGGTATCTATTTGGTGTTTGAACATCTTGGCTCGTGTTTTATTGCCAAAAAGGGTAAAACGTATTCTTATTTTTTCATACCCTTTGTATCCTTATACATTGGAGGGCGCACTTGGGATTGGCGTTCATTCCTGTGTAGTGGTTCAACACTTGTATTATACTTAGTATCTCAATCGCATACCCTACAATTGCCTAGGCTACACACATCCTAGCCTATACACAACACTAGCCGTCTTACATCGATGGCGCTGACCAATACAGCCAACAACTGTATAACAGCACAATATCAAGCGATGACGACTGCGGCGGCTAAGAGAAGAATGGTGACAACGACGACGATGGATTTGAGCATCACGACGGGGATCCCACTTACAATCAACAGCCCCGAGGTCCCCCACAGGGGCCCTTCTTATACTGTCAGCATGGACTGGCTCCGCCCCCGGCCACGCCCCCTTACTAGAACCTACCAGCGGGTTCTTGGTGTGCCCCTTCTGTGACCTTTTCCCTAGACCCCCCTCTGGTGTGTAACCTGGCCTGCTGACGTCAGGGCTGCCGTAAGCCGCAGATCCCCTTCCCTGCCAGCAGCCAGCGCTATGCTGATACACTACTATTCTATGCCACTACACCTGCATGACGGGCAACCGTTATTTTTATTAAATTTGTCGCAGCTGGAATTTAGCCAAATTTAATATTGTGCAGTTATTTGTTATTAGTCTGAGACCATCCATGAACTGGCTGCACTCGAGAATCCCAGTTTAAGCACATGTAGCTGGAACCTGGATTCAAACCCAGGATTGCAGTCAAGCTGACTTTCCACTTTTGACAACAGCACTCCAAGTCACTCAATGACCTCATTATCAATTACTGAATTGGTTAAATGTTACCTTTTTAGTGATGGATGCAGCAGCTTATTTCGAGCGAGGGTTGGTGGATCACACAGTGTATGTCCTGGTCTTAAAATACCCACCTACAAAGGCCACGGGATGTCTAAAGGAGGTATTGCAGATCTTTACATGCTTTACATCGTTAAATTTCCCCTGAATATGTTTTCGCTTTAATTGAAGTTGTATCTAGCCCTATGCATGACCTTATAAACTCAACTCCAAAGGGCTAATGCAATCCGTAATACAAACTTAACTTTAGACACACAAGGGTGACATTTTCCTAATCACTGTCCATTGTCCACCAATGGATGAAAGCCTTTCCACTCCACCGCTATCCCTACTAACCATATAAATAGCCCTAACCATAAAATGAAGCCGACCCCAACGCCATATCCATAATATGACCCAAGAATCCTAATCCCAAACATCTAATTCATCACCCGAACAGTAAATCATAATACTAATAGTGCAAACCCATGCCTCCGTTGAAGCTGGAAGAGGCTCTCATAAAAACATTCTCACAAATAAACATCATAGGTCAAAACGCGCCTGCAGAAAGCGTCCGTCAAAATGTAGTTATGACATTTGTTTGGCACGCTTCATTGCAAAACACGCGGCGTCAGAATTTTACAGGCCTAATTTGAAACAACTGTCAAGCCACACAGTTGAATGTCTGTGTAAAATGTCAGACAAAAATTACCACAATGCCACTTCTGAAGACGGAATGCATTCGTAGGAGCATCACTGTGATCGAAGTCGCACAGCACAATGTAGCTGGCTAGCTCTTTGGTAATGCAGCTTTGGCAGAGGTGTGCAAGCACACTTAATAAAAACAACACATCCGACAACAACAGGCACTTCCTCATAGCACATTTTTCTCACTTTGAAAAGCTGCTCATACTTCGTCATACAGTCTGTGTGAAAAAACATGCATGCACTATCCACATAACTTGTTAATGTTTTTTTCTGGCAAAATCAATTGTTATTTAAAAGTTTATAGAGTCCGACGACAGCTGTGTGAGTGCCGGCGAACAGTGTAAGGCCAGTTCTTTAAGGCAGCATAAAAAAAATTATGGTTGCGCTATTTCTTATCTAATATATGGTTTCATATGGATAACAATGCCAGACCGTTATCGCACAGAATAGGACCATAACACATATTACAAATCAATGCCTGCTTCACAAAGACGAAGGAGGAAGCATCACAGCGATTCGCTACTCCGCTAGTCCTAACGAAATCATCGAGCTCAACCACCTCAATATAAA
The DNA here is from genome assembly GCA_014621495.2 of Entosphenus tridentatus. NCBI lineage: Eukaryota > Metazoa > Chordata > Hyperoartia > Petromyzontiformes > Petromyzontidae > Entosphenus > Entosphenus tridentatus. The sequence goes on along the minus strand of CM025615.2, from coordinate 9,657,570 downwards.
ATGATAGTTGTTACTCTACATCAACATGAGTCAGGCGGAAAATATAATCACACTAATATTAATTTGTTATCACTCAGGCAAACCAACAAAGTACAAGAAAGAGCGAATACACAAACTCATCTGAAATGTTACATCTGACAATGTGTGGCCTTGTACCGGGGTAAGCGGGCAAACACGTATGTTTTATGGAATAATTGACTGGTCGTGATAGCTAGCGGGCTTATATTTACGAATGGCTAAATTACAATGTTTTGAAGTCATCATCATCATCATCCTATATTGGTCTATTGAGATGTTTGTTATCACGCTACTAGTGATGTGTTAAAATATTTGAAAGATGTCAACCTTTCCACTATTAAGCCAAAAACAGAACATTATTACAAACATCATATTTTCAACTTGTAACGCACTGCGCAGTGTTCTTTAAAACTGATTTTTGTGTTTAGTTTGTCCTTCCCCCGCACCTCCGATTGGCACGGTTGGCTACGTATGGTGCGAAAGAAGTTCAACACACATACTCTCGAAGAGAGAGAGCGACTCAGAGGCGCGAGGAGAAACCACGGACAAGCGGGACGGCAGCAGCAGCAATGAGCTGGCACCACCAACTGCCCAAGCTCTGCGGTCACCTCGAAATTAAAATGTCATCGTTCAATTAACGAGTTTTTACATTTAGGAGGAAACTGGAGCACTCAGAATAAAAACCCATGCGTGCCAGGGGGAAACACCCTCTCACGTGCAGACGAAACAAGAGGAGTCCGCAGTTTTGCTGTACCGCCTTTTCTTGGCGAGTACCAGGGTATGACACCTCGGCGCCTGCGAATAGGGAGTTTCTCAACATTTAAGGTTAACATGGGAGCACCACACCTCGCCCAGAGAGTGCTATCACGTTGATGGACACAACACGCGTGCAGTGATGTAATTTGTCAATTATGTTTTCTATATTATTTCAGACGGGTTAAATAGTCCATTTAGACCACTATTGAGAGTAGAAATGTGTTTAATTTCAAGACAGAGAGCTGGCTCAAAGGCATTTAAACCAAAAAGGTTCTAAAATGTAAGCTTAGTATTAAATATTATAACAGCCAAACGGGTCTGATCATGCCACAAATTGGAGGCAGACATTAACATCTAAGACAGCAAACGGTCACATTAGTAATATGTTTCATAGTGACAGAGTTAAACAACTCGAACGTTTCCTCGAGTGCAACATCTTTTTTTCTGAAAATATCTGGGCAAGCATAAAACAGACGAAATGTTCGACAGTACAACAAAAGTACAGCGTTAAGCAACAGCGAATGGTCCTAGATTTTAAACAAATATTTGGTGATACTACCGCTGTTAGTGGTGCAAATGGGCCCTTATTCCTTATGCTACGAAGGGGCATTCATTACCATTCGTTGCTCGACAGATTGCCTTTCATTTTTTTGCTTTTAAGGCAGTGCTAGTGACAAATGTGTTGAGTGTTTTTTTCTAATTAAATACACAGTGGTAAGAAATCGTAGAAGACGTTCTAGATGGCAACAAATTGCAACACGGAGTTAAGCAAGTGAAATGCCCTCCAGTGAAATGACTCAAACGAATAAAAGGTGACGCGTGGCTATTGGCACGGGCTGCGGCCGGTCGCTAGGCTATTTATGTTTTACTAACCGCTGTCAGCCAATAACACGGCCACACCGACCTCACAAGAGGTAGTACGTGGTCACACCCTGCCCAGGCGCTTTTCTGTCTGTGTACAGCAGCACCAGCGTATGACAGATTCTATTCAAATTCGGGGGACGAGGGGAGGAAACACAACACAGAGCTGTCACCATCCTGTCCACACCTCGTGTTTTTGAGTTATTGAATTTGCCACGTCACGTGGTGCGAGCGAGCGAGCGAGCTCAATAATCGCTTCGCACACCCCCGAGATGTACGAATCACGGTGGTGGTGACGATGATGCGCGTCGTCTGTTGTTGAAAGGACAAGTTAGAGCAGAGGGTCGACCACACGTTGCCTGCCAATGAGGATGATGCTGCTCCACCCGTGGCTCGCCACTCACTGCCTCATCGTCCTCTGCTTCGCTGTGCCTGCCACTGCAACAACCACAGGTACATTGACTCAGCAGGCGCTATGACAGTACCCGTAAACTGCACGCGTGCCCACGGGCTACCTAGCACTCTCGCTGTTACTGGTCGTGGCAGCGCTGTGGAACATCTTGAAGTTTTTCATTATACTATACGTGCGATGTATATACTGTTCTGTGTATAGTTATTCATACATGTGGAGGAACTATATACAGTCATTGAATAGACGTGTATCATGCATCGCATTGCGTTACTCGCCGCACAGAGCATGCAGGCTACATGCGCTCGGCTGGTAAAGCACGCACGTCAGGTATAGGCTTACTGGACCACACAATGGGACAACTATACAAATGTATCAATATTTGCATGCATATTTAGGCCCCCTTTCCCCACGCAATGATGGGCATATATAATATACGGCTCGGTGAGGAATCCGATTCGCCTGGTGTACAGGAGCTTGTGGGTTCGATCCCGGCCCGGACGATGCCTGCAGCTGTGTATTTGGACTTTGGGGTGCTTCTCTCCCCGTGGTCTTTGGATTTTTCTCCGGGTCCTCCGATTTTACCCTCCACATTTAAAAAATACACGTTCAGAGAATTTGTCTGCTATACATTTCCACGTGATAGGCCACTTCGTTGAGCTATCATTTGTGGCCAGGTCGCTTTTGAAAAAGAGCTGTATCGCTCAGTGGCCTTACCTGGTAAAATAAATAAAAATAGCTTAGCTAGCTTAGCTTAGAAGCTTCAGCTGAAGAAGGCTATGACCTGCATAGTCACGTATCAAGTTGGTGTGGTCAAGCCTCACGCCCGGTCGCCTTTGTCTCCCCAGTGCTGATGCTTAATACACACCGCACTGGTTACTCATGTAAGGCTGACTCGACCTTGGGGAGGCTGATGATAGGTTAAAATATTCGTGGCTGATGATGGCCGTGAGTGGAGAACGGAACGCGGGTTGTGTGCTAACCACTGCGCTGTGAAAAAAGGACGCCCGTATGATCTGGGCAAGAACAGATGTGCGCGAACAGGTTGCCAAAGTGCTTGCGGGGGACCTAAGTAGTAGACATTAGAGGACAGTGCATGAAAATGCGTTGTTGTACTGTACATATATCTTCAAATCAAGATTGTACATATATGCTTCCAAAATGTATGCTCCCCGACTTGACCAAACCCCGCACTGACTGGTTAAGTGGTCAAATAATACCCGGGACTCGATTCATCCAGCTGTGTGCATGTGCACACTACATCGGGTAATGCAGATTGTACGAGTTTTGTATATACAGCGGACGCTCAACATTGTTACAGACAGGGTTATATGAGACTTGACGTGCTTGTGGGTTGTAAATGAGCCTCTGTTCAAGATGCGCATGGAGATGGCGCACCTACACTGAATAATTTTACGTGTTGCAACAGATTGAACACGGTGCACGCTTTTGCAACCGATATTGCGATTCGTAATAGTTGTTTGGGTCAGATCGCATTCGGTAAAATGTGTGTCGTGAACCCTCCTCCACCCGACACAGCCAATGAATAAAGATATCACGTGACAAACGAACGTGGTTAATGTTATTACTGCTTCAGCAGCACCACCGGCGCGTTGTTGTTGGATGTAGACGTTTCGCTGATAGTGACAACCAGCATCATCAGGTAGTCGCCAGAAATTATGGTGCAACAGCACGTCTTAATGATGGCCACGTGCTCATGTATTTCCATTCCATGTGCTCCCACGGACCGAAAAACGCGACTGTACAGTGCAGACCACATCTGCCTCGCCCGGTAAGCCCAGCATCTCTAACGTGTCTTACATATGCAGGATACCATGTCCGTAGCACAATGCATTTTTACACAACAACAATAATTATATGTTTGCGCATTGCAGCACATCTGGCCATGATGAGAGGGCATCAGCAAAGGCCGTGTAGTTTTGCTGTTCCTCCTGCAGTGGTTTTCTACACGGTCCATAGTTGAATGCTGTGACAACTTTGATCGTTCTGCTTGTTGCTGGCCGCTTGACATGTTTGGCCCTTGGGCCTGTGCTCAGCCAACAGTGGTTAAATTACTAAGCAAACAAATATTGTATACACACTTGTAAGGGTCGTTTAAGGGACATTGGGGTTAGGTGAGGACACGGGGATACACCCCCAAAAAATTTAAATAAATAAAGAGAATGAAGCCGGGAAGAAGAGGGCAGGGGATTGGCCGAGGACAGGAGGAGGGAGATTTGGTGGGGAAAAGGGAGTAATAGGAATGTTCTGGAAAAATGTGGGGGCAGAGGGTATATAAGCGGTGTGTAAAACGTGCCCAGGGCTCCTGAAGAGGTTCCTACCGGTGCTTATGAGTCGTAGTGTGAGGAGCTTCAATAAAGTCCAACGATCTCCTCGTATGGGCTGCCTTTCGCAACATAGACTTGCGAGAACCCCCTTTACCCATTACATATGTGTGTGGCAGGGCCCTGCCAGCCGAACCCTTGTATCCATGGGGGTGACTGCAGCACTGATGGGGTGGACGCCGGGAGCTACAAGTGCCACTGCAAGCCCGGCTGGGTGGGCGACCGCTGTGAACACATCGGTGAGAAGGGACTGAGTGTGTTAACTGCTAGAGTAAGTCGTGCTCAGCTTTCATAAGATCTGAGGGTCTGGGTAGGGAATCAGGATAAGAGGGTCAATCTCGACCAGACGCGCAGTTCACTGCTTGCTGTGCGAGAAGAGATGGGTTGAACATGCAAACTTTTACAAATCTGGGAGTTGCTAATATTGTTTTCATTATGGGAATGAGAATGAGATGATGGTGGGTGGTCTATGTGGGCAAGGGTGATGGGTGGGAGTAAATGGGGCGTTTTGCATCTCTCACAGGCATACTCCATGTATATGGTCTATATAACAGGACTGGTAGCTCAGTGGTCGATACAATAGCTACCACTTATGAGGAAGTCAACAATGATTGTGCTTTAAAGAAACCTCCACCATGGCAATTTAGATTTTTACCACTGACTCAGGGGCTTTAAAACGGGATTTCATCATTACCTCGGTGCTGATTTTAGCAAAAAATCACCTGTTGAATGTGTGCCTTCATGTAAAAAACGTTGTGAATTTAATGACATTTCTGTTTCAGTATCGCCCCACCTAAACTGCACCTCAAGTTACGTTGAGCTGCAGATCTCATTGAGTGTACTAGAAAACCTCCACCTCGACCCGGCCAACATCCATCTGGAGGACCCTTCATGCCATGGCTCCTCATCGGGGGATTATCTGATTCTGCGCAGTAACCTGAAGGCCTGTGGCACCACATCCGAGGTATTCAACTGGTACCAAGGTTCCCCCCCTCCAACCACTCAAAGAGCCTACCCACACATGGGATCCGACAAGACGGTTCACACCAAACATCTGCGATCTGGAACCTCACGAGAACACCCACAGCCAAAGCTGTCCCTATGGCATGGTGAATTGGGGTGACCGCGCTTCGACGTCACGTCAGATTTAACTTTTCGGGTTTAGTTTGAAGGCGTCGGGGGACCCATACAACGTGGGATTTGCCTCGGGCCCTGCACTCCACTATGGACAGCCCAGCTCACATCACTGCTTTATCATGGGTTGAAAGAGTGGGAAAATACAATTAAAATTATTGTTTTGGTTGCACATCCAACATTACTGAAATTGGTTTAATGAGGTCACGAGCCAACATGGCAATGCTGAGGTAAACATTTAATGTGGTTGTTTTTAGATGTAAATCATGTTTAATTGGAAAACCACGTTCGTTGTTGGTTCTCTCGTGTTATTACAATGAATTGGGCCAAGTGCTAATTGCCAATTTCACTGGTGACTGAATAATATTTTTGTTACAGAGCAGAAAATGGAATATAGGTTCGGTCTTCATTTCATGGAAATTAGCGGCTAACTCCACTTACCAATTTCAGTTTCCATTTGGCACTGCTCTGCACAAACCCCACACCTATTTATCACGCAGTGCACTACCCACACCTAACACTGGAGATTGCACGACGGCCTGGCTCCAGGTCCTCTCGAATGGGGAGCAGGCAGTGTAGCTGTCGTGTAGGCCACCATAACAGTGATTCACTATTGGGAGAGTGAATTTGTGTTGTGCGTACAGAGCCAAAGGGAAATAATGGTGGTGCAGTGCCACTCCTGCACCACCCCTAGTTCCGGCCTTGCTACCTGCAGCCTTCATATGCAACTCAGAGCTCCACTTGCTGTTAGTGAGAACCTACGAAGGCCGGCACGGCACGCGAGGGGGTTGGGTGGCCAGCACCACTCCCGGCAGCCTTTGTTCCCTAGTGGCGCTGTTTACACCTCACACCAGATACTCATTTGAGGCTAATTCGACCTAGGGGAGGCTTAGGACAGGTACAGATCTCCGTCACCGATGTTGGCCATGAGCGGGAATCGAACTCGGCTCACCGAGCTAACCACTGTGCCACCGACCCCCACGTTTCCCATGCCTTCCCTCTCAGGCACACGGCGACACCATTGTGTACACTAACTCTGCGTACGGCTACGTGACGGGGACCATGGCTAGGAAACTGCGCATTCCCATGCACTGCTACATCGGCTCTGAAGGGAAGGTCATCGCGAGCTTTGCTCCCAGGTAACGTGCAGCCACACCCCCAGCACCTTATTTTGCCTCTCTCATTACTTACCGTGTCCCCTCTCGTCCTCTTCCTTTCAAATATTCTCTCTCTTTCTCTCTATCGCTCCTCCCATTGCCCAATACCATTTTCGGTCCTTTTACCTCCTTGCACCGCTCCAACTGGAATAAACTTCCCCTGTACATTGAGCAGTCCCCCTCCTTAACCTTCTTCTGTTCCTCTCTTAAACCCTCACCTCTTTTCTAATGCCCATTCTCTTCCCTCCCCTCGCCCCTCCACTCCTTCCTGTCCCTCCCCTACCCTTCCATGATCCATAAGTACCCTCTCTTGTATTCTTGGTTCTTTCGGTAAAGTCACGTAGAAGGGAAATAATAAAATAATATAAATATTAAACAATATAAATTCTCACGACGTTTCGACTGCAACACAAGCAATCATCATTAGGTGTGAAATCCACAGCAAGAAATGTTTTACTGTTTTATATTTATATTCTTTTATTATTTCCCTTCTACGTGACTTTACCAAAAGAACCAATAATATGAATCCCTGCAGTCACGAAAGCTTTGAATCAAAATTTACCCTCTCTTGCTTTCACTCATTCCCCAAACCTTGTACACCCCTCCCAACTCCATCATTCCATTGTCATCGTTTTGTAATCTATGTCAAGCACCTTAGGTGAAGGCACTCGAAGAATATAAATTACATTAGATTGTGATGCTGTCACAGGAAGAAGTTATTTGGCTGAGTTCAGTTGTTCCTGACTTTTGTTACTACAGCCACCTGTTTGGAATTTGGCATTCCAGCGTTCCGAATCTTTCCACTGAATTTTCCAAAGATAATTATATTTTGTTGTTGGCGTAGTATGAAGATTGTCTTTGATTTCAATGTTTTTGTTCTAGTTTCTGTCGACAATGTAACTTTGCCCGCAACGTGCCCCAAGATTGGGTTAAAACGAATAATGCAATGTAGAAATATGTTCTGAATATTTTACGTTACCAATTCTCATTTTTTACGGTCATCGTCACTCATTCCAACTGATAAACGCACAGATCCAAGCGTTCGGGAAAAGTGCCGCATTTAGCGACATCATAAATAATGTAACAATAAAATTTGTCGAGATACAATTTACTACACACACACAGTAAGATGGCGGGACAAGAAACTGAGGGTACGCAGCTGCTTTACTGTATCATTCCGTATACTATATCACTGTATTGCGCAGTCGTGCAGCTCAAGAAAGTAGTTCGTCAGAAACCGCGTTATACTGAGCGTATTCCACGTTGTGTGAAACGTGTCCCCTCATGGACTGAAAGTGTTCCCTCATATAGTGAAAATGTGTTGTGTGAAAGCGTGTTAAGCGAGGAATTACCGTACTGTTAAAATTCGTGGCGTCTGACATACCGCAGTTACTTAAAACGAATCTGCGCTAACACTCTGTGGTGGAAAGAGATGTCATGTGAGCCCTGTGTCATACGTGACGACATCACCTTTACCGCTCTTGCCTGCAGGGTGGTGGATGAGTACAGCTCTGGCTCGTTCAACCTCAGCATGGTGCTTTACACCAACCAGGCCTTCAGCCAGGCCGTCAATTCCTACCCATTTGAGGTGGACCTCGGGTCCCCCATCTACGTGGAGGTGAGAGAGGGAATGGCATGAGCAGCGGAAGGATAGTGAGCAGAGTGAGACTCTCTGGTGAGGCCGATGCATACATCTCTGTCAGGAATGGTAGTGCCACTGTGGCCACGCAACCCAAACTAAGGACCATGTACTAGACAAACCCATTGTAATATGCGCTAAATCGATGGAGGAGGAATCGCAAAACTACACAAACTCTTGTCTCCTGAAGCCTCCTCTATAAACTAAACAATTTTAATTTTACCAGGCAAGGCCCACTGAGCGACCTGGCCATAAATGAAAGCTCACCAAAGTGGCTTATGTGGAAATGTATAGCAGCCAAATACTCTAAATGCATGATTATAAATTTGGAGGGAAAAACCGAGACCCCGGAGACAAAATCTACGTGACCACGGGGAGAACATGCAAACTCCAAATATACAGACATCAGGGTCAGGATTAAACCCACAACCTCCTGAATACCAGGCGAGGTAGTTAACATCTCGCCACCGTGGCACCCTGCTAATAGCTAGGAGCAGACCTCGACATTGGCATACAGCTACTGTACCACATAGCTGCTGCCATCATCATAGAACCGGACTGAAATATAGATGTCGTGAGTGTTCACACTGCAGTCCCTAAGTGTCCTTGTTTTTCAAAAGCCCATCTTCAATGGACATATACGTTGATATTTTGTGTCCATCGCACTGCTGAATGAGCATCTTTCCACCGTGTTCCGGGACATGAGGGGATGGGGGCGATCATGTAGCCATGCTTCGCCACTCTGGTCGATGGAGGTCAGTGAAGGTGTCGAGCGAGACGCGGAAGCATAAGTACAGCGAAACGATGGTTTTGCTGCATTGACCTCTAATCGCCCACCACGTGGATCCACAGCCCTACGACAATCTTGCTTGCTCGTGGTGGTCGCCCATGAGAGCATTATCCAGACTAATACCTGCTTAGCTTCTGATCCAGACTAAACTCTGCTTAGCCTCTGATCCAGACTAAACCCTGCTTAGCTTCTGATCCAGACTAAACCCTGCTTAGCCT
>CM025615.2:9619325-9648233 GCA_014621495.2 Entosphenus tridentatus | reverse complement strand
TGATCCAGACTAAACCCTGCTTAGCCTCTGATCCAGACTAAACCCTGCTTAGCCTCTGATCCAGACTAAACCCTGCTTAGCCTCTGATCTAGACTAAACCCTGCTTAGCCTCTAATCCAGACTAAACCCTGCTTAGCTTCTGATCCAGACTAAACGCTGCTTAGCCTCTGATCTAGACTAAACCCTGCTTAGCTTCTGAGGTCTGACCAGTTTGGGCACATTCCAAGTGGTGTTTGTCCAAGGTCCAACATCCATATTTCTGTCATGAATGCAGAAGTATAAAAAACAAGTAGTGACATATTGACAATTCGGACAGTGATTCAAACCAGACGAGCTGGACACATTCCTGTCATGCGAAACAAAACAATATCTGCCTTCACAAAAGAAATACATTTCATGCCATTCCGGACCAATGCAGCTCCTCACTTCCTCCTCCTCATCCTTGCTCTCTTGCTCAAGTACAGGCCTTTTTGTTTTCTATGCAGTGAGTGGCATTGACCCATCCCCTGAGCCCATTCATCTTCACTCGTCTCGTTTATTTTAAATTGTCTGCAGCAACTTCATGCACAACTCGTGAACGTTGTTCATCATTAAGGTGATGAAACATCGCAAGGGCACTGTTTTTTTATTGCGCTGAGGCACCAGCGCAAGGGAGCACTGTCTGTTATCTTGGTGTTATCTGGGACTGCTTTGTTGTTGTTTTTGCTGCCTTTCCCAATATTGATAAATTGTACTTATATCATGAATCAAGTTACTTATTTATATTTAGTGACTTGCTTACCGTTTCCTCTAGTTTGCCCTCCTATCATGCATATTGTATTGTGTGCCTGTAACTGGCTAGCCCGCCCATACTGCACATCTGGGAAAAAGAGCTTCATAGCGCATCGGATTCCAACAGTCGATATAAAGATTCTGATACTGTCTTGCTTTAAATAGATCACAAAAACGATCGGTGTTGGTATGCCTTTATCAGTGCAGTTTTCGGTTTGTCTAATTGGATGAGAGCTGGACTATGTAAGTGATTGACAACAGATTATGGGTTTGATAATTTGACTAATCCAACATCACGAAAATAGTTGGGTCGTGATTGGCCATGTCATCTGCATGCTTACAGAAGTGATGGGATAATACACGTTACACCGCGGGGATTTGGTCGTAGTTTTTTTTCTTTCTATCAACATTTTTGTGTTTTATCAACTTGCAGTTGTCGACAGCTGTCTGTGATTATCTTGCAGCTGTGCATCGTTGTGCCTGTTAAGAATAAAGGTGTAAACCATCATGTGTCCCCTTTTCCATCCGAGCATTTTTCATTAATGTCACACAATTTGTTCACTAGGTCCTGCTCAACTCCTTCGATAACAACCTGCAGCTGCTACTGGAGACATGCAAGGCATCCCCCTACACAGGAGCCCCTGACAATGCATCTTACATCATCGTACAAAGCGGGTACATGGATAGGCCGTGCTTGTGATAATAATAATGATAATAATAGCGAGAATTACAGTAATACCCCGGTTTACGTTGTCGTATGCGTTCAACGAATATCGATACGACGTGAATCAAAGCAATTTGCAGGGTAGGTGGAGGCGAAGGCTGAGAGCCGACGGGATATGAGAAAGGACGGATGATGCTGTCAGCGACGTGAGTGTGGGTTGAGGCGACGCAAATCAGGTAGTGGTGTTAATAAAGTGATGACGTATTTGTAAAAGGGGGAGAATTAAATCGGGGTATTGTTTTTCTTTTGATAGAGCCACACTTCCATATGTCGGGGCGTCTCAGAGTGCTTGATGTCATCTCATCATCTCAACACATTTGAAAGAGCACCCCCAGTGGCAGCAATTGTCCCTGTGTGGCACAAGGCGACTTGGCACCTGGCCTGCAGACGGGGCCGTTAGTCTACCAGTAGGCTGTCGATGATTTTTCCGTGTATATGATTGAGTAACTTGCGTGTGTAATCTTCGAATTTGGATCATACAGCAGAAATCGTTGATCAAATTCATTCTGAAAATCCATTGTGCCTTGCCATTCTGTGACTTTCCACATTGACATATCATCTCAAGTTCATTTTGAAATGCATATTATATTCTCTTGATCCAGGCTGGAGCATGAGGACTGGAGCTGGCATCTCCGGCTTTTACTCACTGTCCTTAAATTACCAGCACTGCACGTGCCATGTTTCTATTATGATGCGTTCTCGCATTATTTAGTGAAAGTGTTAGATTTAAATGAGTGTTGCCATTAGGCAAGTGCTCATGGGGTCTCCATAGTGTAAAGAAGGTAAGCCCTCTCCATATATGGGAGGCATCAGATTGCTGTCAGCATTTATGACCGTACCCTATTGATGAGTCCTACTGAGAATGAAACCGGTCAATATTTGTCTCATTTTTTCACCGCTGCCCATTGTTGTGATGGCCGCTTTAATCCAACCCAAGTGTTGATTTGGTGGTTTTTAAACAATTTAAATGTTCAGCTCTTCCAAGCTAGTGGCTGAGACAAGGCTGAGAAGCAAGCATTGCACATGCAATGCGATGGTCGTGTGAACTTGCATGCAAGGCATGATGGGGATTGTGCCTTCCCTGCTGGTTGTGAACAGCACACATCTATGTGTTATTGAATCTTAATTACAGGTGCCGAGTGTCCATAGTCCAGAGAGTATTGACAGTGCTTGACGGCACGTGCCTAATGATTGCAGTTGTCAAGTGGACACGTCCTACGTGACCTACACCAGTGGGGACGACAAGAGGCAGCGCTTCAGCTTCCAGAGCGTCGAGCTAAACAGCAGTTCACAGGTGCACACTGCCCTCGCAAATCGCTTGACGCAACGCCTCGTGCAACGGGCAAACACCTGTTACATTTCTACAGCCCAGGGTTACACATCGATGCAATATTTATACTACAATTCCTCGTTTAATGCATTCGTTGCGTTTCTGAAGAGTAAAAATGCTAGGAATGATCGTATATACATTACAAAGCAGGAATAAGAAAATGTGAATCTCATTTGCATTATAAAATGAGGCTGCATTCATCTTACGGCAGGACAAAGAACTGAGATGAGGTACACTACGTACTGTATCAGAATACCCAGAATTCCCAAACCGCTCAACCATGTGGCTCAAGAAAGTAGTTTGTCGTCGACAATTCAGCATTATAACGGCGTGCGTTCCGCGTTATAAAAGGCACGTTCCTCGTTGTACAAAAAGTATTCCCTGATAGAAGAACGGCGTAATAGTGAAAACGCATTGTATGAATACGTGTTAAGTGAGGACTTTGTGTACGTATATATCACATTCCCAACACGGTAGTTTAATGCAGCTTACAAATCAACTTTTGTAAACATCATTGGGCTAAAAATAATGTAACCGTGACAGTTTGATGGTCAAGAGTAGTGATGCAGTGGCATCCAAAGGGATGGAACGCGTCAGAGAGGCCTTCCACCTCGAAGATGGAGGAGCTGTGACGTCAGCTGACATGCAGGCATTGGGTGGCGACCTGGGGGAAGACTTTCAGCAGTTGATTGACCATGGCTGCTGATGATTATTACGACAAAATTACACTTATTTTACGCCAGCATTCACTTTCAGTTTTATCTTTTCAATCTGTCTCCCTCCTCGCACCCTTCCTCTGGAATCAACTTTCCCTGTATATTAAGCAGTCCTCCTTCCTAACCGTCTTTCATTCCTCTTAAAGCCTCACTTCTCCATTGCCCATTCCCTTCCTCTTCCTTCCACTAACCACTCCACTCCTTCCCGTCCCTCCCCTATAGCCCTTTCGTGACCCTTCCACGTACCCTCTGTTATGGTCACTCATTTTTTGGCTCTTGCATGCCCCTTACCATCTAAATCACTCCATTGTTGTTACCACTTTTAAACTCTGTTATAGAGCGCACGCCTTGAGCTTAGACGCACGTTCTACAAATATAAAGATAAGCTCAATAAAGATCCAAACATCTGCCGAATATAACGACGACTGTGGCGGCGGTGGTGGCGGCGATGTTGAATTGATAGCAGGTGTACCTGGAGTGCAACGTGCGTGTGTGCGACAAGTCGGACGTGAACTCACGGTGCCGGCGAGGGTGTGTGCGTTCCAAGCGGTCGGTGCGGGACGTCCGGGCCAGCGGCACTCGCCCTGAGCACAACGTGGACCTCTCCCAAGGACCGATATTGATTCGCAAAAGGAGCACCGGTGAGTGCACACACTTGGCCATGTTTCACTTATACAGGGTGGCCCAAAAGTCAGGACACATGGGGTTATTATACAGGGTGGCCCAAACGTCAGGATACATCGGGTTATTGAATTTATGTTAACACTGGCATTAAGATAATATTGTATCTACAATCATTATCAACTTGTATTTTTCTTATTCGTGTGGGGTCGCCTTAAATTCGTCGTTTACAAAACTCGACCAAGAACCCTGAATGAATTGAGACTAAACGTAATTCGCAAATGTGCGTAGATTATACCTGATCTTTTTCATTTTATTCCTAAATTATTTTCAAAAGATAATTCATACATGCATTAATGTTAGTGGAAGTCAGTTAGAACTTGTGTTAATAATAATAATAATAATTAAATAACCCTATATGATTTGATAAAATACATTCAATTATCCGATATGTCTTGACTTTTAGGCCATCCTGTATTTGAATTAAATATCCACATGTTATGAGAACAGAATAAACTGAATATGAATGTACTTTTGACTAGGAAAGTTAGCAGTGTCACAAAAAAACAAAGAAGACTGAATTAAGTTATAGACACAATCTGAATTATTGAATATAACTGGGAGAACCTAATGCAAAGTTATTGAGTAAATATCATGGACAGAGCTGAATGCAAGGAAGGTCATGGTCACCAACGTCTTTGAGAAAGGACACAGCTCGCATAGAGAGAGAGAGATAGACTGATATTGCCCAGAGACTAACATTCCCCATATACTTACATTGCCCATAGATTATAATCACCATTGTCCTTTGTTCATAGAATACAATAGAATACACGTTCTTGAGTATTATCACGGACAAAGCTGAATGGAAGGAAGGCCTTGATCGCCATTGTCTTTGAGAAAGGTTATAAGCCAATAGAGAGAGATATATACTGTACTGTACATGCATTGTACCAGGAGTAAAATCAGTCGCATGTGGTGGTGGGTAAAATGTGGGTAATTTTTAGCTCTTCCACAAAGTCTGGCTGGCGTAAAACAGCGGGTCACCACACCTATGTATTATAGAGGGGCTCTTTCGAATGCTCCAAGTGGAGGACCTCTCGAAAGCAGTGCCATGAGCAAGACATTGCAGGGTTTCACCTTTACCTTACGACGTAATGCCCAATAGAGTGGACTCTCCATTTACTGCGCTTCAGCCAGCCGCCCACAAGATAAATTGTGGGTGCCAACTTTATTGTATTGTCAAAATTCTCGTGCCAGCCTGCCCGACACCTACACACACACCTGTACGTTTCACTGCCTCTCTTATTTCGTCGTGACCTGCACTGTACATAATGCATGTGTAATAATGCATGTGTCCCCCTGGAAATATTTAACTCACGATATCACCTGCGCCCCCCAAGAAAAAAAATATAGTTTTGGTAAATTGAGAATCCTGTAAAATGTTGTGGAGGCTCACTGTATGGACTGGCTTGATTTTCTTTGTGCTTCTTGCACTGCTGCTATTGCAGGTTCTTCAAGCAGCGTGCCAGTGGCAGCGTACGCGGTGCCAGCAGCCCTGGCTGGCGCGGCGGCAACCGCTTTGGTCATCGGTCTCTTGATCAAATTAAAGTGTCTCCCGTGGATCAGCGGTGCCCCGTATAGTTTCATATAGGTGCACGCGAGCACCAGCACCTGCTAAGTCTGGTCTAGCAAGTCAAGTAGCAAGTGAGTAATGGTGGGGCCCTAGGCTTAACACACTGTGTCCTGATATTCCCAGGAGCATCCTCTTTTCGAGGTAAGAAACTAAATAAGAAAACCGATTTAGTATCCCTCATGTATCTATCTCTCAACATAACAAAAACAAGTTTTTTTCCCACAACCCAGCACAAGCCGCACGGCTTTGTGGGAATGCCTTATTTTGGCGGTATCGTTTAAAGGCAAGGAAAATGTGGACTGGTTGCGATATACAGTGTCTGATCAGCAGTGTTCAGGCTTGCTTATTTGAATCAATACTGGTGAACTACCGATTTTACAGACAAGGACCCTGCCATTACAATATGGGGATCTTATTGGGGTAGCTGCTGCTGCTGTCCTGGGAAATATACGAGTCTTTTCAGGACTTGAAATGTCCAGGTTTTTGTAAATTGTGGAACAATTCACCAGGTCACAAGACAAATAATTTACATGAAGTGCATCCCCCTGTTGCGGTGTTGTGAGATATTCATTTTCCCATGAGGTATGCTGTTTTTTTGTACCTAGGAAGTGCTTAACCCTATGGAGGCCAACTTTATGCAGATCTATACTGTCAGGTTTCACCTGTCAAGTGTCGATTTCGGCTTACGGTCCAAGCAATTATTTTAGGTTGAGTTAATATAGGGAAGCCCAGGTCATGTTCAAATAACAATTGCCTACCCACTGTCTGTGGCCGAGAGTTGAACCCAAATGGTCAGCATTCCAGTTGCAGATTGCTACCAGTTATGCTGTTGCTCTCCCAGCCATTTTACGTGACTTTACCGAAAGAACCAAGAAGATGAATCCCTGCAGTCACGAAAGCTTTAAATCGAAATCAGAGAGATCTTGTCTGGACTGCCCCACACCTACTCACCCCCTCGTATGCCATGCCAACCTTAATAGGTGCTCACTAACCACTTGTCCCAAAAGGTTATATCAAGAGATGGGTTTTTTTTCTCTCTTGGAGAGAGATGCTTATATAGTGGGTCGGTAAACTTAAACATTAAATTTATATCTTTATGCTCATTTTTTCCGTCTACACATTATATACAGGTTATAATGATTATATCAGACATAAATAAGTTTCTGAGCTCTGGTTGTGACATGCATAAGTTCAAACGGTTTGCACACGTAGTTTTTTTTTTACAGAATCACAATTCTACAAAAGAGATAATCGTGGGAATTTCTGCCGCACAGCAGCAACGGCTGTAGTGGCTCGGAGACAGCAAAGTTGTGCCCGGCGTGTTAAGCAGAAGCGTAACATGTGCCAGACACAAGCATGTAAGTGTCATGACTACGACTGCCAATAATAATGCTACCATTAGCCCCAAGTCAGTAACCGTGACGCCACCGTGGGTGAGTTATTTCCTTCGCCTGGTATGCAGAAATACGTGGGTTCGATCCCAGACCCTGTCGATACTTGGATATTTGGAGTTCACAAATTCTTTCTCTGGGGTGGATACGTAGATTTTTCTCGACATCCTCTGATTTTCCCCTCCACACAAACACGTGTTTAGATTATTTGGCTACTACAATAAATTCCCACATGTGATTATGAAAGCCAGTTCGGTGAGCTGTCACGTGTGGCCAGGTCGCCTATGAAAAATAACTCACAGCTCATTGGGCTTTAGCTGGTACATCAACTTTAGTTTATGTCAGGGCAGCTTTACTTTTGTACGTGCGTATGTATGTTGACGGTAAAGCAATATTCGTGAATAGTGGACCTTTTTCTGACCACAGTTGGCACAACACAACATGACGCAGAGTCAATGGTGGTGGTGAATCGCACTGGTGATTCAATGTTTACGGCAACTTAATCACAAAATACATATTTAGCTATATTGCCACGCAGTGATTTTCAGAAATACGGTATTAATTCAGGGCTGGGGGACATGGGAAGTAAGATCTGTCATCATTGTCGTCTCCCTTCGCATTGAATAACCCAATTAAAGCATGTTTTATGAGCGCATACTCTTGGTTTAATATTGTGTTTTGTCATTGAGAGTGCTCGTGAATGGTACAATGAATGCAGACCTGTGGGTTAAAGATGCCAAGCATTCTGTACATATTTACGGTTTTGTGTTTTTACTGACTGATTAAACGTGTCCTTTTGGTGTAACTATGGTCGAGTCTCATTGAGCCTCTATTTTCATATTAATCAACGGCATTTGTACAACGTGTAAATTAACTCCGAACAGTAGTCAAGCTTGCGAAACGTACATCGGTTTATCAGATGCTGTTGGTGACAGCACTACCTTTAAACGACCGGACACTGTCAGCGCAGTCAGCAGTTAGTATTTATAATCACAGACCTTCTGAACATTTTTACAAAGACACACTTGAAATGAGAAAGGATGGAGTTAAGAACTTCGATAATAAATTATGGAAATGTCATATATGAGGTGTTAATAGTGTATTGGGGATTGTTGCTATACATTTTTCAAGTCAAACTTGAATTACAAAATACAGACTTTAATAAATATTATAACATTACCATTGAGCATTGCAGGGGGCTGCCACAGTGGTGGAATGTTTCGCACAGTGGGCTCGCAACCTAGGGGTTGCTGATTCGAGTCCGTCTCGGCAGCTAAAAACAATGGGGCAAGCTTCTTAAATCGGTTATCGGTTAACAGCCCTAATTTATACTTGGCGGGAGCGTCGGCGAACACAAACACGTCTCGCTACTGCCTGTCAGTCGGGATTATTTTTTCATTGATGGTGACCAAAGACGCTCGGACCATAATGCAATTATCCTTGGCCCCACAGTGTACGTGTGGGGGGCTCTGTACGTGTAGTCTCCCAGAGGCAGACTTGGCAACAGTGAGCGTTGGTCACTGTACTGGGGGTTTTTTGTGTTGTTTGCTGCTTAATGCACAAAGGTCGGATGCTAGTGGCAACGCAGGTGGCCCACAAGTGCGTGCGTGGTTCTCGTCTTCTGTTTCAAGGCTTAACAACGAAACGGAGAGGGGGGGATAAAACATTATTAATGGCAGCACAGTCGTGGTTTACGTTTGTTTAGTGCAGTACACTGCCTCGTAAGTCAATAGTTAAAGTTGGCTCGAAGTGAACACGCCTAGGGTTGAATGAGTCTCAGCGGAATGCTATTTTGAAAACTCTTTAGTTCTTTTGGTAAAGTCACGTAGGTAGAAAAAATAAGGGTGTGACAAATTAAAGGACTGGCCCTGTGGCCTACGACTGCGATCCGGTGATTCGGAGGCAAGGACTGGTGGATCGCGTAGAGAATTCCACAAGTCCGTTGGCCTGCGAGATGGCTATGAGGTGGCAGTAGAGAAAATTACTTTGCTTTGAATGTTGAACATACTTCACGCTGGTCAGCGCTGACTGATGAAGGCGGCAAGGCTGGTTGAAATATTCCGCAGCGATGTTATCTGTGGCCGGGAACCGAACGCTGGTGGCCAGATTCACAAAACGCTGTGCCACTTCTTGGCACTACATATTGTACAAGCCCTCCAATAATAGATAATAACACTGCCCTAAGATATAAAGGTCCTATAATAATAGCAGTTGTGTTATGAAGAAGGGCCATCGCCTAAACGTCTCCAATTATATATTTTATTTTAAGACTACAGCGTTATTCATGAATGTCGAGTTTTTTTTGCTGTTAATTCTGCTTCTGCACCACTGCCAATGCAGTATCAGCATCACCGAAAAATTATAAAATGGATTTTGATTTATAACTGAGTCAAGTTCTGGGATGTGGGCATGTATAATGTAAATGGCAATAACATATGAGTTAAATAGTACAATGAATGTAAAATCACAAAAAGATATGTTCATGAATACAGGAACACCTTGCACTTTCGTCTGGTTAGGGACCAGAGCATGGACGCATGTCAAAAATGGACGAATGTCAAAACACGATAGAATTATACTGTTATCACAAAAATAACTATGAATTGTTTAGAGTATCATCACAGAAATAAGTACAGTATTCATAATGTATGAATGAACACAAATATAAGAGATGCTCACTGAACGACTTCTATTCAACGACTGAACGAAGAAGATGGCGCGTGGCGCGAACGTCGTTGAATGAAATCGGACGTAAGAGGAAAGCGCGTGGACGAAATGTGAAATGTGGTTATAATTGAAAACGGCCGAAAGAGCGAAGCGACGAAAGTCAAGTGGACGAAGTCAAGGTGTCGCTGTATAGAGATTACAGCAATAGCGTTGCCAACAACAAAAGGCACGCCATTTCATAATTTGTCTTCCGGCCATTTGGGCAAGAAAGGTAAAGCTGTGAAGTGACTGTTGGCACGTATGCCGCAATATGCCACTTGATGATGTACGACAGTCTGCGTGATCTATGAAATACGAAATCCTGTTGATGTGCAAGCAACAGGTGAAATATTTGCTGCCATAAACAGGTCGATTTATTAATTAATTTCTAAACTCCTGATCATCTCAACATACAGATTTCACCCTTCTCTGTTGCAAGTCTCATTGTGCTCTGGGGGCTTGAATCTGATCCCGCACCTTTACATCTCACGTACAAGGCTGGCTCGCGTAAGGCAAATAACATAGTTGTATGTCTTGATTTGAAGCTTTCGTGACTGCAGGAATCCATACTCTTTGGTTCTTTCGGCAAAGTCACGTAGGTAGAAAAATAATAGATCACGACGTTTCGATCGCAACACAAGCAATCGTCATCAGGTGGGACAACCACATCAAGAACAAACTGCTGAAGTATTAAAAATAACCAAATAGTATAGTTGTATGTATGTTGATCTTCTTCTACACCCTACGTAGCCAACCATGCTAATCGGAGGTGCTGGGGAAGGACAACAAACACAATAAGTTCTCAACGTACGATAGCTTTCAGCACAAAATGCCACGGAGAAACGAGACTGTGGTTGACCACCACCACCGGCCATCGCAACTTGCGCATTTTGTGGGAAAACCCATGGCTAGATCATTTGTAAAAAAAAAAAAACTCGTGTTTTTTTCACGAACATCATAGGAATTGCTATACACATCGCTTGTTTTGCTTATCATCTCAGAAAACACCCCCGCCTCGAATGTTCTTAAAGTCCCCACGTTAATGTCGTTTGAAGTGTTGAGGCAAACATGTCACGGTGACTTTAATCCGGTTACACATGTTACTCCGATCTCTCTGACGGACAAACTGTTCTCCACAATGAAACGGCGAAGCATCAGCAGCAATGATCCTCCTGAAATAGTGAGAGGCTCTCATGGTAAACGGACACATTCATCTCCAACGCCCTTGCAATTAATTTCTGCGTTACAGCGCTATAGAAATTGTAATTATCATGTATATATGTTGACCTTCTTTGACACCGTAGGGAGTTAACCGTGATACTCATTATTATAATAATAATAATAGTTGGATTCTGACCAAATAACACCTGATTTCATCACATCTCGACTCTTATGAGCAGGATTGAGGCTGGATGGATAGTGCTTGTATGGGTGAGCACATGCATTGTACAGGCGGTACAGGTTATTGCGGGGGGCTACGATGTGCAGAGAAGCAGAGAGTAAGTGCAGACAAATCCACTTGCATTGTACAATACTCCCACGTCTATGCTCACTGCCCTCACAAATCCACAACGAATCACGACCCCGACACGATGTCGGGATGCACTTGTCCAGCAGTGGATAGATAACCGGGGCTGTTCATGGCGTATACATACCGTGCTTCGTGTTAAGATCTCTGAAAATGTGGTGGATCGTACACACGAGCAATGCCTATACGTTTCGAATGTGCTAAAGGACACAGTGCATGCCTATTGTTGTTGTTTTTATTCACCCGCACCTTTGTTCCACCGATCCCGGCATAGTTGCTGCTGACAGTAAATGTGACAGAATAAAATTTCCCAAGTGTATCATCATCATAAACTTAACGGACCCTAATAACACCAAAACAACGTTAATTATCTGCTTCTCCTGACATAGCGTTAAACGAACAGTTGACAGAGGTAAACGGCAAAGCACAGGGCAGCATAGTACATCCAATAGATCACACACCAAGGTGACGTCATTGACACAGGAACAACTGAACATACGACCTCTGGAATGGAAAATACATTGGTACTGTATTAAGGTATGATAGGCACGAGCCCATGCCCAGCAATATAATTAAAGATATTTTATTTTTCTTCAACATAATATCATAGCCGTCTCTAGGCTTGCAGCAAATCGGGCGACCGCCCCGGGCCCCAAACTTTGGAGGGCATTGCAGGGGTCGGGGGGCCCACAGTGTGATTTACTCCGGGCCCCGCACCCCCCTATGGACTATCGCTTTACCCGCACCTCGGCTGTGAAGTCTACTAAAAAGATCCGTGCCGAAAACCGGAGCCTTAGCTATAAGCAACAAGGCGCCGGCAATGACGGTGTTGGTAGTAGACTAGAGTGATTGGTTTGTGTAAAAACAGTCACTGCCTTAAATCTCGACGTTTACAGCGGCATGGGTGCTTCACACCTGCACTGCAAGCGACAGTCAATCAGCTCGAGGGCGAGTTCTACACCTGCCATTTGTTCACAAAACCAACCATTCTCTCGGCAGAAAATAAAACACTCAACACATTTTTCGATTTAAAGCTTTCGTGACTGCAGGGATTCATCTTCTTGGTTCTTGCAGTAAAGTCACGTAGAAGGGAAGTAATAAAATAATAAAAATAAAACATAATACAATAATTCTCACGACGTTTCGGCCACAACGCACGCAGCCGTCCTCTCTCTCCCCCTGTCTCTGCCCCCTACCTCCCCCCCATTCTGCTCCGACATTAGCGCTGGCTGACCGGCTGCCCCGCCCATGCTGTCTGCGCTGCACTAGCTCACCTCCTCCTCCCAACTCCCCCTTTGTTTTGCTCCTGCATTAGCGTGTGGCTTGCTGCGCGGGTCGTTTTGCTCGCGCAGCTTCTAAGCAGTTGCATTTGGAGGCTTGCTCCCTCTTTTCTCTCCGCCTGATGAAGACCGCTTGTGTTGCGATGGAAACGTCTTGGGTTTTTTTGCTTTTATTATTTTCAATAAATTTTAATTAAAAAAATAGAATTTTAATGAAATTTTACTCTTTTTTATTTTGATTGTGGGTTTTTTTTGCTTAAAAAATGTTCAAGTTGTTATTTATTTTATTATTTTTTCTCTCTTCGTGGCTTTAACAAAAGAACCAAGAATATGAACTCCTGCAGTCACGAACGTTTTAAGTCTAAATTTAGAGGAGGGCATATATAAAGTATATACACACGAGAGACAAAGATGTAGCAAGATTAGGGAAATATGACCAACAGACAGGGAGATGAGCTGAGAGAATAGCACTCCAGCTAGTACGAAGATGAGCTTAGATTAATTCGTTCTCATATTCACTGGCTATTTGTTTATTTATTAGGATCTGAATTTGAGCTGATACGTTGTGTAAGCACCCCTCTTTTATCGTGAATCCCCTGGAGCTTCTCGGAGCCCCTTCGAAGTTGGCTTTGTGTGCTGATGCCTCACGTCACCACTGCCGCGGTATTATTTTGTTGACGAGTTTGTGTACTCGGCAATGCCCATTGAGCTATTCACTATTTTTCAGAAGTGACCTGATCACACGTGATGATAGCTTATCGAAGTGGCTTATATCATCATCCGGCGTGGAAATGGATAGTAGAAGGCAAATGATCTCAACACATGTTTATAAATGTGGGCCACTACGGGGAGAGAGAACACGTGAACTCCAAATATACTGCAGAGATCGTCAGGGTCTGGGATCGAACCCATGGCCTCCAGTGTCGCAGGTGAGGGAGATAACTGCGGGGATTTGTTCACACAATGCAGTTAAAGGTTCTTATTGTTTGAAGCTTGTAGCAGGCATTGAGTCGTTGTTGAATACTGCATCGTGATATAGTTTGCAAAATACTGAATTTAATGAGCGGGTCTGATGTTGTGTTCCACTACCACTCGCCTATGCACCCCGCACATCCAGTGGCGGAGCCAGGATTTTCAGGTAGGGGGGGGGGGCAACCCCTCCAGCAATGAAAAATGACAGAGGAGTTGTTAGTATGTAATGAGTTGTTAGTAATTAAGGACTTGTCCCTTGCTTTTTATTCGTTGCGTGTGCGGCGATGGCGCAGCCATCGATCTAGGGTCGAATTCGAACCGTGTGTGATCGGCATCGCGCTCGCTGAAGATGTTTGACTTCAGGAAGTCGTGTACTCTATACGCAACTGCGCACAATTATGCGAGTCACTTATAACTGCTTTGCCGTTACTTATTGCCAATTATGGACTCAGACTATTGTCCTATCATCTCATAGATTCCCTGGCACCTAATAATATGCTACACAGTGGCAGTGGGGGTCGCAAAATGCCGATTTATTACTAATGAACCCCAATGATCCGATCGAAATTAGGGATTTCGATCGGATCATCGGGGGGGGGCACGTGAACTCCCCCCCCCTCTCCCACTGGCTCCGCAAGTGCGCACATCCACCTGGAAAGGCGCGGAATAGACACACACATATACAGTTGGTGGCCAAGTCTATTTACGCCACCTACCCAGATGTATTAGTCAAAGTTAAACACCCGAGATGACGGCATTCCCCGAGGCATCAGCCCGCGTCGCTTTGGCGTTGTGTGATTCATATTGCGTCGTCGTGGAATGCACGCGTAAAAATAGTGCGACCGGCACGCCTAACACGTTGAGCAACATGGCGTTTGATCACAACCTTGAGCATTTCTTATCGATACTGGGAGAGAGAGCGCGAGGGAGCCCTCGCTAGTTAGGTCGGGGGCGCATCAGCATCCCTCTTGGGTGTCGTTTCGTGAGCCACTGCAACGACCAGGCATGTGTGTGCGTTAGGACGCGCCGCGTTCAACCAGCTAGGGCCGTCTTGCGAATCAGTTCCAGAGTGATTGACGATGGTGGTCGTGGTGATGGTCGCCAGCTGTCGCCGCGCTCTCTGGCTGCTCATCAGCTGTTTCCTGGTATCACGTGCGTTAGCAACAGGTAATGTCGCACGCGGGCACGGCGTATGCGCGCGCCCTAAATGTACCTGGGACATGCGTTAAGCACGCCTATTTATCCCGTAGCGTGTGTAGATGTGTACGTGTTTGTGTCTTCGTATTTTTTTTTATATGTAAATGTGTGTGGATATGTATTCAGTTTGTGGGGATCGGTAGTGCAGTGGTTAACTCACTGCGCTTTAAACTCGACGACGCGAGCTCGATTCCCGCTCAAGGCCAACATCGGTGACGAATATCTGGACCGGTGCTGGACCTCCCCTCTGTCGACTCAGCCTCAAATGAGTACCTGATAAAAGTCTCTCCGCGCCGTGTGGGTCATGGGGGGTATTTGGCCATACTTCATCACCCTTGTCAGTGCGGGTTTCTATAAACAGGGTGGGGCGTACACGTGGAAGCGCATACGTTACCATACAACAAGTGATGTTTACGTACTGAATTCTGCTACACATCGCGTAGCCCCCACAGCCTATAATACCTGTTATGCACGGTCATCATATCTCATAGCTGATGAGATATGATGGGATCTGGCGATTTGCGGGTGAGTTTGGCCAAGAAGCGCGAAACGTGGAAACGGCATCCAAAGGGGCGACGAGATAACCGACCGGACAGCGTTGTGCTGTGTTTTGGGATACATCGCTGGTCCCACAATTGCAAGGTTGGATGGGTGGAGGGGGTCAACGTATCTCATATGCACGCGCGCACACGTTTAACTGCACCTTAACAGCCTCCTTTATCCGTACGATTGAATGATTCAAACCAGATGGTGAAGTTCAGCTTGTGGATGGTGGCGCGTGCTATGGCCGGGTGGAGGTGCTCTACAACGGCACGTGGGGCACAGTGTGCGATGACTTTTGGGATCTCCAGGAGGCCGCGGTCGTGTGTCGCCAGCTGCGTTGCGGCTCCGCTTCCTCGGCCCCGGGCGTAGCGCGCTACGGACAGGGCAGTGGCCCGATATGGATGGACAACGTTCGGTGTCTCGGCACCGAATCTCAACTCTCCGCGTGCGGGCAAAACGGCTGGGGGATTCATGACTGTAGCCACGGAGAGGACGCGTCCGTCGTCTGCTCTCAAGGTTCTCGTTGTTGTTCTGCTGAGTGTGCTGTGTGTTGGCTTCATGTGTAGGGAGCGGTAAGTGTAGTAGTTAGCGCGCTGCGCCACGTACCCGGCGACTCGAGTTTGATTCACGCTCACGACCAACACAAGTGAGGAACATTTGGACCGGTCCTGAGCCTCCCCTAGGTCGACTCAGCCTGGTGCGGTGTGTAAACATCGCCACGAGCGAGACAAAGGCGACCAGCCGCGGTACTGACCACCAACCCCCTCATGTGCCGCGCCGGCCTTCATCGGTGTTCGCTGACAGCACTTGCCCCAACATTATGGGAAGGCTTTAGGGGGGGGGGGGGGTCTTTGTCTTTACTTGAGCTTAACGTAACACAGCCCTCAAATGATTATAAATGTGATGCTATGATCCCCGTGCGATGTCCCACACCACCTACTCAGCTGTGCGGTGCTTGTTATCATCATCGCTTTGTAACGTCGCTTTACCCAACGGTTGATTCGGTCAACGTCGGGGATCTGTTTGGGTTGTTTCAGAAACACAGTTTATTATTATTTTTACGTGCACGGAGGGACAGAAGTATGAAGTAGACATATATTCTGCTTGGCATTACGATTGGTAATTCGTTTATGTTGGGTTAGATCTGCAGGTAAAATCTGGATTTGAGATATGGCCCTCCACTACCCGACAGAGCCAATAACATGACATTGTCACTTGGGCAAAAATGCCCAGGTCATTTGTTTTTGGAATAAAGCGGAGGAGTGTTGAAAGGTCAGTACAAAATTCTGGTTTTATGAAAAAAACTCATTGTGACAACTTGATTTGATTGGCTACGTCTGGTTGATGAAGGATTATTATTAAACGATACATTGACATTATACCAAGACGATGATATAATGTAAAATCCACTACTTATTAATAATCTATTTTGTTATGTATATTCTCACCAACGGCGCTAATTATTATATTATATATTTGTTTAAGTAGTGAAACGTGAGGGTTTTTAACATTTTATATGGCGTTCGTTTTCAAAACATAGATATTTTACAACCAGATGTTGACTTTATATGCATACTAATTACGCAATTATAATACAGGCAGACCTTAGCGCCTACATCTACAGGAACGCATCTTGAGCACTAAGCGAGGTCTAATAATGCATTGACCAGATGTGCACACTGACCAACACCTGCTTTGTGTGTCTTTCAAATGCCATCGCCACTTGGTTTGGAGCAGCTACTGTGACGTCACCACCAGGTAAGATATACAATCAACAACATCACTGTTGTTGCTGGCCATAGGCCCAACAGCTTCTAGTGTAAAGCGGTCAGGAACAAACATCACTATTGAGAGCATAGAAGAAAATGAAAAAAATAATAAACACGCTTCTTGTAAAGTAGAGCGACCCTTCCCCGCTATACAGGTGGCCCAAAAGTCAGGACTCATGGTAATTATATTTACTTGAAGAAATCACAGAGGGTTATTTTATTTATTTTAAAAAATATTCAAACTGACTTCCATAAACATTCATGCATGATGCATTAATTATCTTTCGAAATCAATTTAAGACTTTTTTTTAAGATGACAGCTGGCTTCTTTAGCATAAAACAACATTAACTCGTTCATCTTTAAATCTTGACTTAAAGCTTTCGTGACTTGCAAAGGTTCATATTACGATGTTTCGATCGCAACACAAGCAATCGTTGTCAGGAGAAAAAATAGTGGGAAAGCTGCTGAGGCAGGCTATTTTAAAGGTTTGAAATGGATGGATGTAGCCCAAGGGTCATAAACGAAGTGGACGGGGCTAGTGATGTTAAAGTGAGAAATTTTCATATAAATGTAAGATCGGAGAGCTACCTCCAAGATGAGGGCAGGAGGTGACCATTGTATCGTGAGAGATTAGCATGTCACTGTAAGATCGCAGAGCCATCGCCACGTCGGGGACACAAGCGAAGGTGGCTGTGTTAGTGTGAGGCCACCTCAACAGCTAATCTCTCACCATACAAAGGCCACTGCCCCAGCCTCTGTGGTTGAACCATTTCTAGCTCCACCCACCTACTTTGATGCACCCATCTCAGGCCTATATAAGACCTTGTCTCAGCAGCGTTCTCTCTCTCTCACCTAAAGACGATTGCTTGTGTTGCATATCAAATTCCTTTGTCAAGGCGCCCTCCTCCTCTAACCCAGCTTAAATATACGCTGCCAAGCTTGGTGGTGTTCATTCAGAAGCTCTTTTTCCGACAGCCCTGTTCTTCACCTGACGACGGCTGATTGCGTTGTGGCCAAAGCGTCGTGAGAATTGTATTTTATAATGTTTTATTTTATTATTTTATTATTTCCCTTCTACGTGACTTTACCGAAAGAACCAAGAAGATGAATCCCTGCAGTCACGAAAGCTTTAAATCGAAATTTATTACAATGTTGTCGATCAAACTTTTGATTGGTGGGGGTGCGGGTAGATGTCCAGGTGCGCCTGGTAGGTGGCGGCACGTGCCACGGCCGGGTGGAGGTGCAATACCGCGGCGCGTGGGGCACGGTGTGCGACGACTTTTGGGAGCTGCAGGATGCCGAGGTGGTCTGCCATCAGCTGAGCTGTGGCTTCGCTGTGTCCGCACCGGGAAATGCTCGGTACGGAGCGGGCAGCGGCCAGATCTGGATGGACAACGTGCAGTGCAACGGTTCCGAATCTCAACTCTCGCAGTGCAGACAAAACGGCTGGGGCACTCACGACTGCAGCCACGTGGAAGATGCTTCCGTCGTTTGCTCACAAGGTTGCCTGTGCGCGCGTGCGTGTGTATATATTAGTGCGCGTGATTAACTTCAGTGTGAGAGTGAGAGTGGCGATATTTGAAACAGTCCTGGGCCTCGCCTAGGTTGAGTCGGCCTTAAGTGAATACCTGATGCGTTGGGGAGACAAAGGCAAATTGGCGTGGGGTTGACCATCTACCCCCTCGTGTGCCATGCCAGCCTTGATAGATCGTCGCTAACAGCACGTGCCCCAAGTCTGGATTTGGGAGTGGTGGCATAATGGCGAGCAGCGGTATGATATCGGGGAGTGGAGAGATTGGCACTTTGAGGTTTCACTGCCACTCTGATCCCAGCCACCTGTGTTCGAGGCCGAGGCAGCTCTCCGGATGTTGAGAGATAAGCATGGATTTGCTGTAGCTGAGGTCAACCAAAGATGTTCAGTTATGACTCTGGAGACGTGGATATCAATTATCGCCTCTCTCCGCCGAGCGGTGGCGCATGTTCAGATATAATGAATCTGTAACGTATCTAGTTAGTGAATATCAGTTAGACTGTACATCAATTCACAAGATAAACTCGGCAATCTTAACCGTGTGTGATTTGTCTTTCTTAACATATCGGCCATTGGTGACTGGAACAGCCCCTACTGCAATCCCATCTGGTAAGGAAGCTCACGTTTGACTCACTGCAGTTCATTTATAAGTACGGACTCTTTCAGAACAATACTTCGCTGTTGTAGACCACCCAGTCTCTGTCATGACATTATCTATCAGGTTGCATTCCACCGCAACTATAGATTATGGTCCAGGTACCGTTTACATGGCTGGACACATGATCATAAGTTTTGTCAGTGCAGAGTATGGTCGAAATTACACTCAACAAGAGTCGCGTTCTGAGTTTTTGTTGTTGCTGCTTTTTGCAGTTGCATCCAAGGTGTGATATTGGCATCGTGTTATTAGACAACGAATCCATTAGGAAGCCCACAGAGTAGCGTGACTCGCTGACATTGCGAATCACACCTTCAATGTTAATAACCAAAGACAACTCTGCCCTATAACAAGGCTGCATGATGCTCATCAATGAG
Organism: Entosphenus tridentatus; assembly: GCA_014621495.2. Classification (NCBI taxonomy): domain Eukaryota; kingdom Metazoa; phylum Chordata; class Hyperoartia; order Petromyzontiformes; family Petromyzontidae; genus Entosphenus; species Entosphenus tridentatus. Next base: position 9,628,485 of record CM025615.2, on the reverse strand, counting down.
CTATGGGACCCACATCAATATATATGCTTTGTAAATGTATATATTTTAAGCAATGCAAATTGAAAGTCATGGTATCTGTTGTTCCAGTTGTTGAAGTCCGCCTGGCTGGTGGAGGCAACGCGTGCCAGGGTCGCGTGGAGGTGCTGTACGGAAGGTCTTGGGGCACGGTGTGCGACGACGTTTGGGACCTGCAGGATGCCGAGGTGGTATGCCATCAGCTGGGCTGCGGCTCTGCCGTGTCCGCTCTGGGAAACGCTTTTTACGGAGCGGGCAGCGGCCAGATCTGGATGGACAATGTGCAGTGCTCCGGCTCCGAGTCTCAACTCTCACAGTGCAGACACAACGGCTGGGGCACTCACGACTGCAGCCACGTCGAAGATGCTTCCGTCATCTGCTCACGAGGTGTTGCGTTTGCTGTGGCTATTAATTTAATTATGGTGCATCTTTGCATCAAGTGCCTCGTAAAAGGTGTCCCTGCACATGTGCCAGCAAGCTGGTACCATCCCGTTTATATGGATGGGGTGGCTTGCAATTCGCAATAATTTAATAAAACTGCCATCAATGGAGTGACATGAAGCCTTATTGGCTTTCCCAATCCACCGAGTGATCAGATTTTTGATTAAAGTAAACACTGCTTTGTCTGCCCACTGGTATAACACAATTGCAATGAAGGATAACTTATAGCCCTCTCCATGCCTCACTGAGCATGGGACTTGCTCAGACTTCACCACGCTCGTCAGTACGACTAACATGGTGAAAACATTTTAGTCGCGATGTTTTGACCTAGGTCAGAGGTCGTAGAGCATCGTCATCTATTATTAATGCCATAGGGTATCAGGTTACCTACGCTTGAAACGGTGCCCGCTTTGCATGGGAAGGCATCTGACAGCGCATCGTCACAGGCCACGGAACAAAAAACAACACACTTAGAGGCCACAGAGTAGGAAGTGCTAGGAATGTTAATGGACGGCTGAAGGCTTCCTGACACCAAGGGGAAACCCCACAACTAGTGTCACCCGTGCAAAGTGCACACTCTAAGAGAAAGAGCCCCCATATTGCCTTTAACCTCCGATGTCCCGCACCTCCAATTATTATGGTTGACTACGTACGGTGCGAAAGAAGTTCAACATACATACAACAGACTGTTGGGGCAAGTGCAGTTAGCGAGTAGCACCTACAAAGACCGGCATGGCACACGAGGGGGGTGGGAGGCCAGCACAAGGCCCGGCCGCTTTTGTCTTCCCAGTGTTGATGTTTTACACATCGCACCATTTGTAGCCAAGTCGACCTAGAGGTGGCCTGAAACCGCGGTTCAAATATTCGCGAGCGGGAAATCAAAATCCGTTCACTGGGTTCGTAGCGCAATGCGCGGACTGCTGCACTTCCGTTACCATCACACACACAACCCTCCAACACTCATGTGACTCTGCATACAATTGCAATGGTCCCAATCATTCCCTTAACCAATCGTCTCGACCAAGTCCAGATCCTTGATGCCCTCGCAGGCGGTGCTGTGTGTGCTACCTTACTCAAAGTCTTCAAAAACACCGGTCGCATTACACGTGCATCACCAACGATGAAACAAGCCCGTTGTGGCAGCTCAGTTGGCTCGGGCGTTGCTCCTCGCACACGGTCACTGTGCACCCAGTCGCGTCTCTTGGGGTGGTCCACATGGTCTCACGTGGGCCATGACCTCTAGCTCCAGGTAATGCTCACTCCTTTTGCACGTATCGCCACCTGCGCTCTCCTTTGTACCGAGGTCTGTCTCGGGCTTCTATTTTTTTTATTTTATTTTACTAGGTAAGACCCTGTTGAGATATATATGTCTTTTTTCCGAAGTGACCTGGCTACAAATGATAGCTCAACGAAGTGGCCTATCACGTGGAAATGTATAGCAGCCAAATACTCTGAACGCATGTTTCTAAATGTGGAGGGAAAACCTGGAGGACTTGTAGAAAAATCTATGCGACGACAGGGAGAGAGGCAACGGAAACTCCAAATATATAGGTGCCAGGGTCAGGATCGGACCCACAATCTCCTGTACACCAGGCAATATAGTTAACATTGCCTCTGCGGTATGTGCATGAGGTAGCTACCTACCCCATGCAATTTGCCCTCGTAACCTTGTGTTTTCCCTCTAGCAACGATGAAAATCGCTCACGTGGTGTGAACTAAATGAGTGACTGAAAATATTAGAGAAAGAGACAAGTTTGTCACGTGTAAGAATCATAATTGCATGATGTAAAATCAAACGTGCAACCTTGCATCAAGTCACCATTGGGCACGTGTGCTCATCGTAAGTGCTTTTCCGGTTGCAGTGAAAGTTAAATGGTCAAATATTTGTTTGCAGAACTCTCATGCAAAAGTGCAATCCGCCGGAGTCGTTACTAAAGTATCAGTTAAAAATCTAATCATGCTTTGGTCAATTGGAAACGAGCAGAACGCATTGTGTACATCTTTGAATTCTACACTGCGACGAAGTTTGGGAAAATAATTTAATCACGGCGTCTTATTTTGGATTCATTGGTAAATGCCATTATTTGATGATGATACACAAATTTAACATATTAAAATCTCCAGCAGTCTGTGTTCACCACACAGAACAGAGCTGTCGAACATATAAAGACTCAGTTCCCCGATTCACAAGATGAAGGAAGAGGCACCATCACAGGGATACACTCCGCTACTCTTATGGTGATCGCTGTAACGTTAGTGTGTGTTTTTGTTTCTTCAGGCGTTGAAGTCCGCCTGGTTGATGGAGGAAACGCGTGCCAGGGTCGCGTGGAGGTGCTCTACGGAAGGTCTTGGGGCACGGTGTGCGATGACGTTTGGGACCTGCGGGATGCCGAGGTGGTCTGCCGTCAGCTGGGCTGTGGCTCTGCTGTGTCTGCTGTGGGGAACGCTTTCTACGGAGTGGGCAGTGGCCGGATCTGGATGGACAACGTGCAGTGCAACGGTTCCGAGTCTCAACTCTCGCAGTGCAGACAAAACGGCTGGGGCACTCACGACTGCAGCCATGTAGAAGATGCTTCCGTCATCTGCTCACGAGGTGTTGCGATTGTCGTGGACAATGATAAATTTTGCACAAGTCTTGTAAAATGTATTTTTTTTATTTGTGTGAAACCATAAGAAGCCTCATAGAAATTAAAATCCACCACCTGGACCACTATTTGCATTAGATAGTTTCTAGAATACTGTCTACCTAATACGGTCTGCCAACTGTTAACTCCATCTTGGGGATTATACTAATTTAGAGTCTTTGTCAATCTAATGCTGGATGAATGTCTTCCCCATGTCGTGTGGGTCGTGTGGGTTGTTTGACCATACTTCATAGATTACTACAGGCAGACCTCGCTGAACGTAGGCGTTGTGCTCCTGGAAAATACCGTTTTGGGCAAACTGCAAATTATAGAAATGGTCAAAATAGGGTTGTGTTCCTGGGTCCGAAATTATCACCCTCTCCCTCTTTGTTTAAATGTCTCTACATGATTTCCACCGTTGTTATTGTACTAAATGATGCTGAATTGCTCTACATTGATTGTGTGCGCACTCTTTATTTTCAGCTTTACCTTGACACAAAACCCCCATCTCCATTACTCTTCCTGCACCGGGGCACTCACGCTCAGCGCTTGCTCCTGACACTGTCACTTGCATGTTAACGATTCACCATCGAGGCGTCCACCTAACGTCCTCAACATCTGGACGGCTTAATGGATGTGGCAATTGAAAACTAATTTCTTTTACAACTGCTATTAGTGTTTAGTTTGTTGCCCAACCCCCGCACCTCCGATTAGCACGGTTAGCTAGGTACGGTGCGATAGAAGCTGAACATGGATACATACATACAATGTGTGAACATTTGCGTTGTGCAATTGTGCGTGTTGAGTGTGTTACATTGTCACACTAAAACACTTATACAGAACATTCATGGTTCATAAATAGTTCTCAGTCGATCCACTCACAACTTCCAACGGATGCAGCACCCTCGTGGCACTACTTTTCGACGCGGAGATGAGAATCTTAGCAGCGTGAAACCGCGTACAGCCTAAACATCACCCGCGTGTTCCGGACAACAGACCTCATTAGGTAAACTGTGTACAGCCGAAACACGCATTCCATGAACCCGCGTTGGGAAAGATTTTCCTATACATAACTCAAAAATCTCCTTATTAAATACTCTTTGGTTCTTTCGGTAAAGCCTGAAGGTTTTCAGAGTACCTTGGTCTCGGGAAAAAACAATATCATGAGAGCCCACTGCAGCTCTCCTCCCTGGCTCCTCCTCCACTCTTTTACTTTATATAATCGCTTGTCACAAACAGCTCTCTTTGCCCACTACAGTATTTTTTTGTTTCTTGTTGTGGTTGTCCCACCTGATGACGGATGCTTGTGTTGCTTCCGAAACGTCGTGATTAAATTTTATTCTTTCTATTTTTAATTTGAATTTGTATTCTTATTTTTTTTCACCTACCTGACTTTACCGAAAGAACCAAAGCGTATGGATCCTTGCAGTCACGAAAACTTCAAATATCCTTATTAAAGTATAATTACCGAAATGTTATTTGTTTCTTATATCCGTCAATCCACAACTTGTGGTATTACCACAAGCATGACACATTGGAGGCTTATATTCGTTTCCAGGCATCTTGTGTTCGGTGTGGACCGTGGGAAACATATGTGTGTTTTTTTCTTCAGGCGTTGAAGTCCGCTTGGTTGACGGAGGCAACGCGTGCCAGGGCCGCGTGGAGGTGCTCTACAGAAAGTTATGGGGCACGGTGTGCGACGACTTTTGGGACCTGCAGGATGCCGAGGTGGTCTGCCGTCAGCTGGGTTGTGGCTCTGCTGTGTCTGCTGTGGGAAACGCTTTCTACGGAGTGGGCAGTGGCCAGATCTGGATGGACAACGTGCAGTGCAACGGTTCCGAGTCTCAACTCTCGCAGTGCAGACAAAACGGCTGGGGCACTCACGACTGCAGCCATGTAGAAGATGCTTCCGTCATCTGCTCACGAGGTGTTGCGATTGTCGTGGACAATGAGATATTTTTGCACAAGTCTTGTAAAATGTATTTTTTTTGTGTGAAACCATATGAAGCCTCATAGAAATTAAAATCCACCAACTGATCCACTTTTTACATGAGATAGTTTCTAGAATACTGTCTACCTAATACGGTCTGCCAACTGTTAACTCCATCTTGGCGATTATACTAATTGAGAGTCATTGTCAATCTACTGCTGGATGAATGTCTTTCCCATGCCGTGTGGGGCGTGTGGGTTGTTTGACCATACTTCATAGATTACTACAGGCAGACCTCGCTGAACGTGGGCGTTGTGCTCCTGGAAAATACCGTTTTGGGCAAAACTGCATTTGACAAATTATAGGCATGGTCAAAATAGGGTTGTGTTCCTGGGTCCGAAATTATCACCCTCTCCCTCTTTGTTTAAATGTCTCTACATGATTTCCACCGTTGTTATTGTACTAAATGATGCTGAATTTCTCTACATTGATTGTGTGCACACTCTTTATTTTCAACTTCACCTTGACACAAAACCCCCATCTACATTACTCTTCCTGCACCGGGGCACTCACGCTCAGCGCTTGCTCCTGACACTGTCACTTGAATGTTAACGATTCACCATCGAAGCGTCCACCTAACCTCGCCAACATCTGGAAGGCTAAATGGATGTATCAATTGAAAACTCATTTATTTAACAAATGCTTTTAGTGTTTAGTTTGTTGCCCAACCCCCGCACCTCTGATTAGCACGGTTAGCTACGTACGGTGCGATAGAAGCTCAACATGGATACATATATACAATGTGTGAACATTTGCGTTGTGCAATTGTGCGTGTTGAGTGTGTTACATTGTCACACTAAAACACTTACACAGAACATACATGGTTCATAACTAGTTCTCAGTCGATCCACTCACAACTTCCAACGGATGCAGCACCCTCGTGGCACTACTTTTCGACGCGGAGATGATAATCTTAGCAGCGTGAAACCGCATACAGCTTAAACATCACCCACGTGTTCCGGACAACATACCTCATTAGGTAAACTGTGTACAGCCGAAACACACGCATTCCATGAACCCGCGTTGGAAGAGATTTTCCTATACATAATTCAAACATTTCCTTATTAAAGTATAATTACCAACATGTTATTTGCTTATTTTATCATTCAATCCACACCTTGTGGCATTACCACAAGCATGACACCTTGGAGGCTTATATTCGTTTCCAGGCATATTGTGTTCAATGTGGTCTGTTGGAAACATGTGTGTGTTTTTGTTTCTTCAGGCATTGAAGTCCGCCTGGTTGGCGGAAGCAATGCATGCCAGGGCCGCGTGGAGGTGCTCTACAAAAAGTTCTGGGGCACGGTGTGCGACGACTTTTGGGAGCTGCAGGATGCCGAGGTGGTCTGCCGTCAGCTGGGCTGTGGCTCCGCCATGTCAGCTCCGGGAAATGCTCGGTATGGAGCGGGCAGCGGCCGGATCTGGATGGACAACGTGCAGTGCAACGGCTCCGAGTCTCAACTCTCGCAGTGCAGACAAAACGGCTGGGGCACTCACGACTGCAGCCATGTGGAAGATGCTTCCGTCGTCTGCTCACTCGGTATTGATCTTCAATTATGTATTCATGTTCACAATCCATAAGAAACTGCCATTTAAAACTCAATTTGTCGACAAAATAATAGTCATGCAGTGGTCACAAAAAAATAAAGTTGCAAGCCTTTATTCATATTAAAGTTTTTTGGGTTAGATCGCGTAAATAAAATAAAGTCCTTAACCCACCCGACATTGCCAATTAGTCAGGTTTGTCAGGTTAACAAAACGTGCCAATTAGTCACTCCTTCAGCACATCGGTGTGTTGGAGAGTAAACCAACATTTACTGTTTTGAGTACGACGTTTTACTGGTGATTACAACCAGATTAATCAGGCAATTTGGCAGAATTGTGAAGACTTCTTCCTGCTTCCGGTCTTAAATAGAGCAAGATAATGTCATCAATGTGTGCCTATCAGGTGTAAAAAATTGGTCGCAAAAGCCTTCGTGGTAAAACTTGCTAGCCTTCAGTTTAAATGTCATATTTATTCAGCCGGTATTTACATATGAATGGATCATAATTGCATAATGAATGTTCATTGCATACACAACATTGTATATATTGTTTACTGTATTGATATTGTATTGCCTTAATCATACCCATGGCATTAAGGTTGACCCATAGGATAATGTTATTTAACATTGAGGCCACTCCTTCACCTGAGCAATGGATGCGCATCAATGAAAGCAAATATTTCCACAATGCAACGGGATAATGTTCTCAATATTCGTGCGAATTATTAACACAAGCTTGTGTGTGCGCGTCTTTTTCAAATGACTTACATCATCGTCGACATCATCCGGAGCAGCTCTTCGCACTACTTCCGGTAAAGTCTGAATAAACGGCAGCTATATTCAGGATGTATAGTTGGAATTATTGAAATGCCTGCAGTCGAAGAATATTTAAGTATGTAATACTTAGATTATCCGAATGGCCTGTAAGTAATCCAGCACTGTGGAGGGGCAGTGAGGGTTGGTGGATCACACTCGTTTTGCAAAACTTCCTTCCTCTGGGCATCGAGGAGGTGCCATACTCTGGCTTGCTCCGGTTTCCTGCCATATGTATAAACACTCATTCATTCATACTCTTTGGTTCTTTCGGTAAAGTCACGAAGGTAGAAATAAAATAAAATATTTTTATATCGCGAGGTTTGTAGAGCTTGGGCAACTATTGGCACTAGCTCACCGCCTGTCTGTCTTCCAGCTTGTCTATGGTTCAGCGATTGTGAGATACAATTTGCATAAACGACGCCGCTATGTATGCAAAAACAAATAACATTATTTTCATTATTTGTACTGGAAGCACAGAAAGCTGCAAAGTCAATGCAATAAAATAGCGATATTCATTCATAAAAGTGATGGGAAACTGGCATTGCAATGAGAGGTGTAGCGTGAAAATGTGATGCCGGGACGCATCTTGGAAAATCATATCGCCGCAACTCTAGCTGTAAGTTCCAAATTGAAAATCCCAATCAGAAGGCAGCTGAATAGTGGTCATTGATTGTAGAGTACCAATTTGTTGTGTGGGGTTGTGAAATATCCACCACTGCCTCAGGGATGGCGAAGAAGGTGAACTGCACCCAAGACTCCATTGAGCATTGAGTCACCATCTATTTATTGCTCGTTCTGAAAAAAGAAAGCATTTAACATTTCCTGACATTTAATACGTTTAAGTTGTCCACTGTTGCTAACGAAATCAATATTTCACAACACTAAGTCCACACTTTCTTACAATGTCCCTGTGGGCAATGGTGTGAGCGTAATGGTGATCGGCATTGCACTTTTAATCCAGCAACAAGTTCAATCACCGCCACCAGCTAACATCTGTGGCGAGTGATATCTCAACTGATATCCCTCCACTGACCAGCGTGGTGATGTATAGTCAACCAAACCACCATGATTAATACGACAATGGTGGGGGGGGGGGCTTCCTCCAGAAGTAGACTAACACTGGCTGAAAGTTGTCATTCGTAATGCATCATGTCCACACAGGATAACAGCACTATCAGGATGGAAATATTCTTCTGCATTGTGAAATAGTTGGGAAGGCTATTAACATGTGAATTGATTTGAAGTTTTCGTGATTACATGACTCCAATCTCTCCCTTTAACGCAGCTGCTGTGCGTGTGTGCGGCGACGGGACTCCTTTCCATCTCTGACCCTGCCTACTTATCCTTGGGTGACACCCACCTCAAACCTATATATAACCTCGTGTTGCAGCAGCCCTTTCTTGTTCAGCAGTTCTACTGCTGTATCTTTTCACCTGATGACCACCGCTTGTGTTGCGATCGAAACGTCGTGATTTATTATTTATTTTGATACCTACGTGACTTTACCGAAAGAACCAAAGAGTATGTGAATTGAGTCTGTCCTGTTTCTCTCTTTTGCAAATGTCACCGTCATCATATGGAGCAGCTCCAACCACCATTGGCACCACCACCACCAGATCCACACCCACCATTACCACCACCCCCATCAGTACCACCACCACCACCGCCACCCCCACCAGCACAACCCCCACCAGTACCACCACCAGCACCACCCCCACCAGTACCACCAC
>CM025615.2:9601372-9619315 GCA_014621495.2 Entosphenus tridentatus | reverse complement strand
GTACCACCACCAGCACCACCCCCACCAGTACCACCACCAGCACCACCACCAACACCACCCCCACCAGTACCACCACCACCAGCACCACTGGCAGTACCTCCACCGTCGCCACCAGCAGCAGCAGCAGCAGCACTGTCACCACTGCCGGTAAGACCTCTTAACATCAAGTGACGTTGACATGAGGGTTGTGAAATGTAACCAATTATATCATAGACTTGGAATCTAAATATGCGATTCGCTCGTTCCAAACACAGAGAGGATGCCAGAAAGGATGCCACTTAAAAGTTTAATACAATGCCGTATACATTACACAGATTCTTTGGAGCACAATGTGGTAGGTTACACCTAACGTGGTATGCATTCACGTAAATATATTAAAATAATAATGAAGTAAATAACATGCAATTAAGTTTAAACAATACCGCACTGTCTGGTTGCACACCATCATTCCGGTTAAGGATCACGGCCTCCTCATAACCTGTTGGTCATGAGGTTTGTTTGACCATACTCAAGCGGCGTGGTGACGTCACCGCCACTTTTTGACGAACGGCGGTTGTTGTCGACAATACTTTGACCATGCTGGTCAGTGAGGGTTGTTGATAAGTTTGGTGGTGATGGGGGGCGTCGTGGTGGCAGAGCCGGGGGAGTTGAGATATACTTCGCCACTTGTATTAGCCTTGGCTGGGGAATGGAATTGAGGTCGCATTCAGAGAGCAGTTTGCTGTTGTGCCACCACTACTACACACAGTTAAAATAGCCCGTGCAGTAGATGAATACCTCACTCTTTGTCCAACTGTCCAATAATTCAGCGTACGTTCGTGTTCGAACGAGCACAGGCCATCACTTATTAAATAGTCCTCATGAGCCAGTTGAGTAGATTCCACGTTATTACTATCCTATAGCCAGGACCGTCTAAATAAATAGGACCAGTATTAATTTTTACATAGTGATAATCGTCAATGAAGGAGTCCAGCAGTAGATTGATAAAGTGTTGAGAATGATTATTATTGTTGTGGTATTTTCCACACACGCAAACATAACTGCCTGGATGACAATGCTGCCCTGCCTGTTGGTGATTGGTTGGAAGGCCATTTTCACTGGAATTGAGTTTATCGCGTGTGTTTTTTTCTCTTGAAAATGTAAATTATCATTGTATGGAGCAGCTCTCACTACCGACGGCACGACCACGACTGGCACCACCATCGCCATCACCAGAGTCACTATCACCTTTGGTTAAAAAAAAAAACTTACATCACGAAATAATGTGAACAATTATCGGACACTGTTTTGTCACTGCAAGATGAACGTAATTGCACTACATTATCATTATTAAAAGTAATTGTCCTCATGCTCTGAATCAATTAAGTCAACTTGTTTGTACCCACTAAAGCGGACAGAATGTTTATAATCTCGCATGCCTAGCGGCAGTTCGTAGAATGCATGGGTAGAAGATTTGTCACCGGCCCTCTCATTGTTTACACAGCAGGGCAGGTATCGCAACTTGCCCCTCCACTCGACTGGGAGATTGACACATGGCAATCCCATCGATATATATTAATTCTCAGAACTAAAATGTATTCAAATAAGGGTGAAAACACAAATTGAAACATCTCGTTCGAGAGACAAATATCGCACCTCCTGGCTTTTTTTTCTCCTGGAAGACACTGATGGAACGGTAAATAATAATGATAATAACATTTCAAATAGCGTCGTTCATGAAAAAACTGCATCTCACAACGCTGGCCGATGCGCACATCTCCTTCTTGGATGGAAAATTAAAGACACAAGCCAGAGTAGTGTGGTTGTGGCCATGCAACACAAACTATGGATCATACAATAAACCCACTGCAGTCTGCGCTCCTTCAATGGAGAAGGAACAGTGAAGCAACAGGCACTCTCTCTCTCCTGAAGCCCTCTCATTGTGGCGAGCAGCAGACCTCGACTTTGGCATTTAGCTGCTGTGCGTATTGCCTACATCATATGCAAGGCCATAATTGAGCGCACAGTTTAAGGTTTTATATACTGTATGTTTTTGTATAGTTAAATTAGTATTGATGTAATGTCGTGAAGACTTCTGTTTGAATGAACTCGCACAGCGGCTTGTGGAAATGGATCCATGCGGTGGACTAAGCGTGCGTGAAATATTTTTAGGGCTTGCAAAAAGGGGCCGCAATTTTGTCGCCGCAATGCGCACTGTGACTTTATTTTTTTTTCAACTTCCCCGCCGAAGGCGGAGGAGGCAGTTTAAATGACGGCAATTGATTAATCACGCCGAACACCCACGGCACATTAGGAGTAGTTACACGGATTTAGAAATATCGTGTTTACCTGCGTGGTTACCATTTTTTTACTTCACGCAAATCTTCCAAGACCTTTAAACGTGGCCAACACCACGCGCACCCACACCGATGTTGTAATTTGAAGTCTTTCGGGGTGGGGCGGGGTGCAGGGGTGAGGTATTATAAAAAAAAAATCCGCGCTCAGTTTCAACCCAGTTCCATATTTTACCTCCAACAAACACTGACTGGTGCAACGCAGCTACTCGACTAATTATCAACGATGTGGTTCGTCTGGTGCCTCCTCACCTGTGTCCTGGTGGTTCGTGCTGTGGCAGGTAAAGGCACACAAACGCGCATACAACTCGCGGGGTTTTATATGCAACCAACAACAGCGCACTTTCTGCCGGCTTCAATACAACGTAGATATTTGTGTGTATATGTATGTGTGTGCATATATATGTGTGTGGATATGTATATGTGTGCAGTGGTTAGCGCGCTGTATTCGATTCCGGCCGACCGAGTTTGATTCCCGCTCACGGTCAACACCAGTGATGATTATCTGAACCCGTCCTGGGATTCCCCTTTGTCGACTCACCCTCAAAGGAGTCCCTGGTGCGGTGTGTAAGCATTGACATTTGGGAGACAAAGGCGGCCGGGCGTGGTGATGGCGACCCACCCCCTCGTGTGCCGTTCCGGCCTTCATATGTGCTCGCTTAACAGCACTTGCCCCAAAAATATAAGGCTGTAACAGGGTATTTTGTCTTTGTAGGTATACATGTGTAACGTACGGTATTTAAATGAAAGATTACAACGCTCGTGTTTGTGAATCACTTCTAATCAATCGCATGGGTGCAGTATCCACGAGACATGAGCGAGAGGTGCATTTTTTGTTCTCTGTTCGTAGAGATTATGTTATTAGTTACACGTTATTAGTTACATGTGTGAATGAAAATGATGCGCTTTACGATTCGTATAATGTCCTTTGTAAAACAAAACCCCGAAGTGAATCGAGATTACTTGAAAGCGTAGCATTATGCCGGGACAGTGTTCTGCCATAATGACACCCGTATGGGGTGGCTTTCCTGTAGACAGAGTGGGCCATTGAGCCATCTGGTCTCTTTTCGATTAAAACATCCAAGAATGGTAGCTTGTCATTCTTTTCCACCTCCATGGTAAATGTGATGGCTGGGTGTATGGAATTGATGTGGATGAGGAATTATTTGATCGTTTCTGCGTGGATTACGTACACAGGTGGTGGGGGGGGGAGTCGAAAAGTACGCATTTATACAGGGAGGGAGAGGGGTCAAGTTTTGACAGATTTTTGCGTACATATTAAATGGATGGCCCCTAAGGAGAAATAGGTGGGTGGGGCCAAGCAGGTAGTGGTGGGCGGGGCCATTAGGTAGTGGTGGGCGGGGCCAAGCAGGTAGTGGTGGGCGGGGTCAGGGGTAGTGGTGGGCGGGGCCAGGCGTAGTGGTGGGTGGGGTCGGTAGGGGTGTAGAGCGGCTTAACGACGACCAACATCCCTATTCGGGCAGCGATGTAACAATAGATGTCTTGTTGAAAGTGTAATAATGCTCGTTGAGACGACTTCTGGAATCCATCTTTTATTCAACTTATGTTATTGTTACTTCACGCTGCTGATAGGCAGCGTGAGAGGGACAGATAGAGAGACACACTGCCACGTGGCAACTTGGTGCCCCGCTCCCGCGTGGCCCCCTCCCTCTGTTCGTTCCTGTTCTGACCACGTGTCGTTCGTCTCCGCCCCTATTTAATACCCGGGTCACGTGGTACGTTTCCGCCAATCCTCGTTAGTCTGCATGGAATCTTCCAGGCTCCCTCGTCAGCTCCCGGGACCACGCCCCTGACTCATCTCCCCATTGGCTGTTGGCAAAGCCAGCAGAACCAATCATTATAGCTGTCACCTTTCCATCACGTCAGGGCCATGCCCCCAGGCTTCCCCCCATTGGCTGTAAACCAGGACCGGCAGAGCCAATCACCATGACGAGTTGTGATACGTCAGTGAGCCGGATATATCCTCATATTACAAAAGCATTCATGCAGATGCATGTCGACATCTGTTGAGATACAAGGTGCCTGTGTAGCTAAGAGCGTTTAGTTAGGGCGCTTAATCAGCAACTACCACTGAGTTACCTGGGTTAAATGCGAGTTTCAGTCAACTCTGATTGAACCGCTTCTTAAGTGGAGCGAGTTGATGGTTAACCGGGTTACCAATGACTATAGCACACATTGCTATTATTGTAAAAAAAACTGTATTGGGTTACATTACAGCTGTGAAATTCACACCACCTGTTCGGATCGCAAATGAGAATATATCCGAGTAGAGTTGAGTACTCAAGCAGCAGGCCGGTTGTAGGAAAGTGCGCTCTGCCTTGTGTGGGAGGAATAACAAAACGGTCCCATGTTGTCATAATAACACGACTCTAATGATGAGGGTCATATGCACGACATCTCGAGCATAGGGCACCGGAGCCGTGCAATGGCCCCCACTGCCCATCCTCTCATCGTCTCATAGACGAGTGTGCCGTCCTGCGCAGCTACGAGAGTTCCCAATGGATTGCTCGTCTCGTTACATAACGCCCATCGCACTATTTCAATACAACTGAGCAGACGAACACAACTATTAAATAACTTATTTCTTCCGTCGACAAGAATTCGACATTGTGTGATCATTTTCACGTTTTTTGCGCGCGACTAAAGTGGTGTAATTCAGCAGTAAAGTATTATCATTAATTTAAAGTATTCCACGAAATAAATGTTGGCACATACAATGGCGGAGCCAGGATTTTCAGGTCGGGGGGCAAACCCCTCCAGCAATGAAAAATGATAGAGGAGTTGTTAGTGAGTAAGGAGTTGTTAGTAAGTAAGGAGTTGTTAGTAAGGAGTTGTTAGTGAGTAAGGAGTTGTAAGTAAGGAGTTGTTAGTAAGTAAGGTGTTGTTAGTAAGTAAGGAGCCCCTTGCTTTGTATTCGCCGCGTGTGCGGCGATGGCGCAGCCATCGATCGAGGGTCGAATTCGACCCGTGTTGTGTGATCGGCATCGCGCTCGCTGAAGGTGTTTGATGCCTTCAGGGAAGTCGTGTCCTGTATACGCAACTGCGCACAATTATGAGTCACTTACAACTACTTTTCCATTACTTATTGCCAATTATGGACTCAGACTATTGTCCGATTATCTCATAGAGTCCCTGACACATAATAATATGCTACAAAGTGGCAGTGGGGGTCGTAAAATTCTGATTTATTTCTAATAAACCCATTGATCCGATCGTAATGAGGGATTTCGATCGGATCATTGGGGGGGGGGGGGGCACATACATACCATTACGCATACCCTCTTGCATAAGCTCAGTAGCTACTCATTTGGATAGAGCACAGTTAACAAGATCATAAAGGGCGTGAAATCGAATTCCCTGCCAAGGTCGAGTCGAGAATCCCTCCCCAATGACTGAAACAAGTTGCACAATGGGGCGGGGCTTCTGTGCGTAGTGGGCGGGGCTTCTGTGGGTAGTGGGCGGGGCTTCTGTGTGTAGTGGGCGGAGCTTCTGTGCGTGGTGGGCGGAGCTTCTGTGCGTGGTGGGCGGGGCTTCTGTACGTAGCGGGCGGGACTTGTGCGCAGTGGGCGGGGCTTGTGTGTAGTAGGCGGAGCTTCTGTGCGCAGTGGGCGGGGCTTCTGCGCGTAGTGGGCGGGGCTTCTGTGCGTAGTGGGCGGGGCTTCTGTGCGTAGTGGTCGGGGCTTCCGAGTGCAGTGGGCGGGGCTTCTGAGTGTAGTGGGCGGGGCTTCCGTGCGTAGTGGGCGGGACTTCCGTGTGTAGTGGGCGGGGCTTCCGTGTGTAGTGGGCGAGGCTTCTGTGTGTAGTGGGCGGGGCTTCTGTGTGTAGTGGGCGGGGCTTCTGTGTGTAGTGGGTGGGATTTTAACGTCATTAAATCACAAGCGGAAACTACTGTACACACAATGAGCCTGAAGGATAAGTCCATCAATCCGTAGTGACATCACACGTGATACATAAACATGTAATTTAACATGGGATGGACCCCTCTTCGACGAATGGTGGAAATCTTGGCGGTTATTCACATCCTCGTGTAGTTTAATTCGCTCAACATTAAAGTGACATTGGCAACATCATTATCCATGCCCAATCCATTGCTGGATGAAGGCCTCCCTTTACGTAAAACCTTGACATTTTTAAGGACCGTTTCACCATACTATAACTGACAACAAGGCCGTAGCCATGGAGTCAACATTGGGGGGGACCAAACTTTTCAGGGTGTCTGGGGGTCCCAACCCAGAAAAATATCTACATTTGAAAACTCATTTCCTGCCTAAAATATTTTAAACTTAACGAACACATGGGATGGACTTTTTTTTAACAATAATGTCTAAGTGTATTGTATTACATTGCTCTGTTTTAACTTTTTTACCATTTCTTGTTTCATTGTATGTAATGGCAGAGATTAGAGATTCATAAAGTACAACCATAACCACAATCATATAAACAGACATCTACGCATTGATTTATATGAAGACAAGTCCAGATATTGTGGCCAAGTATTCTTAGGTTTTTAACTTTTATTAATTTTAATTTTTTACCTACGTGACTTTACCTAAAAAACCTAATATGAATCCTTGCAGTCACGAAAGCTTCAAATCTAGAATATTGTGGCCAAGGTTAAGCAAATTGTTGTCTTTATTTAAATAACAAAGCAATTTTTTTATAGCAATATGTTGGGGGGACATTTTGAGCATATTTGAATATTGGGGGGGGGGGATGTGTCCCCCCCAATATATATTATAATTACGGCCTTGACTGACAAATGTGCAAAGACCCAAGCACGTAGTTAACAACGAAAATGGAGTACAGTCCCGAGTGAGCCCAGATATGCTGTATTCAAACCCTTACATACCCGTCTCCAGCGTTGCTGAACCTTATCAATAGATTTCACCATTAGCCAATCAAAGGACCCTTAATTTTCTGATTACATTTCCCTTACTGTGAGCCTTTTTAAACCGTTCCATCAATCAGCGTCGTCTCCCACCCACGCACCCACCAATCCAAAGTGCCCCTAGCAGGCAGACGATGACCAGTGGAGCACAAGTGGTACCCACTTGAACGGCGGGCTTAGTGCTATACTGTACACGACTTTGGATACTGTATACTTAATAAGGCACTATAAGAAGGGCCTGGGTTGAATTCCTGACTTGGACACCTTTGTAGAGGCCTGTAAGCCCCCCCTCCCGCCGCTGTTCTGAATGGGTTTTCTACGGATTCTCCATTTTCCTCCCACATGTATGAACAAAAAACTATACAAGGTAACTGGTATTGGTCAAACATCCCAATGCTCAAAAATTACCGTACTCATTTAGGATGACAAATAGCAACATCGCCACCTACTGTGAATACTTGGCAGGACCCTCCTGAAGCAGATTATTGAGAGTCAGGCGTTCACGGTATATACAGAATATAAAAGCCTCCCTTCGTGGCCCTTTCAAATGTATAAATGTATCGCGTTGATCACTGTATGCGTGTTTGTGTTTTTCATATGCATCCACCTTCATTTGGAGAAGCTCAAACTACCGGTAAGAGTTTTCATGCAGTTTTAAGGATGTATATCAAACTGGGAATTTTGTAAAGACAATACAGTACCATATGTATTAATATACAAGTAGTGTCTAAATGTAGCTGTATCTCAAAACACTGAAAAAGTAGGACATGCTTATCACGAGAAACTAAAAATCATGGGGGATATGCATAAATATATAAGCATAACGCATGTTCACACAACGCGTTTCCACTTCACGCGACGCAGAACGCACCCCCCTATAACGCGGTTTATGAGCTATCGACGACGACTCCTTTCTTGAGCTGCGTGGCTGAACCTTGATACATTGCAGTAATACTGGTAGGAACGAAGTGAACCAGCCTAACAATAGATTATATCGTCCGTCCGTCCGTGTAGCAACATCGCCCCCTACTGCAAACACTTGGCATGACCCTACAAAAACCTTTACACTCAGTGACGCTTTCCTGTCGAAACAAGTGTATAACATTCCCTTATTATTCCCTCAGATAGCTTTTAATTAAAACTTTTAAATAAAAAATTAACTCGCAGCGGCCTAAAGCCTACAGCTAGGCCTAAAGCCTCGAACAACGCCTCAAACTCTCCCTTCGTATCGTACCCCCGCGTGTGTGCAAGGGAGTTAATGTTTAACAATGTTACATTCCCTTATGTTTTTAATAAATTTAAAGCTTTTACATAAATAATTAAAACATTTAAATAAAAAATTAACTCACAGCGGCCTAAAGCCTACAGCTAGGCCTAAAGCCTAGAACTAGGCCTCAAGCCTAGAACTAGGCCTCACACTCTCCCTTCGTATCGTACCCCCGCGTGTGTGAAAGGGAGTTAATATTTAACAATGTTACATTCCCTGATGTTTTTAAATAGAAACATTTAAATTTAAAGCTTTTACATAAATAATTAAAACATTTAAATTACAAATTAACTCACAGCGGCCTAAAGCCTACAGCTAGGCCTAAAGCCTAGAACTAGGCCTCTAACTCTTCCTTCGTATCGTACCCCCGCGTGTGTGAAATGGAGTTAATGTTTAACAATGTTACATTCCCTGATGTTTTTAAATAGAAACATTTAAATTTAAAGCTTTTACGTAAATAATTAAAACATTTAAATTAAAAATTAACTCACAGCGGCCTACAGCTAGGCCTAAAGCCTAGAACTAGGCCTCTAACTCTCCCTTCGTATCGTACCCCCGCGTGTGTGAAAGGGAGTTAATGTTTAACAATGTTACATTCCCTCATGTTTTTAAATAGAAACATTTAAATTTTAAGCTCTTACATTAAAATACACTCCCTACCCCCCCATTCATTTGTTCGTTCCTACCAGCCCACCCCACAGGGACCTGTTACTCCGATTTATGTCTCCACTTTTTACGTCCTATTCGCAAATACTTGATCACTTTATTAACATCACTACCTGATGTGCATTGCCTCAACCCACACTTATGTCGCTGACAGCTTCATCCGTCCTTTCTCGTATCAGTCATCTACTCCCCTTAAATTTCATTGACTTTTACGTCATTTCAATATTTGTCGTCGCGTAGGATTGACAACAACCGTATCGTCTACATACAAATAATTCACTCCCTGTCAGAAAAAACCTTCGTAATTATCATACATTTTTAGCGATTCCTGATAGTTATAATAAAACTGTACTAAATTTCGATTTAAAGCTTTCGTGACTGCAGGGATTCATCTTCTTGGTTCTTTGTGTACTTGTCTATTTGAAACGTCTTCACTGCATTCTCTGGAGCAGCGTCTTCAACTCTCACCCCCAGCGGTGAGTGCTATCACTCACCAAAATGTGCACCATGGTTATGTCA
The DNA here is from genome assembly GCA_014621495.2 of Entosphenus tridentatus. Taxonomy (NCBI): domain Eukaryota; kingdom Metazoa; phylum Chordata; class Hyperoartia; order Petromyzontiformes; family Petromyzontidae; genus Entosphenus; species Entosphenus tridentatus. Next base: position 9,609,621 of record CM025615.2, on the reverse strand, counting down.
CGAATGTACCGAAAGATATTCTTGAGTTGGAAATTGCAGTTGTTATGTGGGAAGTTTGGTAAGGATTGTGAGATTTTGGATGTACTCTGAAGTAAAATAAATGTGAATTGTATCCAAGACGCCAGGTGGAATGGAGCTTAGATAAAGGAGATAGGGTAAAGGATGTGGTTACAAGGAGAGATCACGTGGGAGTCATTCTAAGCAAGTAACTTAAATAGGATATGATAGATGTAGAGGGTGGATCAAAGTTTGATTTTGGTGACATTAAATACTGAAGATGGAATGCTCAAAATGGAATAAGGCTACGCACCATGCAGGCAGGTTGTAGTGAAGAAGAAATATGAAATTATGGAGGCCTTTCAAAAATTAGTGCATGGATGGACCTGAACAAAGACTGATAGTTTGTGCAGACCGAAATGGTCGTGGGAGTAGAATTGGAAGGATTACAGGGAGTCCATGAAGATAAAAGTACATTGTAAAATAAATGAAGGGAAAAAAATAATACTGGAGATCACTGAGAGTTTGTAGATAATTATTACTAACACATGATTTGAAGAGAAAGAATAACCCACACTTGAATACTAGAGTAGGGTACATTGGAGATTGGCTTGTCTATCATGGTGAATTCCGTTGCCAGCAAGTTATGTTTGTCAGCCCGCTCTGACCAGCATGGTGAAGTATGGTAATTAAAAGCCAATTCTAGATTTGAAGCTTTCGTGACTGCAATGATTCATATTCTTAGTTCTTTCGGTAAAGTCACGTAGGTAAAAAATGAAATTAATAAAAATAAAACAATAAAAAATAATTACCGAAAGAACTAAGAATAATTAAAAGCCACCTTCATCGCACGTAAACTATGGCCTCTGATTTCCCATTATCTCTGGTTCTGCCATTCATGGAATCAGCAGGATCGGTAAAATAGCAGAGGGTGCTCAGGGGATATTGCAGGGTAAGAATGTTTAACAATTGAACCGCTGAATGCTGCATTGCAGTGTTGACATTTACACTTTCACACAAACGTGCGCACACGTGCACACACACACAAACTCTCCTCGGTGATTGCTTTGTCTCCGGTCTCTCTTGTCCTCCATGCTGCCATCCACGCAACGCTTGTCCTCGCTCCCCTCTGCGCTCACTTTTCTTACTCGACCCCACGCTCCCTCTATGGATATATATTGTTGAGTGCAGATGTGGAATTGAGTTAACCGATTTCGGTTTTATACGTTGGTGTCCCGAGTGGTAAAACAATATTTTGCTTCACCAATGTCAGCCCAGAAGAGGCTGATTTTAGCTTTCTGTACTCATTATAATAGTAAGTGCACTGCACTATGAATAACCGGCGACATGAGTTAAATTCCCAGGCCACGTTTAACATCAGTGACCCAGTGACCAGTGATATCTGAACCAAGCTACACTGACCAGCCGATGGGAACGGGTCATCATTGGTCACAGTTCTTATGACTGTAATTACCTTCATTAAGCGGCTGACCTTGTTATGCTTCTCGTTTCTAGCCGTGGGGTGCCAATCAAACCCGTGCCTCAATGGAGGAACCTGCCAAGATTTAGACTGGATTGTCGCAGGATACTTCTGGTGCAATTGTCCCTCAGATTGGTATGGACAATATTGCGAAAATCCCGGTAAGTACACTTGTACTGTACATTATAGTGCATTTCCTTTTTATTTTTGTACGTCTTAAATGAACTATACATAATGTTTTACTGTCACTGCAGTTATTTTGGATGCTAAAGAAATTGGAGGAAAGTTAAACGTTGGGCAATATCATATCTTTCTTGTATCCATCCAATTGTACAATGATCATATCTATAAGCGAGGAGTAAACCCCATCAATAGAAAAATTGTGCAGGCCAAAAAACATGTTTAAATAACACAAACGTGAAAAGAGTGCTCGGCCTCTGCACAGCATGCAAAAAACAATCAGTTCCTGAAGAAGTGCATTCTGGTTGGCTTGTAATAGGTCACAATCACAATACATTTGAGTTTACGTTGCTGTATCACGGCTGTCTGTCAGTCGGGTCACATTTGCTCAAATTTATTTTGCTGGTGACCTCAGACAAGAGGGAACCACAATGGAACTGCTCATGGTTTTTTCATGATGCACAATTTGTAGACGTTTGTGTGTTCTTTGAAACTAACCGTTGTACAATGCAAAACCCAGACACTGAAAGAGGAAGTCAACCAGATGTGAGGAATATTTGAAATAGCCATACTGAGACCGATAACAGGATTAACGAGTAGCGATAGGAGATTAAATATTGATCTAAAAAAATAAAGTTTCAAAAGGACATCATGAACATCATCCAAACAGATGATTATCTTAAATCACAGGATGGATAACGTTTCTCAAACAAGCTAATGGGCCGCATAGTGTAAACGTAGGGACTCTACATATATTGTTTCCACACTTGGCAGCAGTGAATAATGGTGAAAAATACACGTAACCACGGGGAGAACATGCAATCTCCAAATATACAGGCATTAGTCGCGATCGAACCCACGACCTCCTGTATACCAGGCGAGGTAGTTAACATCTCGACAAGAGAATCACAATGCAGTTCTCCAGGAATTTCTGATATAGTTCTTACAAAGTGCATAAAGGCTGAGTGCTTATTGTACATATTTCTGAGTGTTTTTTTACTTATGGTTTTCTGGCCTACACTATGTTTCTATGATAGGTTTTCTCGTTAGTTACAGATTTGTCTGAAAGCAACCTGTGTACAAACAGCAAATTGAAAGTGATGCTGGATCAGATCTGGAGCCGTGTAGGACAGGACGAGCTTCTATACGAAACTAGACATGGAAGCCAGTTAAATGGGCATGTAATGGCATCCATGTTATTCCATGAAACTTTAACAATCACATCTCCACGTAGAGAACTACAAACTCGTGTTATTCTTTGTTATTTTTATGTATCTTAATTGGCTGCAATGGCCACCAATACCATTGGTGGTGAGCATATTTGCACACACATCATGAAACAGAGATTTGTAAAACTCAATTCCAGTGGGCGTGGAGGAGCCATACCCGAGCTCGCCAGGAGAAGTCAGTATAGCAACTAGGACTAATCACCATCTGTTTCCATCTGTACAGAGATAGAACATTGTCACTTTGCGCAAGGCATGGGTTTTCTCTGGGTTCTCTGGTTTACTCCCCACTTGTATAATAAACACAATTCATCATTAATTGGATGAAAACATCTGAAAATGAAAACCCAATACAGCAGCAGGACCCTCCTACAACTCAGTGCGGCTTTCCTGGATTTGGAAAGTCATGCTTTTTCAGCTGACAGTTTATATGAAGACAGGAACTTGATCAATAAAGCGAGAATATTTGCACATATCTAATAAAGTGTAATATTCTAGTACAAATATGATGCATAAATAATGAGGAGCAGTAGAGGTCAGGATGTAATAATCACACCATATTAATGTGTTTGTCTCTCTTTACATGCACTCGCCGTCATATGGATCAGTTCCCACGATATCTCCCGGTGAGTTCATGCAATGCAACTGATGTAAACGCAGATAATTTAAAGTGATTGTGGATCAGCTGAGGAGTTGTATCAGACCGAATTAGCTTCCGCTCCAATAACAGATAGCACCTGGTAAGAGGCAGGAACCTACTGGTTGTTTTTCATACATAGCTCTTCATTGCATCTTCAAATTTGCATGTATAACTGGAGGCAACTATCTAAAACCAAAACTATTTTTAATATAAATTTCACAAAAAAAGACGCTCTAAGGCCTTGGCACCGTGGTCTGAGGGGCTGTGCTAAAATGAATGTAGCTTATTATAGTTTTAATTTACAAAAATTATAAAACAAATGAGTGTAATGGAAGGGGCGGGGTGGCAGGCAGAGCTGTCCCTCGGGTACGGTGAATCGGGGCGACCGCCCCAGGCGCTGCACTTTGGGGGGTCCCGCGTTTCGAAGTCATGGTGTGAGATGTAATCATTGAAATTTAGTTGGAAGGCGTCGGGGGACCCAGACAGTGGCATTTTCCCCGGGTCCCACTCCCCCCCCCACCTACGGACAGCCCTGGCGGCAGTGGTGGACTGGTTCACAGGACTGTGCGATGAAGCCAGCCAACTAAGTTATATCCCTGACCATAGCTAAAATCCGTGATGAGTGATGTCTGCATTGGTCACCAACCATGACTGATCAGCACGGTGAAGTATGGTCAGACATCCCCGAGGCTTTCATCAAGCAGTGGAGTGACAAACTCTGACATTTATTCCTACTGTTAAGAGGCTGACACTGTCAGATGAAATCACGCTGCTACAGACAGCATAATGCGTGAACTGATGATGAGATGAAAAAAACTACCAGATCCAAAGCATAATTGTGGTACCGGTATGTGTAGGATCTGCATGCGGATCGAGCCCGTGCCAAAACGGCGGGACCTGCATTGCGGAGTGGACGTTCGGGTGGGACCCTCCACGGCCCTACTGGTGCTACTGCAGCATGTTCTGGTCTGGCCCGGATTGTGAATATTGGTGTGAGTATGGTTCCAGTTGTACTTCGTTGTGCATGAGTATTTGTCTCTTTGTAAATCTATATATATAAAAGGGAAATTTGTGATTATGTGTATCTGTTCAAAATGTTTAGCGGACTTCCCGACATGCAACAAACTTTAAATTTGCCATGTGGGTACTTTCCAGACTGTACACCATACAAATATTATAAAAATACACTTTTTTTTATATATATATTTTTTTGGGGGGGGCATATATTTTGCACGCCAAGTGAGCTGTGACGTCTCATTTCTGTCATGTGACCCCTATGCGGAAGAGTAACGGAGTGTGCCTGCTCATGTCACACCCCCCCAACCCTCCGCGTGTTGCAGGTCTCAGGCGTTCTTCGCGCAGCGTTGCTTTATTATTTCAGTCGTTTACTGCCGTACGCACCCTGAAAGTTGTGTGTGTCTGCAGCAAGCGCGTGTATGTGTACCTATGGACGCGCGTGTATGTGTACCTATGGACGCGCGTGTGTGTGTGTGTGGGGGGAGCAGTAGTGTAGTGGTTAGCGCGCTGCCCTACGAACCCAGCGAGCCGAGTTCGATTCCCACTCACGGCCACCACCGTTGACGATTATTTTAACCGGTCCTGGGCTTCCCCTATGTCGACTCAGCCTCAATCGAGTAACTAGTGTGGTGTTCGAACATCACCACTGGGGAGACAAAGACGGCAGGGCGTGGTGACTCCAAGTCCTGGGCGAAGCCGGCTAGTACAGTATATATGAACCAGAGTTAATAATTGGGATATTTTGTAAAAACGTAAAAAAGAAATACAATTTAACTGTCACCATACTTATCTTTGTAGGATATTAAAACCAAATCAAGGAATATATATAGACATTTACAAATTATGCTTGCAATGTTTACTATAGGCCTGAAAGACAATATGATGAACTGAGATTTTTAGATGGAGTGACACAGTATTTGGGACACCTTTGATGATGATGATTATGATTTGAAACGGTGGTGGTGGTGACGGTGAGGAATTCAAGAGGATGACTGCTCCGGAGATGCAGGTGTTTGATAACAATGCAACGTTCTTATAATCTTAACACTGGGAAGCACTAGCCGCAACACCTTCCTTGATTGCATTCCCATTTTTAATAGACCTCACAGTGGACTCGTTTATGCCAAAATGTATAAACGAGTCGACTGTAAGTACCTACAAAGTAAAAGTGCACAATAGCGAGTTCAGAGCAGGATCACTGCGAGACTTCACGACTAAGCGGGCAGCCGAGTGGGCATGCCGAATCTTCGCAGACAGTTTCAAATATAAAATGTTGCGTGTCACCACTACACGTGCATCTCCCCGGTGTTGGTGGTCTGGCACTACGTACACTCGTGCATACTCGAGCCTGGCAGGTCGCGAATAAGGAATTCGTATCCATTTTGTAGCTCGCGAATATACAAATCCAGAACCCGTGCAGAGCAATGATTAACTGTATTGTCATCCCATAGCAAGCACACCATACTCTTTAGTTCTTACGGTAAAGTCACGGAGTTAGAAATAAAATAAAACATTTTCCCACCATGCTACGGAGAAGGTCTCAATTCAACTTCCAGTGAGACCTTGCAATGCATCTTAGGCAAAACGCAATAATGCATCTTATGAAAATGCTGGCTCAGATGAGGAGCTGTGTAGGATAGGACAAGCTTCTACATCAACCAGAAATATCGCTAGTTAAGCAGACACCTGTTGATAGTTGTTTTGACAAGGTTTTCCATTGTTTCAAATTCACACCGATAACTATCTGAAATTGCATAAAACATTTAAAGAAAATGTAAATTTGTGGCAATCTATTCCTAAAACAAAAACGCGCTGGAGCTTTGGTGTGGGGGACTGAAGGGCTGGGCTACTAATGATCTCAAGGACTGAGATTTCAGTCCATGGTTAACATAATTGACGAGTGGTATCTGAATTAGTCCTCGGGCTCCCTTTCCTCGTCTAAACACTGTAATACAATGTATTCATCGTCATGTGGAACAGCTCCGTGGTCAACTGTCGGTGAGATCTTGCAATGCAACGTGTGTTAACACGGCATATTTAAAGTGGCACTGGCTCAGATGAGAAGCTGTGTAGGACAGGACGAGCGACCCTGGGGTTCCGAATAAACGGTAGTCAGAATCGTAATTAGTCAATGTATTTTTGCCGACTCCGCCCCACCATGCACATAAACGCCGCGACCCACCTGGTGCGGATCATTCTGTTGTCATGTCGTCCAAGCGCAGCGAGGACGAATGCGCAGAAGAAACAAAACGTTGAAACCTTGTTGAGCGCATCGCGTAGAGCTCGTCGAGAGGAACAGATTGTTCGTATCGTTCGCCTTCAACAGACAAAATGACGTCGCAACGCAGTTTATGCGAGAGCCGGGGGAATATGGGACCCCGGGGTCCCGCCAAAAGGTTCACATGTCTTTCCATTGTATCTTCAAGTTCACATCTGTAACTATAGGCAATTGTATACAACATATACTTGGTTCTTTCGGTAAAGTCACGTAGAAGGGAAATAATAAAATAAAATAAAACATAAAACTATATTTTTAAATATAAAACAATATTAATATTTTTAAATATAAAACAATATTTTTTATATATTCTATTATTTTATTATTTCCCTTCTACGTGACTTTACCGAAAGAACCAAGAATATGAATCCCTGCAGTCACGAAAGCTTTAAATCAAAATTTGCATACGACATAGTTTCATAATAAGAAAAACTATTATTTTAGAAAATCAGTTCATAAAACTTAAACGTATAAATGCTCCGATATGTGCGTTGTCTTTGTACTTTTCGCCTTTGGCATTCTCTGGTCTAGGCCATAGAGAAGGCTGTCTCTGGTGTAGGCCAATCAGTTTGAAAGACAAAGCCATCTATTATCAGAGCATGTTTGTTTGCACGTTCACCACAAGAACGTGTGATACAGACTTCATTCCCTGCAAAAGGTTAATATTTGGTGTGTGGATATCTTAACACCTGTTGTATTGTCAGAAAGGGTAAAACCTATTCTTATTTTTTTTATTTTGATACTGGCAAAAGGGTCCCATGATATAATAACAAGTTTTGGAGCTTTGGTGCAGTGGTTTGAAAGACTGTGCTATGAATGGTCTGAAGGACTGAGTTAGATTCCAGTCCATGGTTAACATAACTGATGAGTAGAATCTGAATGTATCCTATGAGATCTTTCCAGTCATGTCAATTAAAAGTGAGAACTGGAGGCAGTGATTGTCTACGAATACAAGTAGAATGGACCACCTTGTGGTTGAGTTTATTTTGCATGTTCTTTACCTACAGCCACCAGTTTCTCGGGAGGTCAGATACATTGTGCATCATTCTCGAAAACGGGCGATTATAAAGTGATGGTATCTGACTTGAAAGGTTTGCAAAAGCAGGAGCACGACCCCGAACAATAGAATGAGCATCATACTGAAGTATTCCAGGACGTATTTTCTACATAAATCCTTTGGAACACTACAGTTCATCATTTAATGATCACACCATGTGAACATGTTTGTGTCTCTTTACATATATTCACCATCATGCGGAGCAGCTGCTACATCAACTCCCGGTAAGATATTGCAACACAACTTTTAGATGCAGCATTTTGAAAGTGATGGTGACTCAGCTATGGAGCTGTGTCGGACAGGACTAGCTTCTACACCAACAAGGTAGCACCTAGTTAAGCAGGCACTTGCTGGTTCTTTTTGTAATATAGCTT
>CM025615.2:9508141-9521372 GCA_014621495.2 Entosphenus tridentatus | reverse complement strand
CTCTGGTGAGTACTCTGTATTCACTTTATTATATTTAAACTTGTTATATACCTACAGCAGTGTAATACCGGTTTCGCTGAAAAGCAACATTTATTGGCACATTCCTCCAGGTGACAACTTGATTTGTCTGGCAGTGTTGGGTGGTGGAGGATGGTGCATAGCTCTAATGGACATTATCCCCTCACGACCATATGACCCATACATTAATTAAGCATATCGGTCATTTAAATCCTACCTGTGGAATTAACATCACAGTACAATACAACACATTCGGATCAGCACACCGATCCATTCAATACATGAAGACGAGTGTTCATTAGTTGTCGTGTAAATTAATGTTATATTTTACTAGGGACAGACATTTGAAATATAGTAAAACAAAAGTTAATACGGACAATAAATTGTCCATGTATAACTCTTTACATCTAAAAACCTACATTTTGTCCTTTGAGCATGGTTAGCATAAGCTTCCAAGTTGATTGAATGTGTTTGCTTTCAGATTACTGGTGCAATTTGTTAGGATGCCAAAATAGGGGAGTTTGCATGAACCTGCCAATCGATCCGTTCTACCAGTGCATCTGCAGCCCTGGGTGGGTCGGACCCACTTGTGAATATCCAAGTAATAATCTTTGCTGGAACTACACTGTTGGATTACCACCTGTCCGGATTTTAGCAAAATATTTTCTGAGAATTTACTGTTCTTTATTGTTATTGTAAGAACAAAGCAAACTTGACAATACAATTGCTATTGTCTTTGGTGACTCGAATTCTGTTTTAGTATTCTTTAGTATACAGTATGCAAGACCCTCTTACTACGGCATCTCTCTCCCACTTCAGCAAAAAACTTTTTTTGCCGTGATTTTCCCACCTGATGATTACTTGTGTTGCAATCGAAACGTCGTGATTTCATTTATTTTATTTTATACCTACGTGACTTTACCGAAAGAACCAAAGAATATGGCTCCCTTGCAGTCACGAAAACTTCAAATCTAGATTGAACCGCCTCTACGGGGAGGGTTTTCACACATCTGTTCGAGCTTTTAACAGACTGCGAGACAAGAAGGCTCAACTGATCGAGTCGCTAACCTTCCTCAAGAAATGCCGCGATAACAAGGTAATACCCATCGCATTTACACTCACATCTGCTGATGTCGCTTCTCCTAACGCTAAACGGATCCTGTTTAAAGCCAGCCTAATTCTAATCTCAGAGAATAAGATTGCTCCGATTTGAACTTGATCATTTAGACAAGACTCTCTTACAATCACACTTAAAATTAACAGATAAAATGTACACTTCTGATGGGACCATGTAGATAACATGATAGTCTCCTCTGCTAATTCAATGTCATCTAAATGTAAAGTTAACTTGATCACTAAATTCAACCTCCTGTCAAAAAAGAAGCTAGAGCCACACGTTAAAAAGTTAGATGTCAAAAACATTATCATCAATCAGAGTAACATCCCAATTTCCGACAGCCTAAAATCGGTACTAGCTAAAGGGTTGAATTTCGCAGTCACCCCTAAACATATCACAGTGGATTATATAATCGCCCAGGTTGACGTAGCCCTCAAAGGCTTGGGACACATCGCGACAGACGTTGCTAGATTGCAATTGTCACCATCCTTCAAAATGCTAAGAAACACATTAGTAACATCAGCAAAGACAAGCGCTCTGAACTTGCAAAATTGAAAAAGAGAGATGACATAGCAACGCTCCCCTCCCCCTACCCCCCTCTCTGCCCCTCTATTACCTATAGAACCCCTTACTACGGCATCTCTCTCCCACTTCAGCAAAAAAAATTATTGCTGTGGTTTTCCCACCTGATGATAATTGCTTGTGTTGCAATCGAAACGTCGTGATTCAATTTAATTTACTTTGTTTTATACCTACGTGACTTTACCGAAAGAACCAAAGAGTATTCCTAGTAATACTTTAAATTTTTTAAGAATTTGCCTGGAACTCAATAGCTACTATTCGTGGCACTATTTATATGCCAATTAAAAAAAAATTGTTGTCAAAAAACGACATTCTAATCAGGCCGCATTGTATTAAGTGCATCTTTAGTTGCTTAGTGCGTCACGTGGGACGTATTTAATAATCGGGCGCGTACAACGAATCAATTTTCATCTGAATGAGGAGTACAGTAAATTGATGAATGTGGGAAGACTTGTTCAGTTGGTGACATTGCACAATCCCAAATGTTAACATCGCCCACTACACGTGTGTGGCCAAGAAAGAGGTGAGTGAGGAGGAGCTCACAGCAACGGTTCACTCGCGAGGTGCACTACCCTCGCGGTGGCTCTGACAACAGCAGCAGACACAACAACAGCAACAACAACAAGCCCTCGTGTGTGAGTGAACGCGATGACTCACTCGGTGGGCGGGGTGTTGGAGCTGCTCCACGAGACGACGTCAGCAGTTGGGAGAGGGAATCACAAGCGTGACGTTATACAGTCGATATTCATCCCCAAGGCAATCACTTTTAATGCAGATAAAAATTTCACTGACCAGGGTGGCGATGAAATAGCTTTGGATGACGCGGCTCTGACGCATTCTGCCCTCGCAATTCGGGAACTTTGTCGCCGGAATGATTGAGTGGACAATGGATTGGAAGAGTAACTGATGTGATGTGACCGCCCCGATGCCCAAACATTTCAACAGCAACAAGAGCACGTGGTAATAATCCCCTTAAGTGTGAAGTGTTCTCCTTGATATTTCCCCAAGGAGGATACTTCATACTCCAGATTGACACATATCGAGAAGCTGGAGACAGCGGCGTGGAACTGCCCTGAGGGTCCGCAGCCATCATCCAGACAGCATCGCTCTGCTACGAGATATCAGTCTCTTGGAGTCTGTGGCCACATTCAAAACTAATTAATTTGAATCTGAACAGGGAGTAAATTGGAAAACGCGGAAAGATGTCGCTTCTAGTTGGGGCCGCGAGGACTGGAGTTGGGGAAACCCTGCGCGTAGTCACTTGGCGTTAACTTGGTGACATTGCACAATCCCAATGTGAAAATCGCCAGCTACACGTGTGTGGCCAAGAAAGAGGCGAGTGAGGAGGAGCTCACACAGCAACGGTTCACTCGCTCGGTGCACCACCCTCATGGTGGCTCTGACAACAGCAGCAGACACAACAACAGCAACAACAACAAGCCCTCGTGTGAGTGAACGCGATGACTCACTCGGTGGGGGAATTGTTGAACCTGCTCCACGAGACGACGTCAGCAGTTGGGAGAGAGGGAATCACAAGCGTGACGTTATACAATGGATATTCATTCCTAAGGCAATCGTTTTTAATGCAGACAAAATATCACTGGCCGGCGCATTCTGCCCTCGCAAGTCGGGAACTAGTTGAAGCAGGAATTGTTGAGTGGATGATGGTTCGGAGATCTGATGTGATGTTGACGCCCAACAACAATAGCACGTGCTAATAATTCCCTGAAGTGTGAAGTGTTCTCCTTGATAATTCCCCAAGGACAACAATTTACACTTCACATCGACACATGTCGAGGAGCTGGAGACAGCGGCGTGGAACTGCCTTCACAGTCCGCTGCCATCATCAACTTGGAAGAATCTGTCGAGGGGTACTTGGGTACGAATTCCAGCTGTGTGCTGAGAATCGAGGGTAACACACGGAGCCGCTCGACTCGAGGTGCATTGTTTTTTGTTTTTATGCAAAGGGACTAATACGATGCGCATGCAACTTGAATGCGAAAGAATTGACAAACGGTGCTCAACAGCTGTAGTGAGACTCGTAGCTTTGTCACCGAAGGCCATTGGGGACGTGACAAAGAAAAGATTAGACAAACGCACCGTTGTCAATATCGTATTCATTTCATGGCATTGGTCACAATCGCTCCAAAATGCAATCGGCGTTAAGGGGTCGAGAAATTGCAAATTGCTTCTGAATATTAAGATTCTGATCCCATAATCAACTATTAAACCACCGATATTGGCGAAGTCGTGTAGACTTCTTCACGTTGACACAATTGTGTAACACTCCACGATGCCTTAATGTGAAATGTACTATGACTAAATAAATAAGAATACAATATTTATTAAATTAAAAACAAAATTCGTACACATCCCATCAGCCGCACGGACCTTCTGAGAGTACATCATTTCAGCAGCGCCTGCTCAAATTCAAGAAAACTCTGGACCGGTTTTGACATTCACTGTTTCATCAGCAGCAGAGACACTAAGTTTACCAACTGTCCATATTTTAGCATGACATTTTCTGGGAATTGACTGTGTTCTTTATTGTTATTGTAGTAACAAAGCAAACTAGGCAATACAATCCCACGTGTTTTCGCGACTTTTTTATTATGTTTCAGTATTGTTATCATATATATTTTTATTATGCAGTATACGAGACTTGAAGCAACTAATAAGCTTATGCTAACCATGCCCTTTGAAAAATGTAACAATACATCTCGGGACCATAATATTTGATACCCCAAGGACAAAATGTAGGTTTTAGATTACTCTAACATAATGGGCTACTGTGATTGAATGCAACCTCAAGATGCAATCGACTCTGCCATCTCTGGTGAGTACTCTGTATTCACTTTATTATATTTAAACTTGTTATATACCTACAGCAGTGTAATACCGGTTTCGCTGAAAAGCAACATTTATTGGCACATTCCTCCAGGTGACAACTTGATTTGTCTGGCAGTGTTGGGTGGTGGAGGATGGTGCATAGCTCTAATGGACATTATCCCCTCACGACCATATGACCCACAAATTAATTAATCATATCGGTCATTTAAATCCTACCGGTGGAATTAACATCACAGTACAATACAACACATGCGGATGAGCACACCGATCCACCCAATACGTGAAGTCGAGTGTTCATTCGTTTTCGTGTAAATTAATGTTATACTTTACTAGGGACAGACAGTTGTAATATAGTAAAACAATAGTTAATAAGGACAATAAATTGTCCATGTGTATAACGCTTTACATCTAAAAACCTACATTTTGTCCTTTTGGTATGGTTAGCATAAGCTTCCAAGTTGCTTGAAGTCTCGCATACTCTATACTAATATATATATTACTACAATACTAAAATAGAATTCAAGTCACGAAAGACAAGTGCGATTGTATCGTCAAGTTTGCTATGTTCCTACAATAACAATAAAGAACAAGTCAATTCTCAGAAAATCTGTTGCTAAAATCCCGACAGATGGTAACCCGACAGTGTAGTTCCAGCAAAGATTCTTACTTGGATGTTCACAGGTGGGTCCGGCCCACCCAGGGCTGCAGATGCACTGGTAGAACGGATCGAATGGCAGGTAAACGCAATCTCCCCCATTTTGGCATCCGACCATATCGCACCAGTAATCTGAAAGCAAAACACATTGTAATATTCCGTGCACCCACATTTTACAAATGGCTCAAGCATTCTCTAATAAATAGAAATTTAAAGATGTAATTTTTAATCTGTAGCTCACAAATGGCCAAAAGCAGCACCATGGCGATTGTTGATTATTGATGATGATGGCATTGTGCCGTCCGCCCATGTGGCAAACGGAGCAAAGAAGGGCAGCAAGACCCGGACAGATGGACTAAGTGCCTGGGGAGGAGGACATGGTATGATGATGGGATAAGTTGAACAAAGAGACTAACTATAGAATATCTTCTAGGTTCAGACAAGAAGACCAAGACAAGCAAGCAGTGGTAACATTTGGAGAGAGACTCCTTTGGGTTATAGGACATGTCATGAGAGGATATAGTGTTTATAGAGAGAGTACTAGGGCAGAAAATGAGAGGCAGGCCAAGATTAAAATGATGAACCAGAATATGAACATCTGTGGAGTGAGTGTGGAGGTGACCCAGAGCAGGAATCAGTGGTGAACCGGGACCAGGAAGGTACACCCCAAATGTGTTGGGGTTCTGGGGGTAATGCTAAAAATAAGTCATGTAATTGTCATCACGAGCTTTGGGCCGTCAAATGGGAAGAGCATCATCCAAAAAATATACTTGTTTGAGGAAAGAGATACGTGAAAGTTGAGCAGAAAAACTGTTTTATTCCATTCCTTCGTACAGAAGATGCATGTGTAAATCTGTCTGTGGGGTGTCTATGAAGTGACTGGATGAGGGTTGAACTGCGGGTGTCAGTGAGTTCTGAGCGCGTGTGCTCCCTGCTGTGTTCTCGGACGGGCAAATTGTGTCTGTGGGGCACAGTCGTAGGGACGAATGTGCTTTGCTTTGGCACGACACCACAATCCGCACAATCGCGACATTACTGCGGTGCAACGCTTCTGAGTGAGAGGTGACGCTTACCGGTGATGATCAGACTCGTAGCTGCTCCGTTGAACAGCGGCGGAAGACATTAAAAACAGACAAGAACATACCACAATGAACATACTACAATACTTCAAAAAATATTGAAGGTTTCTCCAGATGATCACTTATTACCAGGGTTCAGTCTCAGGGCAAATTAACGTGTGCATGGTGGATGCTCAGGTGTCATGCAATTCTGCGTTATGTTGATAAAATAGGAATGTTTAACTTCTTTTGCACAGTACGTAGCCAACCGTGAATGATGGTTATAATAGTAGTAATAATGCTCAATTGTTTACTCAGGAAAGCCTCAATGAGTGAAGAGAAAACAAACTTTGCCGCGATCAACATAGGATTGAAGCTTTCGTGACTGCAGAAATTACTGTACTCGTTGTTTTTTTCGGTAAAGTCACGTATGTAGAAATAAAATAAAATCAAAAGGGTGATTTATTTCGTTATTTTTTCATTTAATTTTATTTTCCACGATCCATTGTGCCAGCAACATTTTGTAATTTTACTCTTAATATACATTAGTTAAATTTCCTAGTAATACTTTAGTATTTTTAAGAATTTGCCTGGAACTTAATAGCTACTATTGGTGCCACCATTTATATGCCTTTTTTTTAAATGGTTGTCAAAAAACGACATTCCAATCAGGCCGCATTGTGTTTCAGTGCGTCGTTAATTGCTTAGTACGTCAGTGGGACGTGTTTAATAATCATCGGGCGCGTGCAACGAATCAATTTGCATCTGAATGGGGAGTAACTTGTTGAGTAACTTGTTGAGTAACTTGGGGAGTAACTTGGGGAGTAACTTGGGGAGTAACTTGGGAAGTAACTTGGGAAGTAACTTGGGAAGTAACTTGGGAAGTAACTTGGGAAGTAACTTGGGAAGTAACTTGGGAAATGCGGGAAGACTTGTTCAGTTGGTGACATTGCACAATCCATTGCACAATCCCAAATGTAAAAATCACCGACTACACGTGTGTGGCCAAGAAAGAAGCGAGTGAAGGGGAGCTCACACAGCAACAGGTCACTCGCTCGGTGCACCACGCTCGTTCGCTGGTGCTTAAAAGTGGCTCTGACAACAGCAGCAGACACAACAACAGCAACAACAACATCCCCTCGTGTGAGTGAACGCGATGACTCACTCGATGGAGGAGTTATTGGAGCTGCTCCACGAGACGACGTCAGCAGTTGGGAGAGAGGGAATCACAAGCGTGACGTTACACAGTCGATATTCATCCCTAAGGCAATCGCTTTTAATGGAGACAAAATATCACTGGCCGGCGCATTCTGCCCTCGCACGTTGGGAAATAGTTGAAGCAGGTGTAGTGTCTTGAATCACGGACGAATATACTCCTTTTAGGCACACACTGTTTATTGTCTTTCTCCGACATAGTCCCTAACACACAAGTGGTATACGGTCCCTTTACCTGTTAACCTGAGGAGGTACAGCCTCCAGGCTTGGCACAAGCCTACCTGCTAACCTAAGGAGGTACAGCCTCCGGACTTGGCATGAACTACACACAAGTCTATCCGCATAACCTAGCGTCCTCCGGCTGGGACCTAGGGGAGGCTAACTGACCCCACCGCTGGCTCGGTGGGTCCCCGACCTCTGGTCACGCAGAGCCTCAGCCCTTAGAAGGGCTGGAAGGCTGGGACCCAGGGTCCTGCCTATCCAGGACCTATTCTCCCCTGACCACTGGAACACTCGGCCTTAGCCCTTAGAAGAGCTAGAAGGCTTGGTCCAGGGCCCTATCTTCGTCAGCAAGGGCTTGGGTCTTCGTGTGTGGAGAACTGAGCCAGAGCTCTCAGCGCTCTGGCTTTTATACCGGTTCGTGGCTAGGCTTGTCCAATCCCACGCTACTTTGTGGACCCTTCTGATTGGTTCTTCCCATTCTGTCGTTTGGATCATTTTTCCCCTCATCTGACCCTTGGCCATTTGTCTGGTGGGAATCTGTAAATACGATCCGCTCTCACCTCTCCCTGACCCCGACCGTTTACAGAGGGAGGCAACGCTGTACCGTAGGTCCCCGAATAATGAGTAGTTATCACCTCTACACAGGAATGATTGAGTTGATGATGGTTCGGAGAAGATCTGATGTGATGTTGACGCCCAATGCCCAAACCTTTCAACAACAACAGCACGTGGTAATAAATCACAATCGCTCAAAAATGCAATCGGCGTTGCAAATTGCTTCTGAATATTAAGATTTTGATCCCATAATCAACTATTAAATCACCGATATTGGCGAAGTCATGAAGACTTCTTCACGTTGACACAATTGTGTAACACTCCACGTACTATGACTAAATAAATAAAACAAAATGTATTATTTTAAAAACAACATTCTTACACATCCCATCAGCCACACGGCCCTTCTGAGAGTACATCATTTCAGCAGCGCCCGCTCAAACTCAAGAAACCTCTGGACCGGTTTTAACATTCACTGTCTCATCAGCAGCAGAGCCACTGTAAATTTACCAACTGTCCACATTTTAGCAAGACATTTTCTGAGAATTGACTGTTCTTTATTGTTATTGTAGGAACAAAGAAAACTAGGCAATCCAATTGCACGTGTTTTCGCGACTTTTTAATTATGTTTCAGTATTGATGTCATATATTTTTTTTATTATGCAGTATACAAGACTTGAAGCAACTAATAAGCTTATGCTAACCATGCCCTTTGAAAAATGAAACGATACATCTCGGGACCATAATATTTTATACCCCAAAGACAAAATGTAGTTTTTAGATTACTCTAACATAATGGGCTACTGTGATTGAATGCAACCTCAAGATGCAATCGACTCTGCCATCTCTGGTGAGTACTCTGTATTCACTTTATTATATTTAAACTTGTTATTACCTACAGCAGTGTAATACCGGTTTTGCCGAAAAGCAACATTTATTGCCACATTCCTCCAGGTGACAACTTGATTTGTCTGGCAGTGTTGGGTGGTGGAGGATGGTGCATAGCTCTAATGGACATTATCCCCTCACGGCCATATGACCTACAAATTAATTAATCATATCGGTTATTTAAATCCTACCGGTGGAATTAACATCACAGTACAATACAACAAATTCGGATTAGCACACCGATGCATCCAATACATGAAGACGAGTTTTAATTAGTTTTCATGTAAATTAATGTTATATTTTACTAGGGACAGACAGGGATTAATATTCTTGGTTCTTTTGGTAAAGTCACATAGAAGGCAAATAATGAAGAGCCAAGAATAGGGACAGACAGTTGAAATAGAGTAAAACAATAGTTAATACGGACAATAAATTGTCCATGTGTATAACTCTTTGCATCTAAAAACCTACATTTTGTCCTCTGGGTATGTTAGCATAAGCTTCCAAGTTGCTTGAAGTCTCGCATACTGTAAACTAAAAACTATATATATTACAACATTACTAAAACAGAATTCAATTCATGAAAGACAAGTGCGATTGAATTGTCTCGTTTGCTTTGTTCCTACAATAATAATAAAATACACAATCAATTCTCAGAAAACCTGTTGCTAAAATCCCGACAGGTGGTAACCCGATAGCGTAGTTCCAGCAAAGATTCTTACTTGGATATTCACAGGTAGGTCCGGTCCACCCGGGGCTGCAGGTGCACTGGTAGAACGGATCGAATGGCAGGTTCACGCAAACTCCACCATTTTGGCATCCGAACAAATCGCACCAGTAATCTGAAAGCAAACCCATTGCAATATTCCGTGCACCCACATTTTACAAATGGCTCAATCATTCTCTAATGAATAAAACAGATGTAATTTTTAATCTGTAGCTCACAAATGGCAAAAAAGCAGCACCATGGCGATTGTTCATTATTGATGATGGCATTGTGCCGCCCATGTGGCAAACGGAGCAAAGAAGGGCAGCAAGACCCGGACAGATGGACTAAGTGCCTGGGGAGGAGGACATGGTATGATGATGGGATAAGTTGAACAAACAGAGTAACTATGGAATCTCTTCTAGGTTCAGACATGAAGACCAAGACAAGCAAGAAGTGGTAACATTTGGAGAGAGACTCCTTTGGGTTTTAGGACATGTAATGAGAGGATATAGTGTTTATAGAAATAGAGAGAGAGTACTAGGGCAGATAATGAGAGGCAGGACAATATTGAAATGGTGAACCAGAATATGAACATCTGTGGATTGAGTGTGGAGGTGACCCAGAGCAGGAATCGGTGGTGAAACGGGACCAGGAAGCTATACCCCAAATGAGTTGGGGTTCTGGGTATTATGCCAAAAAATAAGTCATGTTATTGTCACCACGGCCTTTGGGCCGCCAAATGACAAGAGCATCATCCAATAAGCATACTGGTTTGAGCAAGGAGATACGTGACAGTTGAGCAGAAAAACTGTTTTATTCCATTCCTTCGTACAGAAGATGCACGTGCAAATCTGTCTGTGGGGTGTCTATGAAGTGACTGGATGAGGGTTTAACTGCGGGTGTCAGTGAGTTCTGAGCGCGTGTGCTCCCTTCTGTGTTCTCGGACGAGCAAATTGTGTCTGTGGGGCACAGTCGTAGGCACGCATGTGCTTTGCTTTGGCACGTCACCACAATCCGCACAATCGCGACATCACGTGGAGAAGGCCGTGATGGCGGGGAGGAGGCCGTGATACACTCATCTTATACTGACTCACTCACACATTATACACTGACTCACTCACACATCATACACCGACTGACTCATCATACGCTGACTCACTCACATACATATACTCACTCACACTACCGCTGACTCACTCACACATCATACACTGGGAGTGTCATGCTGACAGCTATGGCTGCAAGTTTGGTCGTACATGTGTGTATCGTTTATTTTTAAATTCGAATCACAGTTCCTATGATTACTGTTGTTACATTGTTTTTATAGCTTTATTTTTCGATTTCGAAAACATATGGTTAAGCCATGTTTCTTGTAGAAGTGCGGAGTTGGCCTGATAACTTTGATCTAAATTGTCTTATGGTTGTTATTGTTTGACTTGCATCACACTGGGATTATTGCACACAGCGTTGTAATACGGTGTTCTTTTTTCTGGAAGATTTGCTGGTTTATCCATGATGTTTTTGTTGCGCGTCGTAGCTTTAAGATGTTCTCCGTTCATATTTTGTTTGTTGCGGTTGCACCCGACTTAAGAACAGCATAGCTCACAGGGCTATACCTAATAAATAAAACTTGAATCACCGTGGTGCAACGCTTCTGAGTTAGAGGTGACACTTACCTCCGATGATCAGATTCGTAGCTGCTCCGGAGAACAATGGCGGAAGACATTAAAAACAGACAAGAACATACCACAATGAACATACCACAATACTTGAAAAAATAATAAGGGTCAATCCAGATAATCACTTATTACCAGGGTTCAGTCTCAGGGCAAATTAATGTGTGCATGGTGGATGCTCAGGTGTCATGCAATTCTGCGTTAGATTGATAAAGTACAAATGTTGAACTTCTTTTGCACAGTACGTAGCCAACTGTGAATGATGGTTATAATAGTGTAACGTAGTAATCCGGCAGGAGACGAGTGAAGGGGGCAGCACTTCTCTTTATTATTCACTCACGTAACACTGACACCATACAGCCTACACAAGGCGTGCCTACACTGTTACTATTCCGAGCCTACACTGGCTACACTGCTCTCAGCCTACACCGGCTACACTGCTCTCAGCCTACACCGGCTACCCGACCCGTCCCAGCAAGGATGCGGGTCCCGACCACTGGCCCATCAACCCGGCCCTGATAAGGACGTCGGGCTGATGAGTACCCAGGGTCTCACTACCGGGCCACACAGAGACCCGGCCCTGATAAGGGCAGCGGGGCTAGGGGTCCCGGGGTCCTAGGCAGCTTCTCCGTCTTCGTTCTTCGCTGGTGTAAACTGCCTCGAGCGCTCCCGCGCGCCGCCTTTATATAAGGCGAGGCTAATGCGGGCCTTTATATAAGGCGAGGCTAATGCGGACCGCGATGTAAGCACCCACATGCGGACCGTGATGTAAGCACCCGCCCCGCGATGACTCGCTACACGCCGGCACTTACCGCCTCTACAATAGTAATAATAGTGCTCAATTGTTTACTCAGGAAAGCCTCAATGAGTCTGAAGAGAAAAAAACTTTGCCAGCAACATTTTGTAATTTTACTCTTATTATAAATTAGTTACATTTCATATTAATACATTAGATTTTTTTAAGAATTTGCCTGGAACTCAATAGCTACTATGGGTGTCACTATTTATATGCCTATTTTAAGAAAATGGTTGTGAAAAACGACAAATTCTAACACGGCCGCATTGTGTAAAGTGCGTCGTTAATTGCTTAGTGCGTCACGTGGGACGTATTTAATAATCATCGGGCGCGTGCAACGGATCAATTTGCATCTGAATGGGGAGTAAATTGGGGAGTAAATTGGGGAGTAAATTGGGAAGTAAATTGGAGAATGCGGGAAGACTTGTTCAGTTGGTGACATTGCACAATCCATTGCACAATCCCAAATGTTAAAATCGCCCACTACACGTGTGTGGCCAAGAAAGAGGCGAGTGAGGAGGAGCTCACAGCAACGGTTCACTCGCGAGGTGCACCACCCTCATGGTGGCTCTGACAAGAGCAGCAGACACAACAACAGCAACAAGAACAACAAGCCCTCGTGTGAATGAACGCGATGACTCACTCGGTGGGGGAAATGTTGAAGCTGCTCCACGAGACGACGTCAGCAGTTGGGAGAGAGGGAATCACAAGCGTGACGTTACACAGTCGATATTCATCCCTAAGGCAATCGCTTTTAACGGAGATAAAACAATCTCACTGGCCGGGGTGGCGATGAAGTCCCTTTTCATGACGCGGCTCCGGCGCATTCTGCCCTCGCAATTCGGGAAGTATTAGTCGCCGGAATGATTGAGTGGACAATGGATTGGAAG
>CM025615.2:9430500-9485266 GCA_014621495.2 Entosphenus tridentatus | reverse complement strand
TGGAGTATGAAGTATCCTCCTCGGGGAATTATCAAGGAGAACACTTCGCACTTAAGGGAATTATTACCACGTGCTCTTGATATGTTTGGGCATCGGGGCGATCACATCAGATCCTCTTCCAATCCAGTCCACTCAATCATGCCTGCTTCAAATAGTTCCCGAATTGCGAGGGCAGAATGCGCCGAAGGCCCTTGATGAAATGGACTTTATTGACTCCCCTGCAAGTGAGATTGTCTCCGTTAAAAGCGATTGCCTTAGGGATGAATATCCACTGTATAACGTCACGCTTGTGATTCCCTCTCTCCCAACGGCTGACGTCGTCTCGTGGAGCAGCTTCAACACCTTCCCCACCGAGTGAGTCATCGTGTTCACTCACACTCGAGGGGTTGTTGTTGCTGTTTGTTGTCTGCTGCTGTTGTCAGAGCCACCATGAGGGTGGTGCACCTTGCGAGTGAACCGTTGCTGTGAGCTCCTCCTCACTCACCTCTTTCTTGGCCACACACGTGTAGTGGGCGATTTTAACATTTGGGATTGTGCAATGTCACCAACTGAACAAGTCTTCCCGCATTCACCAATTTACTCCCCAATTGACTCCCCAATTGACTCTCCAATTTACTCCCCATTCAGATGCAAATTAATCCGTTGCACGCGCCCGATGATTATTAAATACGTCCCACGTGACACACTAAGCAATAAACGACGCACTTAACACAATGCGGCCTGATTATAATGTCGTTATTAGATAACCATTTTTTTATTGCCATGTAAATTGTAGCACGAATATTGAGTTCCAGGCAAATGCTTAAAAATTGTAAAATATTGCTATGAAATTTTAATAATTTATATGAGTAAGATTACAATGGATCGCGGCAAAGTTTTTTTTCTCTTCAGACTCATTGAGGCTTTCCTGAGTAAACAATTGAGCATTATTATTACTATTATAACCATCATTCACGGTTGGCTACGTACTGTGCAAAAGAAGATCAACATTCCTACTCTATCAATCTAATGCAGAATTGCATGACATCTGAACATCCACCATGCACACGTTAATTTGCCCTGAGACTAAACTCTCGTAATAAGTGATCATCTGGAGTGACCCTTATTTTTTTCAAGTATTGTAGTATGTTCATTGTGGTATGTTCTTGTCCGTTTTTAATGTCTTCTGCCGCTGTTCAACGGAGCAGCTACGAGTCTGATCATCACCGGTAAGCGTCACCTCTCACTCAGAAGCCGTTGCACCGCGGTAATGTCGCGAATGTGCGGATTGTGGTGTCGTGCCAAAGCAAAGCACATTTGTCCCTACGACTGTGCCCCACAGACATAATTTGCTCGTCCGAGAACACAGCAGGGAGAACACAGCAGGGAGCACACGCGCTCAGAACTCACTGACACCCGCAGTTCAACCCTCATCCAGTCACTTCATAGACACCCCACAGACAGATTTACACATGCATCTTCTGTACGAAGGAATGGAATAAAACAGTGTTTTCTATTCAACAGTCACGTATCTCCTTGCTCAAACCAGTATGCTTATTGGATGATGCTCTTCCCATTTGACGGCTCAAAGCCCGTGGTGACATTTACATGACTTATTTTTGGCATAACACCCAAAACCCCAACGCATTTGGGGTATACCTTCCTAGTATACCTTCCTAGTCCCGTTTCACCACTGATTCCTGCTCTGGATCACCTCCACACTCACTCTACAGATGTTCATATTCTGGTTCACCATTTCAATATTCGCCTGCTTCTCATCTCTGCCCTAGTACTCTCTCTCTATATATATATACACACTCTATCCTCTCATGACATGTCCTATAACCCAAAGGAGTCTCTCTCCAAATGTTACCACTGCTTGCTTGTCTTGGTCTTCTTGTCTGAACCTAGAAGATATTCCATAGTTAGTCTCTTTGTTCAACTTATCCCATCATCATACCATGTCCTCCTCCCCAGGCACTTAGTCCATCTGTACGGGTCTTGCTGCCCTTCTTTGCTCCGTTATGCCACATGGGCGGCACGATGCCATCATCAATAATCAACAATCGCCATGGTGCTGTTTTTTGGCCATTTGTGAGCGACAGATACAAAATGGCATCTTCTTTAAATGTTTTATTCATTAGAGAATGCTTGAGCCATTTGTAAAATGTGAGGGCACGGAATATTGCAATGTGTTTGCTTTCAGAATACTGGTGCGATTCGTTCGGATGCCAAAATGGGGGAGTTTGCGTGAACCTGCCGATCGATCCGTTCTACCAGTGCATCTGCAGCCCTGAGTGGGTCGGACCCACCTGTGAATATCCAAGTAAGAATCTTTGCTGGAACTACACTGTCGGGTTACCATCTGTCGGGATTTTAGCAACAGATTTTCTGATAATTTACTTGTTTTTTATTGTTATTGTAGAAACAAAGCAAACTAGAAAATACAATCGCACTTGTCTTTCGTGACTGGAATTCTGTTTAAGTAATGTTGTAATATATATTTTAGTATACAGTATGCGAGACTTTGAACAACTTGGAAGCTTACGCTAACCATACCTAAAGGACAAAATGTAGGTTTTTAGATGTAACGAGTTATCCACATGGACTATTTATTGTCCATATTAACTCTTTATTGTTTTACTAAATTTCAACTGTCTATCCCTTTAACCCGTAGGCTTTTGCGACTAATATCATCCATAAGAGGTTTTTGGGTTAGATCCTGTAAAATATAACATTAATTTACACGACAACTAATGAACACTCGTCTTCACGAATTGGGTGGATCGGTGGGCTGATCCGAATGTGTTGTATTGTACTTTGATGTTAATTCCACAGGTAGGATTTAAATGACCGATATGATTAGTTAATGTATGGGTCATATGGTTGTGAGGGGATAATGTCCATTAGAGGTATGCACCATCCTCCACCACCCAACACTGCCAGACAAATCAAGTTGTCACCTGGAGGAATGTGCCAATAAATGTTGCTTTTCGGCGAAACCGGTATTACACTGCTGTAGGTATATAACAAGTTTAAATATAGTCAAGTGAATACAGAGTACTCATCAGAGATGACAAAGTCCATTGCATCTCGAGGTTGTATTAAATCACTGTAGCCCTTAATTCTAGATTTGAATCTTTCGTGAGTGCAAGGATTCATACTCTTAGGTTTTTTCAGTAAAGTCATGGAGGTAAAGAAATGTATATATTTTTTATTTATATTATTTTTTTCACTGTAGCCCATTATGTTAGAGTAATCTATTATTTAATCAACATGTGTATTTAATTAACCTGACTCGATTATATGGAAACAACAATCACACTTTTGCACATGAAATAACTGTGACAAATTATTCCTCGGCAAGTAATTTTCTGTTATTTATAAACGAATCAGCTTGATCATATTTAATGTAAATTATAACCAACACAGTGCACCTTGATATAATTAAGGACATCCTATATTTAGCACAAATTAAATAGCTTCACCTTGTTCCACTTTTTAACGCCGTAAATTACAACCAATCAAGATGTAATAACCTCCAATCATCTACAGCAACCACCTGTGACATCACCATGGCACTTGTGCCAAGCTAGGTTCACCTTGAGGCTGTCATGTGAAAGTGTCTAAGGCTCGCTGCTTGTAGGAAGTCACGGGACCGACCCAGGTGCCATGGGTTGACTGACTGAGGTGACTGGCAGATGCACCACCTTGTGCCCTCAACTGTGCCAAATCATGAATCCCAATTCACCTGCACGGCTGTTCTGATGGCGTCATGACACCTCCTCAAGGACCCAGATCAGGAAGCGCATTTCCTCGAGATCTGAGCTCTTATTGATTACGGTGGCTGCTATAACAATAGTATTACTATTATAGAATAACACTTGCACTCTTAATAATCATATTGTTGTATTTCCTTCCAGACTCAATGCCAACAACCAGGCCATGGATTTCTACCGGACGTTTTGGTAATTAGTTTCACACTCGCATGCCTCATCACGGTTGCCAGTAAAGGCCATCATCCTTCGAACCCAGCTCTCTCTGCACCTTGCCTAGCGAAGAAGTTGCCATTGCCTTTTGCGTTGCCATCCTGTCACAGTACAGTCTATTCTCCTATAATGTGTAGTTTTCATAACGTGAATTGGATTTAACGCGATCGAGCGAACGGAACTACGTCACGCGAGTAGGAATAAGCACCATTGGTACCTCATTTGCCAGTAAAAAAACATGATAATAGTTTTTTTACCCTTTTATCTGGCAACAAAACTGACACCTTTTAGGAATAAGCAGCTGTACAGCTGCCTCGGTGGAGCATCATACAAGGCGTGATGCTGCTGGATGCTTCTAGATGCTACCCACGCATCTCAGTCTTTATTCAGCCTGCATACACATTTCACACATTATTGCAGACCGTGCTTTCCCCTATATTATAGATTATAACGTGATTTTTACATAACGCGATGTTCTTCAGCAACGCAACTACCGCGTTATAGAACAGACTGTACTGTATCTCTTTTTTTCTGACATCACGTAATGAGTAATCGATTCTTAAATTCTCACTGCATGCATATAATCGTGGCTTCAAGAAAATATTATATTTGTGTACCGTACACGGGACTAAATTTGTTGCAGTGACCTCTGCAGCCACGAGGTCACTGCATTCGTCACAAAGCAAACGTGATCAAATCATCACATAGAATCGCCACTCCAAACTGCGACAATTCGTCACATAAAGTAGTTTATATGGTGTAAAAAATTGTTCGTCTTCACGGTATTGCAGAAAATCATCATCGCCGTTATCATATCTAATTGTGTGTTTTTTTTACTTTAACCAGATGCGCCAATACGGCTGGTTGGGGGTGGCTCCTCGTGTCAGGGCCGGGTGGAGGTGTTCTACCGCGGCACGTGGGGCACGGTGTGCGATGACATCTGGGATCTGCAGCACGCCCAGGTCGTGTGTCGCCAGCTGGGCTGTGGCTCCGCTGTTGCTGCCTTGTCCTTAGCTTACTTCGGACCGGGCTATGGTCAAATCTGGCTCGACAATGTCCAGTGTTCAGGCTACGAGCCTCAGCTCTCCTTCTGTCAGCATCTTCCCTGGGGGAATAACGACTGTGGGCATTATGAGGATGCCTCTGTCATCTGCTCGCAAGGTACGTCGTCACAATGTGTGTGTTTGTGTGCCCTGTGGGGAGTGGTAGTGTAGTAGTTATCACAGTGAGCTACGGAAATCCCGGCGACCCAAG
The DNA here is from genome assembly GCA_014621495.2 of Entosphenus tridentatus. Classification (NCBI taxonomy): domain Eukaryota; kingdom Metazoa; phylum Chordata; class Hyperoartia; order Petromyzontiformes; family Petromyzontidae; genus Entosphenus; species Entosphenus tridentatus. The sequence continues at coordinate 9,480,044 of CM025615.2, read as the reverse complement.
TTCGATTCCGACTCACGACCACCAACGCCAGTGATGAATAACTCAACTGGTCCTGCGCCTCCCCTAGGTTAACTCAGCCTCAAATCTGGGGATATAAAGGTGGTCGGGCATGATGCCGCTCACCCACCTGGCATAGATGGTCGCTAATAATGATAAAAACATTTCTAGCGACGTTGCAAATTGCATCTGACAATCACGGAGGAACCACAGATTGGTTCGGGTATAAAGGCACAGCATAACGGAGACGGGAGTCTTGGTTGGTGTTGGAGTCGGAGTTGGAGTGGTTGGTGCCCGGGACAGAGACGGAGCAGCAGGGAGCAGGAATAGATACGATAAGGGTAGACAGAGAGAATACAGATAGGGTAGCAGTGGATAGAGAGAATATAGCGTACGGTAGCAGTGGATAGAGAGAATACAGCGTACGGTAGCAGTGGATAGAGAGAATACAGATAGGGTCGCAGTGGATGGAGCGAGTACAGAGTAGGGTAGCAGCGGAGTGATGGACCTTGGGGAAGAGAGTGAGAGAGCGAGCGAAGTCGCGGAGCGAGCGAACAGAGAGACATGGAGTGATGATGATGGCGGGTTGAGCATTGGAGCGAACGGAGAGGCATGGAGTGATGACGAGGAGGAGGTGTGAAATATATGCGTGAATAAAAGAGACGAGAAAGACAAGAAGCTGTCGCATCAGTAAGAGTCCTACACAAATAAAGTACCATAATAATCAGACGTCTATGGGGCCAGGTCATATTTCATGGTAGTCGTGAGGTTGTATCCATGGGTATGAATAGCGGCTGGTCCTATTGGTCACTGTAACCTGTGGATTTCTCGGAGATGTGAGGACGTTGATGATAAACATCTTCACAACGTTCACGAGATCCCCCTCAATTTTCCTTGTTGGGGGCACCTATCTGAGAAGGCATTTCTTGGTCCTGTAGCACCGTTTATGGTGGCTTGAATTGTCGGCGCTCTGAAGGGTCAGGCATGGAGACCGTGGATCGATGTGCGGTCGCCGGCATTGACGATGGGATTCGTGGTGATGTCTCGCTTCACGGAGTGGGGCCTGCGTGTCAAGGCCGCCATCTTCTGCTCCTCGTTAACAAAGCGGCATATTCACTCTCGCGCGCAGAACCGGAGGCATTCAACTGCACGTCGCAGCACCTGGAGCTGCTGATCCCTCTGAGCACGCTCAACTCACTCCACCTCTCCCCATACTCTATTCACCTGGAGGACCCCTCGTGCAGTGGCTACATCTCGGGGCACTACCTGGTCCTGCACAGCGATCTGCATGCCTGTGGCACCAGGGCCGAGGTATTTGTCCGGGACCCGAGACTGGAGACGCTCCACCGCACACACAACACGCACATCTGAGAATGTTCAAACCTAACATCCGAAAGCCTAGGGCTCTATCAACACTCAATATCTCTCTCGCTCCCTCTTCCTCTACCCAGGTGCAGGGCGACACCATCGTCTACACGAACACAGCGTATGGCTACGTGCCCGGTACCAAGGCCAAGAAACTGCGCATCCCCTTACACTGTCAAATCGGCTCCGCTGGCAGCGTCGTAGCGAGCTTTGCACCCAGGTAAATGGTAGCAGCTTTGGCGTCAACAATTTCCAATCTCTCCTGGAATCCAACTATCACGCGGCCTAGGTAGTAGGTGACTGCACTCACTGCAAGTGTGGTGGTATTCCTCGAATGTCAGCCAATGTCTTTCTGGTGGTAATGATTGTGCTCTTGTAAAACTTTTAAACAAGCTCACTGCGAAGTTGTGATTTTTATCGATCACTACAGGGTGCACGACAGGTACAGCTCAGGCAATTTCGAATTGAGCATCCAGCTGTACATGGACGAGAGCTTCCTGCAGCCAGTCTATTCATACCCACTGGAGGTGGATCTCGGGAGCCGGATCTACACAGAGGTGGGTAGGATGAGTTCATCGCTGTCACACGGCGATTCCTCCTCAAACATCATCACGAGGAACCTTCTTGCTAGCACAAGCGACCCATTTAGGGGCGTAGCAGAGAGAGACAGCCGAGACTGGGAGCGTAGAGGACGAGATGGGACAGAGTAAGAGACGAGAGAAGCGAGATAAGGTGGGGCAAGGCCATGGAGGGGTTTTTAGACTATAGTGAGAAATGTAAACAGACTAGGATAGCCGTCCACCTAAGACCGTCATTTATGCAATATGTAGGAAGTCGGCCTGACGATCAGATGTATGTATCACTCGGGACCTCTTTTTCTGGATGTATTGCTACATCACACGTGGTCAAGCATGAGCCGTACCATCTGAGCACTCCATACAATGGTGTCAAAGACACGAACGTTTAATAAAATTAGACCAAAATTGCCAAATCGTTCGTTATAAAAACTCCACGTATGTATGTACCAATTTACTTCTGGATTGACAAAGGAATAAGCATTATTACTATAATTAGTATACGTTATATACCAAGGTGCAAAACAAGATTACATCATATGGTTGGTGAAATGTGACGTTATATGACATCATGACTTGGCCGCAAAGGCTTTACTCTTTATCACTGGGGGGCTTTTTCACATTATTTTGGATTAAACTTGAATATGATAATTTGACAAGGTTTTTTCATTAATATTATTCGTCTCTCATATCAATTAAACTTTTAATTAAAATGTCATTTGGGGGACCCCTATTTCCATTTTCTACATTTTTCGTGCCGGAATGGATGATCACGAATTTTCGATACCCTGTTACCGCAATTTTTCAGCGTGGTATGTCAGGCTCGAGTTTTGTTGTAATAAAAACATAACAATAATAAAAACATCTGAATTATATTTTTTAATGTCTATGAGCATTACCATGACTGCACGTGATGCGCCAAATGCAGGGTGTAAATCTTCTGTCAAATTCTCATGCGATCTCACCCCGCATCGATTGTTCTCTTCACAAGGTGCTGCTCGTCTCCTACATCGGCAGCCTGCAGCTCTTCCTCGAGACGTGCAAGGCGTCCCCCTACATTGGCGCGGACGACAGCAACTCCTACTTTATCATTAGACACGGGTACATGCGGCAACCCCAAGCTGTGCTTCATTTGTTTTCTTTTAAGACGCCAACACGCATTTGTCACCTCTGTTGATCAGCATGGATGGCACTCTTGTGATAATTCATTCGGTTCACAATCACGAGTTAAAATATTGGTTGCATATCGACTCAACCTGAAGCACCCATACATTTTATACTTTTTAATTATTTTTCTCGTGCTTTGCCTCCACAGTTCTAGGTTTATCCAGTAACAGGAACATAATAGTGATGGTGATATCTTCAGCAGTGGATAGACCATGGCACATGATGATATGGCCCAGTCTGTAACCCGAGCAAGGCCCTCTCCACTGTGCACGGCTCGTCCAGGAACCGCCAGAGCAATAGATCGAATCTTTAGAGTCTTTATCAGAATCTGTACTTAGACTAGACACTCCATGGCGCGTGTTTCACTGCGGTCAAACGTGTCAGTGTTATTAGAGTAGCCCCACATCTGCATTATGACCTTGTGACTTTCTCACTCGCGTGCGAAGGGGCAATTCATACATCTCTAGTTCGACCGATCTTTTTCTGTGAGGCTTTGGGCAGTGTCAATGTGCGTCGTGACTCGCCCTTGCCTCTTGTGTCGAGCCATGTGTGCACGCTATATTCCTATTCGTGTAGCCGTAGGTGGGTTTTTTTTTTGCGGATCAGCTATGGTTAGGAACCGTTTCCGAGATTTCAGGCGGCGTACAGCTGGAGGTGTGGCCATGTAGCAATTGCTTGTGACCATCCCCCTGATATCCAGCAGGGCGATTCCAACTAACGTGGACAGTCTGACCACAATTGTTGGTGTTAGCTATCCGGTGATTATCAGCAGCTGCCATTCGGCACTCGGCTTCAGAATCAAGAATTCGAATCTTTACTTAGATTGGAGGAATGCGATGACTTAATGGAGCTATTTTTCACAAATACCCGGCTTTTTTGCAAGAGCCGGACATTCCCACACAAGTCCCACGCATTCGGCCCGTAGAACAGCAGAGTGCAAGCCTGGTGGCTCGTCGTCTTGCCGGGCTGGCTGCCCTCTTTGAGGAGCCTCCCTGAGTGTGTTGTTGTTGTTGTTGTTTTGGTGCACTGGCTTTGCCTTTTGACTTCTCTACTTATGTGCTTTGAAGGAGAGCAATGCCACTCCAGGTTAGAGTGGATTCCATCAAATGATTCCTTGACCTCGGAGTGTGAGGTGATGAATCTGCATTTTTGTGCACGTGTGTGTATGTGACTTACACAGGGGGAGCGATATTGTAGCGGTTAGTGAACTGCGCTATGAACCCGGCGATCCGAGATAGATTTCAGCTCACGGCCAACACCGGTGACGATTATCTTAACCGATCCTATTCCTCCCCTAGGTCGACTCAGCTTCAAATGAATACCTAGTGCAGTGTGTAAACTTCGCCACTAGGGGGAAACAAAGGCGGCCAGGCGTGGTACTGGCCACCCACACCCGTGTGTCCTTCTGTGTGTGCCGTGCCAGCCTTCATATGTGCTCGCGAACAGCACTTGCTCCAACAGTCTATTAAGGTTATACGGGGGATCTTTGTCTTTAACTTACATTGTGAATCTACCAACTACAGATGTCAAGAGGACCCATCCTACAACAACTACTACAGCGGTGACAACAAGAGACAACACTTCAGCTTCCAGAGCGTTGAGTTCTTCGCCGGCTCTCAGGTGTGCATCCCCATGGCAACAGAAAGATGTAGGGGGGACGGGGAGGGGGGCGAGGGGGGGAGGGGGGCGAGGAGGGAGGGAGGGTATGCCACCCCCTGTCCCCCCTCAACTTTTGGACAGGGGCAGAGAAATATCGACTGTGACCCCTCCATGAACAATGAACAGCACCGTTGACGTGGGATTCCTCTGCTTATTCTTTGGGTCTTTCGGTAAAGTCACGTAGATAGGTTCAAAGAAAAGAACAAAAAAATAACAAAAACTATGACGTTTCGATCGCAACACAAATGGTCGTGTGACGACCGCTTGTGTTGCGATCGAATTCCTGCATTCACGAAAGTTTTAAGTCAACATTCCTCTGCTTCTTGCCCCAAGTTCAACATTTCTCCACGGGAACAGTGCTTGTCCGCAGGAGGCAGTGTAGCACATAAACCTGGACTCATTAGTTTTAAACTCTGACCAATTGAACTACATCTTAGACATGATGGTACCGCACTTATAATTACCACTCCAAAATCACCCCATCCTGCTCTCGTCCACCTGTTTATTTTCCCCAAACAGTTGGCCAGGGTCCACGTATCCTGCCGTGCTCCAGTTGTGGGTTCCTGCAACGGAAATGATTCTCTTCATTCAGCGAACCTGCTCAACCTGACTTTGTGTTTTTCTTTGAACCATCATGAGCTCAACTTTGCAGCCATCTTCGTTCAGTTCTTCAGTCATATCCACTCGTTAATTTCCGGGTAAACAAAATTATCATTATTTTTACTAACATTCGAATGGTAACATGCTTTGAAACATCTCGCGGCTGGTCACCTACATCCTTCGTAGGTGTACCTGGAGTGCTCCGTACGCGTTTGTGACTCTTCCGACCGGTACTCGCGGTGCCAGCGAGGGTGCGTGCGCAACAAACGGTCCGTGCGCGACCTCTCCAGCCAGACAAAGTATGCCGAGCACAACGTGGGCCTCTCCCAGGGCCCCCTACTGCTCCACAAGACGCGCCAGGGTGAGCATCTTCCTGACTTACCAAACGAATCATCAATACAATACCGCCCTCTGCCAATATGACGCAGCACTCGTATGCAGAGCCATCTCTAGGGTACGGTGAATTTGGGCGACTGTACCGGGCCCCGTGCTTTGGGAGGCCCCGCGTTTCCATGTCACGGTGTCAATAATACTACCGGGTCAGTTTGAAGGCATTGGGGGGCCCACACATTGAGATTTTGCCCAGGCCCCACAATCCCCTATGGACGGCCTTGCTAATGTGCCATGGGAAGAATTATTAACTTGCAAACCGTGTCCGCGCAACAAGTGTAAAGGTTTGGTTTTTTTGCGATCTAACGCGATCTAATCCAAAAAAGTCCCTCTATCATGGATGATATTGGTCGCGAAAGCCTACGTGTTAAAGTGGAAAGGCGTGGAACTGCTTGCTGTCGGGGATGGTGATAAACACAATGATGCAATTGCCATTGCTCGTCTAATTTCTAATGCAGAAATTACCCTTTTCATTCAGAGATATTAAGATATAATTTATGGTACAAGGCAGTTTTAGTACAATACGGTTTGAAATTATAAAATGTCTCGCTACAATTCCCATCTCATAACAACCATGGTACTATCTCATGTTAAAATGTGAACAGATGTGCAATTGTAGTCCTTTGGGTATTACTGATACACGTAAAATAACGGATAAATATTATGACAATGATGATGAAGAGTCTCACATCTCTATGCTGGCTGGCTTGTGTGGTTTTGCTGGTGTTTTCTGCCCTCTCTTTCCACCGCAGCTTCTGGGGTGCTGAGCTCGCTGGCGGGCATGGTGTACGCTCTGGCTGCCGCCCTGGCCGTCGCTGCCGTGTGCGTGGCCGCGGTGAAAGTCTACCGCCACCGCGCCACAGGGCCCCAGTATCACCACGTCGTCACCAACGACGAATTCGCGACCTGATGGAATGGAGCCGTTGGATTCCATTGTCGACACGAATTTGTTTTAGTTTGTGCTGGGTTTTTTTTATCGTCGAATCCACGACATTACCGATACGTTCAACAAATTAGTTGATGCTGCTGATTCTGCTATGTTGACAGTGGGACATGAGCACAGCTTGCAACAGCAAAACTTTAACGCATTAGTCAATAAGACCTCTTAAAAGGAAAACCATAATACGTGACGTTTCGGGCATTCTTCTGTGGCCATTGTCCAAAAATGCCCTATTATATTTTTATTACATTTAAGGCCACAGTTATTGACATGTGTTGAGTTTATTTTGTTACCTATATAATTCACCTTTTTCAAACTACAATAATCTGGAGGGTTATAGCTGATGCATGGTGCAGAAAATGTAGAGCAAATGCATATATGTCATCTCCCTCATTTGATGTGCAGGTCGTGGGTTCGATCACGACCCTGACACCTGGATATTTGGGATTTTGAATGTGCTTCCCATGGTCGGGTGGATGTTTCTCCAGATTACCCGGTTTTTTCCTCCACATTTACAAACATATAGTAATTGGCTGCTTTAAATTTCCACATGATAAGCCACTTCGTTGAGCTCTATAGCTCAGCGGGCCTTGGTAAAATAAAAATAGTTTTAAAAGTCGAATCGGTTTCTGTCTCATTCGAAATCTCCCCCATTCTCCCAAGAACAATACGCCCCGCTAGAAAGGGATGGCAGTGAATGTGGCTCTCCCCTCCCTGACGTCCTCAAACAGTTGTCGAGGGCAGTGTTTTTAGGCGACACCGAGACCACGAGGCTACGGGACAGACGGGGAGCTCGATAGCAGCCACGAGGATCGTTTGAATGGCGTTCACGTCAAGTGTGCTCTGTAACTTTTGACATAAAAGCACAAAGAGATAATAGAATTTGGGACTATTGCGCCCACACTGACCAGCGTGGTGAAGTATGGCCAAACAACACCCATAACTGACAGAGTGGAGACAAGGAGCTACGTAATCAAGATTTGACTTGTCCTACGACGAGCGTCTTGACCACTGGACATCATTTGTTCTACATTGATGCAAATGTTTATATATCTTTGCTGTACGGCTGATTGTTGATTTTTTGTTTACCTAGGTTTGGTCTGGTTATACTTTTGATTTTCACAATTTACAGGTTTAAGGACTGTTGTGTTTTACATTAAGTGAATAGTAACAGTACTTAAAACCAAATAAAAGGATCGATCGGGTGGTGTGCCATCGTGTTGCGAGCGTGCGGTGTGTCTGTCTGAGTTTGCTGCTTGTGTCAAGATGCATGGTTCTGTTATTACCATTACTGACATCTCAAGTCAATCAAATGTGGGGGGCCGTGGGGGGGGGGGACACAACAAACTTGTATTGCTTATTTTACACCAGGGAAATGTAGTTCTGTACTCACTCGAGGATCATATACATACGGGTATCTCTCGATTTACGAAAGGGATGCGTTCTACAGAAAAACGCATCAAACGAAATTTCGTCAATCGGAATGGCCTTTCCCCATTCATTTTATATTAAATGAGGGATGTGTTTCTGACGGTCATTCCAACTCCTAACCTAAAATATATACCAAGATCACTTTTCACAATACAAAAATTATAATAAAGAACATCAATATTAAAAGATTAAATCGATAATTAAAACAATTCACCTTTTTAGGGAACTCCCAAAACGATCTGCATTTTGCAATGACTGGATAGATTGAGGAGGAGTTAACTGCTGTTGACTGTTGGGATACCGTGACGGTGCCGTGGCCTCTTGCTCGATGTTACGGCCCCCACCGGAGGGAAATTTCGTTCACGCGGAAATTCGAATTCGTGAATGGGAAGGTGTCCATAATTTGTCAATTGGGCTAACGTGAAATTTGTAAACCGAACGTTTGTAAATCGAGGGATACCTGTATACAGCTGTAAAAACAGATGTATTTCTACTCCGACTTGTTATTTACAAATGTTAAAGGCATTAAGTCAAATGGATGCTCCCTGGATTCCTAATTGGTACAGTATCGAGTAGACATTTCAATCTCGAGCACATACAAAACATCTAATTAATAAAAATAATTAATGCAACGCTGTTCACAAAACCACACGAGTCTGCCGGATATGTAATGAGCTACGCTCGCCCCTGCCCCCAACTCGCTAAGCCGTGGAATGTGGTGGTGTTGACAATTCTGGGGTAGGGGTAATGAGCTAACAACTGCGCCACTGCTCCCCCTTTACACAACATATACGAATTGGAATTCTTAGTTGGAATCGTAAACCTGAAAAATGTATAGGTATGTATGTTGAACTTATTTCGCACCGTACATAGCCAACCATGCTCATCGGAGGTGCAGGAGAAGGACAGCAAACGAAACACAAACAGCAGTTCTAAAAAAAACTGTTCTCAATCTCGATGATTTAAAGTACACAGCTCCAGCGGCTTCCTAATATCTGAAGGAAGAGCGTTCCAGACGGCCGCAGAAGCGCATCTGAAAGCACGCGATGCAGTGACAATCTTTGTGAGCCAAAATATGCTGCGAGGATTACTGGAATTTGTGTGGTCTATGCTCCTTGAAAAAATATTAACCCATAAATCATTCCATGGTTAGAGGATTCATTTGAGGATACTGTCTCTCAGCCTTCACAACCGTAAAGTTCTAGACAACAGTTGCTCGCTTGGCCAGAACTTTCCCGGTTTCAGAAATGTTGTCCCCCTCTTCCCCACGAAACACGAGAATCGATTTTTATTCTTCACATTTTTCGACTTCATGCTCGGGACTTATGATAGAAAGGGGCGTGGCTACCCCGGTAGTGGGCGGGGCTGGAAGTGGAGTAGGCAGGGCCAATCCGCTCGCTCTGTGGGCGGTGCTAGCGATCGTGTGGGCGTGGCTATGCAAGAAGTGGGTAGGGCTGGAGGGAGGAGCAGACAGCTCACCACGTGTCCTCATTGATCCTCCCAGAAATTCGATAGCTTTAATGGCCGCGTGGTAATTGTATTTTCATTAACACAGTTGTGAAATTGGCTGAGCTATATTAATCACAAATCGAGGCATTAAAAAAAAACAGTCAACAAGCGATGCAAACGCAGGCAACAGATAAGACAATAACATGTACTACACTAAACGTTTTAATATCGCAAGTTACACTTCCATGATCGAGGCATAACGATTCCTGATTCGAGGTGATGAATCGACCCAGAAATCGATAGTTATTTTCCTGTTTTTTATGGCTCATTTGTATTACTTCTCAAGCTTGTTCACTCCAATAGTCTAAAGACCAACACCAATTCGTATGCACACAAATAATAATTTACATTTGCAAGGCACATTTCATCCGTAGATCGCAATGCGCCACCATTTGTAGAAATAAGGAAATAAGCAGAATCTGCAGGGTAAAGGGCCAGAAACTATAGGATAGAGGCCAGTTTAAAGAGATGAGTATTCAAGACAGACAAATATATCTAACGATTCTGACTGCCTTAATTAGCAAAGGCAAAGCGGTACAATTCTTGGGAAGTGCACTCGCAATAGCCGATCACCCCGACAGGAGATGGGCCTTGACCTCGAAGTACGAAGGCGGCGATCCGAAGATCGCAGGGACCTCGTTGGTGTATCGAGAGCTCAGATAATCGATATAAATAGACAAACCTATGCATCGTTACACCTTGGCTGCTGCAAAAAAATATATTCATAATAAACGTTTTTGAGTTAGATCGCGCTATTTATAAATGTGTCGTAACCCTCCACCACCCGACACGGCCAATCAGTAAAAAAGTGTCACGTTGACAAAAGACAAATAGTTCACTACTTTAGCCCATCGGTGTGTTGAAGAGTGAAACCACAACATTTGGTAATAGCATCCATCATCATCGGGAAATTCGCCAGAATGGTGAGGCTCTGCTCTTGCTCCCGGTCGTAAATAGAGCAGCAGCAGGATGACGTCATCATTTACTCTCATGGAAGCTTTTATATATATATACGATATGTATATTGTCTCGACAAAGACAAGTCGGTTGTCTAAAAACCCCGTCAGATATCGGAACTATCACCCTGTACTGACAGATGATGCCCGTTTGTAAACACACATCGCATTTATAGATGTAACATTGCGCTATGAGAATGATGTGCACAGTAAATATATTCACTCTGATCAATCAATTGATGACCCCAAATCGTGACAATTCATGGAATCATTCGGGGGTGAAGACTTGCTCCTTGACTAACGCTAAGCTTCACGTCCATCACCATGATCCCCGTCTCCCGGGCCTTAAAACTCCACGTACACTCCCGCAGTGGCGGAGCCAGTGGGGGGGGGGGGGGCACGTGTAGCATATTATTACGTGCCAGGGACTCTATGAGATGATAGGACAATAGTCTGAGTCCATAATTGGCAATACGTAACAACAAAGCAGTTATAAGTGACTCAGAATTGTGCGCAGTTGCGTATAGAGTACACGACTTCCCTGAAGGCATTCACCTTCAGCGAGCGCGATGACGATCACAGACAATTCGAATTCGACCTTCGATTGATGGCTGCAGAAGCGCCCGGGGACAAGTCATTACTTCATTGCTGGAGCGGTTGCCCCCCTCTACCTGAAAATCCTGGCTCCGTCTCTCCACTCCCGGCTTCTCTACCCATCCCCACCTTTATCCAGTCACGGCCAGCCCCGATCGACCAGGTGTGGTGGGATCCTACGGTCCGTGGACCAGAGATGACCCGCCACTTCGTTTCACACGGCCCATGAATACACGAATTCCGCAACTTTGAAGCGACCAGTGATATTTACCCCTGTCACTGCAAGCATCTTAGCCGCACTAATCGGGCACTGGTGGTGAATATAATCCTATGGCAACAACACTGTGTTTCAAATGTTAGCGCTCTTAGCCACTTCTCTCAGTCACTTCAATAGCCTCTTTACACTCGGTCGACACGCAGGTTACTTTCACGTAATTATTCCAAACTGTTCAGGCGTGCGTTAATGTGTGACCAAACAAAATTGCACTCGTGTGTTATTCGTACCTCGGTTGAGTAAAACTGTCCACGCCCTTGCTATAAACGCTTGTAAACCTCTTCGTTTGATGTTCGACATCTTGCGAAACGGTGGCGCTTGGGTACCCACAAGAGTCCAACGAAACATTGAGCAAGCTTAAAGGAAAAAACGCCGTGCACGCCAAACTCGAAGATTTACAAATCGCTGTAAACTTTCTAAAGAAGACGTAACAGAGCTACGTCAGAAGTCATTGCTTCAATGATAATAATCGTCCACGTCAATCAAAAGATAATTTTCTTCTTGTAATGTCTCATCGCCGGCATAATTTATTTATTATTTCTGTTTTTATTAGGACCCAACACGTGGCTTCGTTCTGAGCGCTGTACAGAGAAAAACCATCTCTAGTTGATCTGACAGATCATAGGACGTGAGTAGCTTGTTAGTTTCTTTATGAATGGAGAATCCCCGCGGTCAATGAGTGGATGAAAGATCCACCACATTCAATTTGCTTTTTACTTGGCAAAAATTCTTCGGAGCGCCAGAATGTTTGGTTCTTTGCCCCCATATTTGGAATGCTCTGCCTAAAGAACTGCATCTGACTGCTGAGATTCTCCATTTATAAATAAACTAAAAACCTACTTACGTCCTATGATATATTAGATTTAATAAAGATGTTTTTTTTCTCTCTGTACGGCGCTCCAAAGCCACGTGCTGGGTCCTAATAAAAATATGTAAATAATGAATAAATAATCCCGGCTGTGAGATGTTACAAAAAAAATCATGCTTTGATTGTAGGGTGGCGCGCTGCTCGTGGCGAGCTCTCGGGTAAAGTTCTTCCATGCTACAGCTCGACGCGGATCGTGCTCGGGAGAATATTACAAAGTGTTTGGGCGAGAAGGGCAAGTGAAAGAAGTCAGCAGGAGGACAAAGCAGCGGGCTCAACTGCCATACAAGTACATCATCAACCCGCACTGACCGACATGGCGAGGTATGGTCAAATAACACCCCCACGACTCAAAAGTCGTGGAGGCGGTCATCATCCAGCAGTGGGTAGACAAAACGGCTGTACATTTACATTACGATGTGAAGGGATGAAAAACGTGAGCATCAGTTACCACTGACAGTTGTTCAGTTAGTTACATGTCGCCAACTAAACATGAGCTCGATATGGATAAAGGACTCCATTGTCCACATCTTGACTGTGACATCATCTATGCCACCACCATCATCTCTCGCTCGTCGTTATGTCCTCTGGATGGCGGTGGCCTCTCCCGTGGCCCCTTTGGTCTCCGTCGTTGCCTTGAGGAGTTCAATCTCAGGACCGTCCACCAGCTCGGTTCCGTAGCGCTTGCGGTAGTAGCAACGAGCCAGCAGCCCCACCACGAACATCTCCACCACCAGCAGCTGCTGGTGCATGTCTGTAAGGCCACGTGTTATGGGACGCACGGTCGCACAGGGAGAAAGCTCTGGGTGGTGGTGGTGGTGGTGGTTGTGGAGGTGGTTGTGAAGGTGGTGGTTGAATAGGTAGTGAGACCTAAGACCCACAGACCGGATACGGTCCACAACACAGGAGGCCCACCACCTAAAAACGGCCCGCAAGCATCTTAGCCGCACTAATCGGGTAATGGAGTGGGAAAATTTCGACCTAATTTTCGTGCACTCAGTCCCTGTTATCACTGCAAGGGGCTCTTGCAGTGACAGCAGTGAATGAGGTGTGTGTTAATGGGTATGTTAATATCTGTTAAAGTGCGTGTTAATGTATGGCCCGCCAATGGTAATGTATTTGAAGCCCTATCAGATCTCTATGAAGTAAAGGTAAAGGTTCCCGTGCCCCTGGCACTGCACTATGAACCGGCTATCCCAGTTTCATTTGCCGTGGCCGACGGCTGACATCAGTGGTGAATGTCTGAAGCGGAGTTTCCCTCCCCCACTCTAGGTTGACTCAGCCTGAAAGGAGTATTTGGTGCGGTTTGTCACCAACAGCATTGGAGATGACAAAGGTCGCCGGGCATAGTGCTGGTGTCACGCCACCCCTGTATGCCATTCCAGCCCCTGAATCGGCGCTCGCTATTTGCGCAAGGGGCGACTGTGTGCTGGTCTGCGTGCGGCACAAGGTGAGAGTGCTGCGGTGTGTGCGACGCGCGGAGTGACACTCACACGAAGCGCGGGACCTGGCGGAAAACGGCGGCACACAGGTCAGGGAGCCCATGTTGGCACACATGGTGAAGATCGAGCCTTGGAGCTGGCACAGGATCAGGACGCTCTGTGTTGGTCGGGACGATCAGAGGGGGGGGGAAGAGAGAATGGAGGGGGTGGGCAGCAGACAGGGAGTTAAGTCGGTGTTGGCAAAGCAGTCCAGGCGGTTGGGTGGAGAATCACACACTGCCAACGATGACCAGCATCATGGCCTCCAGCAGCCTAAATTAAAGACATCGATACTCGCTGGCAGGGCCTCCATATTGAGGGTGTGGGGCCTGGAGCAAATCCCATTGTGTGGGCTCCCCGACGCTTTGCAACTAAACACCTGTCGAAGTACAGGGCCCCCCAAAGCGTGGGGCTCGGGGCAGTCACCCCGATTCACCGTACCCTAGAGACTGCTCTGCTCGCCTGACAGGATCTTGATTCTGTTTTGCTGAAAGCTCATTTCGTTCAAAACGCGGCACTATCCAGAAACACAGCTACCGCGTTCGATGAGGACTTCATTGTAATATATGGCAGCCTTCACGATCGCTGTTGCTGGCACTGGCAATGGTCACGGACGGCGACATTGATAGCGCTGAGGGTTGGGCGAGGGCCCCACTGTCGCTCCTTCCATCACCTGGTTGAGGACGAACTTGGGGATGATCTTTTGGTTGGCCAGGTTGAAGCGGGCGTGGTTGAAGAGGATGCCGATGGGGTAGAGCGATAACACAGTGGCGGTGCCAGAGACGATGGTGATCCAGAGATATCCGTTGTCCACCGTCATCTGTGAATGGGAAACAGACCACGGGCAATTGGCTATGTGGAGTTTGTTCGTTCTCCCGTTGGTCTGCTGTGGGTCCTCTCATTTAATCCGAGAGCAAAAAAACATGAAATGTAGCTGGGGTTGGTCTCAACATTCCAATATAATTAGGACAACCTCGGGATGAAGTGTTCAGACACCAGCATGGCTTTCCTGGCAGCTGAGAGCTGGCCAAAAGGTGGCAGTGTGGCAGTGGAGCTCAGTCCACAATTATAGTCGATAGATCGATTGAGAGGCGAGTTTGGAGTCCAATACATTTGGTTGAGCACTTAATTTTGTTAGATTCCAGCTCTGAGACATCAGAATATGGCTGTCAAAAGAGTGACTGGCATGCAGGAGTGGGAGAGCAGGTGTGACGGTGCTTTGCCTTACCATGTGAACCAGAGTTAGGGAAACTCAGAGCTGACCATATATTTATTCTCTCAAGCTATGCCACATACTACTGCCAATGAGCTCTGCCGCAGGCTAAACTCTGCATCATTATTATTTGCAGGTTTTTATTCGTGTTATCATTTGGTATTACTATATTATTGTTATAGAATTGCAGTTAATAATTAAACATATCCCCCGTATAGCTATAACAAATGTCGGCACTGCACACGAGGGGGTGGGTGGCCAACATCACGCCCAGCCGCCTTTATCTCCAAAGTGGTGATGTTTACTCACCGCACCAGGTAGTTATTTGAGGCTGAGTCAACCTAGGGGAAGCCCAGGGGCGGTTCAGATATTCGCCAGTGGTTAGCCCATATATTGTTACACACTCACTGACAATGACGCCTTTATTGGCCCCTCCTGAAACAAGAATATATTTAATGGCACAAAACAGGGTCATTGTCCTGCTGTGAATCAAACTCTTGAACGACCCCGGTCCAAAGGTTTTGTTAATTATCCATGACCACACCGCCAGTCAAAGGGGCATTCATGAGAACAGCAAAATCGCGCAGCGGTCATCGTCCTCACAGCTGCGCCAGCTGTCTGCCGTTCACTTGTGGCATCCCCACGGATAACTTCTGCAGTCGATCGCACTGCAGAAGTTAAACTGGTGCGGCAAGTCACACGGTGGAAGGGGGGGGGGGCTCAACAGGTTCTGTGCCTGCCAGGGTCGGTGGTGTAGCAGCTAACCTCCCTCCCCCCATGCCCTGCGCCAACATTGCACCACATTAACTCACTCTGCAACATGCAGTCAGCAACAATGTGGTCGAGTCGCCCTGACCGGACTCTAAGAAGCTAGGCCCAGAACCCTAATAACAATAATAAAGACATCTGATCTAGCACGGAAGAGGAGGCCAAAATTCTCTCCAGAGGAGCTGTCTGGAGCAAACTCTGGAACATTTACCTTGGTCCATTTGGTGGTAGAGGCCTTGCGTTTTCGTAATTACCGAATTAATTGATGCAATTAAAAAAACTTCTAGTTCAGAATGAAGATGGAGGGCCATTGCATGAAAGTCTCGTCGAATCACTTGCGAGCGCCACTCACCACGCCCGGCATGAAGTTCCCGTTCGTCCACAGCACAGCACCCAGAAAGAGAAGGACCGGCCTCAAAAATGCCACTTGGAACGTCCCCATCTTGAGAATCCTTAATGTCCGCCTGTGTGAATTGGTAGGGGCATAGCGTATTTAATTAAATAATGAACATAAAGTGAAAGCTGCTCGAAAGCGAATGCCATGGAATAAAAAGTGTTGACAAGCACTTCAACATCTGACCACGGTTAACATCAGTGACGTGTGATATCTGTAAATAATTTGTGAACTGATATGGTCATGTTTCACGAAGCAAACACAAATGCACAAACCAGACAGAAGAGAGAGGAACAAAACAAACAAGAGGGTGAAAAACGAGATTGGACTCTTGAATATAAGGTTAGCCCTAGTAAGAGGAGGTACTGGCTCGATGTCCATGGTTAGAGCCGTCCCTAGGGTACGGCGAATCGGGGCCACCGCCCCAGGCCCCGTGCTTTGGGGGGCCTCGCGCTTCGACGTCACGGTGTCAGATGTGATACTACCAAGTTCGTTTGAAGGCGTCGGGGGCTCACACGGTGGGATTTGCCGCAGGCCCCACAACCCCCGATGGACGGCCCTGTCCATGGTAGCTAATCTCTGGGGTGTTCCTACCTCCAGTCCAGGATCCTAGCCCGAGAACCGGTAAAGCCTAAATCTGAAAATCTAATGAGCACTGCGTGGTTCAGACGTCGGAACGCTGAGCTGGCACCGCTGAGATCCTGGGTTTGAATGTAGGCAGCTGCCTGTGCTAAATCCGTGTTCTGCAGTCGAGAGAGTTAATGGGCTCAGTCCCATCACCAATGACTGTACAAAAAAGCCCTCACTTTTAAATGATTTGTGCACTTACATTTGGCTAATTTTCCAACTCTTGAGAATGTTTACATATTGGTTTGACTGCCACGTGATGGACATTGCTTCCAGTGCCACAGTGCATGGAAAAGTGCTGTCCCAAACCATGTCGGCCAGAGATTTCTTAAAATGGTTTTCAGAAGTATCTCTGTAATATCCACATCTTCGGGCCATTCTCTAAAAGTTTGCACTGCTCTTGGAGACGTCCGAGTGGTTACTGTGACTCATACCGTGACTCCGATTGCACAATCGGGAAAACAGTGTGGAAAAAAGACAAACAAAAATAAAACAAGTCTTAGAGTCTAACCGGGACATGGTGGTGTTGGGCAGGCACAGGCAGCAGCAGCAGCAGGGCCCGGTGCTTGTCTTTATTGGGATGCCCTTGAATCGAGTAATCAATGCCTCCTCACCTCCGTACTCAGCGATGATCATAATCATGAACTGGTGAATGCACACGGCGAAATATCTGATCCACGGGAGCGGTACGACCCATGGGGAATGGGGGCATAGGGAAGACAAGGCAGAGTTAGTTGTGCAAACCGAGATTAGGGTCGTTCCATCCACTCGTTTTACGCTTTATTGCGTGTCCATCACTCTTAATATGATACCGGTGAAGTACCCACTGTGGTTGGCATCAGGTCCTGGTGCAAGGAATTAAATGGGGCTCTCTATCCAATTATCACCGCCCCGCCCCTGTAGAATCAGAATACTTTAATTAGAATCAGAATGTTTATTTAGATTGGAGGAATCCGATGAGCTGTGAAGTTCTTTTTCAAAAATGTCCAGTAGGGACGGTTCAGCAAGTTACAACAAACCCAATACAAGTGCCAAATAGAGAGCAAGTGACGAAATAAAAAGCACGATTCCTGCCCGAGCCACTCTGATACGGTGTGGGGAGGCTGCTTAACCAATGACGGATGGCTCTTAATTCATTTAAAACTTTGTCAGATTTCAGATGTTTGTTGTTTCCATATTTGAATTCGGTACCTTTCAAGACATTTCATTGGCCTAGCTTTTTTTTGTATCTTGCTCTACTAATCAGTATTGCTGAGCGTGGAATGGTGCCGCGTGTGGAATGGTGCCGGTGTGAATCTGTTGTGATTTGGGTCTCTACCCCTCTCATCCCACCTCAGGCCAGATGCATTAAGCAGGGGCGGGGGAGCGGGGGGGACAGTGCGGGGGGGACGGTGCGGGGGGGACGGTGCGGGGGACGCAGCCTCACATTGAGGAGGCGAAGTCGGTGAACATGGCCGAGCGTGGGACCCAGAGCCCGATGCATGAGGTGAGCGCCACCACCTGTGCCACGCATCCACGGATGAGGTTAAAACCTGAACATTTTAGGACAGAGTCCTCCAGAAAAAATAATCTTAAATTGAGTCATTTGAGTCCTCTATTTATGAATGATAACAGTTACTATTATCTTACATATATCCTTTAGGCTATCCCCTTTCAGGCTCAATACAAAGAATGCTGAGTTGTTTGCTGTGTGGGTAGCGTTGTTGTGTAGGTAGCGTTGTGGTGTAGATAGCGTTGCTGTGTCGGTAGCGTTGCTGTGTGGGTGGGGTTGTTGTGTGGGTGGGGTTGCTGTGTGGGTGGGTTGCCATCTGTTCTGTTTTTATTTATTCCCAGGATTGTCTTCTTTGGTAGCCGCCCGAGGAGGAACGTTATAAGTCGTCTAGGGACACTAAGAATCCTGGTTATTTGTCAGTCGTGCAGTATTACACCACTAAGAACAACGTATTCACGTGTATCTCTCATCTCATTCGGCATTGTGAGATATTCCCTTTCCTTTAGGTGTCTTGTTTTTGTTGTTGTTGTCGTAACCTCAGAGATGGCGACTCTACGTGTCTTGCATGTTGTTGTTTTAATGTTCTCTCAAATGTGACATCACTGTACCGGCGGGGCTCCGTTGACCCAGATCAGCGTCTTGCGTCTGCGCGGGCAGGGCACCTTGTTGGAGATGTAGAGCACCTCCTCAGTGTAGACGACTGTGATGATGGTGGTCATGATGGTGAAGATGACGATCATCGCCCAGTTGAGCGCGTCCATGTCTGCATGTACGCGCACATAAGTGAGGGAACCAGAGAATAGTAACAAGAATAACTATTATGGGGGTCCATAAACATTTTATTTATCATCATTTGCAGAATACGGTGTCGTCCTCAGATCGCCTCTAAAGCTTCGTTAACGTACGCAGTCTTCAACAACGCGCGGCGCGACCATCTGTCTTACACCACAACCAGAGGTCGAGTGGTCGCGTAAGCCTCACCTGTGCAAAGTTGCTGCACACAGGAGGCCTTGGCCGGTTTGGAAACCTCTTGAGCAGGGCCTCGTCTGAACCTTCTGTCACGAAGAAGGAGTTCGGTGACAT
Source organism: Entosphenus tridentatus (assembly GCA_014621495.2). Classification (NCBI taxonomy): domain Eukaryota; kingdom Metazoa; phylum Chordata; class Hyperoartia; order Petromyzontiformes; family Petromyzontidae; genus Entosphenus; species Entosphenus tridentatus. The sequence goes on along the minus strand of CM025615.2, from coordinate 9,460,664 downwards.
GAACCACCTATCGGCAGACATCCCCAATAGGAGGACTGCGTTGTAGTCTGCTGCCAGATCGAGAAAGAACTATAACCCTGTCTTCAGGTTCTTGTGATAACCGACCTCGATTAACTTAGTGCCAGCACTTGGCCATGCATGCTGCGGCCTCGTGGGAATCCAGTCTGGTGGACACTCAGGACATGTTCAACTTGTGGTGATGTACACCGGAGGATCAGACGTTCCAAGCCTTTGAAGCAAAACGGAGAGCCAGCGATATTGGCCGGTAGCTTGCAACAAGGGTTAGATCTCTGCCCAGTTTCGAAAGGACGACGACTTTCGAAATGCGTCATATCTTTGGCAGCTTCTCTTCACTGGGGGCCCTTGCAAAGAACCCCACCAACCTGTCCAGTAGTGACCTCTAAATGTGTTTCATGTCATACCACCTCTGGTTTAATGTCATACTACCTCTGGTTTAACGTCATACCACCTCTCGTTTAATAGTGGTCACTCAGAGCACTAGCCAAGCTCAGCCCTGCGTAACTTCCGAGATCTGACGAGATGCGGTTGCGTTTCGGGTGACCTTGTGACGAGGAGCACGTTTAATCCCCGACGTGAAATACGCGTTTGCAAGGGAAGAAAACAACAACATCGGATAACTAATGGAGATGCTAATTTCCGAAGGATGAGTCATATTTTCAGCATTCCGTTTAAAGTTCACTCGTGCTCTTGAGATAACACACTGCAGGATGTGGTGGGGGAGCTGGCTGGGTGAACGGCACGGGGACCAAGTTAATCATTACAATGCCATGCATGTTCAGCCTCCCATAGCTCAGCTGGTAAAGTCGCAGGGCTCCCCGGCTAATATAATACGTTAATCTCCTCGCTTGGGTCAACGTCAACCTCATTAACGTCACAACATGTCCTCTATGGGATCGGTAAAAGTATCCACATATAACAAGTCAAGCCATGCTACGTAATACAGCCAAATCAACAGTTGGATGTTGTGTTTAATTTATAATGATCATTAGAAGGTTGATTATAATCATCCTTCTGATTATCATTATGAATGTAACACGATTTTTGTTCCAAGGTAGTAAGTGTTCTTTTCTAATTGCTTATGCCTCAAAAGAATAGAAAATGGCTATTTATTCCCCACACACTTTTCTTTTGTGACCACATTTCTCAACCCCCCTCCCCTCGTCACACATAGTCACAAATATCTGATCCCTCCCCCCCTAGGTGCGTGACGTAATTTATGGACGGCCCCTAATGCGGTACAGATTAGTTACATTCTACTAGTGCATAGTTGCGATAAAAATGCATCCATGAAAATATCAGTGTGTGTTTGGTTAACCCACTGTGGGTAGCGGTATTGTAGCAGTTAGCACGATGCGCTGACAGTTATCTGAGCCGGTCCTGGGCCTCCCCTAGGTTGACTCAGCCTCAAATGAATACCCCAGTGCAGTGTGTAAACAATGCCACTGAGGAGACAACGGAGATCGGGCGTGGTGCTGGCTGCCCTTGTGGACTGTGCTGGCCTTCAGGTCCTCGCTAACAGCACTTTCCTCAACAATCTGTAGCCCCTGCAGGGAGGATCTGCGTCTTTGCGGGGGATGCACCACGGGCATGGGACGTCATTTATGGAGACGTTGAGGCGATGGTACAGGTGGCTGTAAGACAAATACGAGGTAGACGGCCTTTCTGCTCAAAGTCCGGAGAGGCTTTATCATTAGGTACACTGTAAGTTGGACTTATCTTTGCAAGATGCAGCGGTGAGAACTGTGTATTGTGTGCGCGTTGCAAAGCCAACATATCCGTATATATAAATATGTGTACGTGTTTACCCGAGTACAGTAACGTTTAATATATATTCTATTTCAGTGTATGGGACCATATTAATCAATCTTGGATGAAACAGTCGATGCGCATCTTTTTTGGTGAATTGGCTCATGATCATGGAATGTTTTAACACATTCACTTTTTTCCCCCGTGACATTATTCCCGACGGACAATCGACATTTTGTCACGAGACCAAGAATCCATTCTGAAATCTCAAAAAGCGTCGATTGTGACCGCCGTGTGGCCAACAACGGCGGTGTAATATATTTATTTCGCAGAACTTGTTTTGGCTTCCGAGCACGTGGAACGAAACGTCGGACTTCGTGCCAATCAACACGTATGGTAGTACTACAGCGTGAGAAACCACGGTCCCCTACTTGTCCGCGTGGTGACAAACGGGGATTGTTGCGCTTGAAAGCCTTCTGGCTAAACCACGCGTCACGCCTCGAGGGCTAATCTTGCAGCGCTTGGATGGGCGACCCCACGTGTTGTGTCGGCGGCTGCTGCTGCCGCTTCTACGGAGTGGCTGGGGGGGGGGTCTACGTCGTCAGCAGGGGGGCAGTGCAGTAGAATCCACCGGTGTGCTACGCTTCATGCCTTCACTAACCCGCGCTGAACGAGCGTGATCGATTACGGTAAAAACAAACTCTAGCGACACGCACGGCGCGCGTGCATGCCGCCCTCCTCCTCCTGGACGCGGGGGCTGCAAGTCTGTGCGTGACCTCCGATACGCACGGTGGGCTACCGACGGAGCGAAAGAGGTTCAACGTCCGTACGTGACGCGTGCTTGGGGAGGCTCACCTCGGACAAGCTCGCCCGTGGTGGGCGGCTCGTGAACACATGACGTGGAGATGTTGAGCTGCACGAGCAGCTGCTCGTCCATGTCGAGGCGCTGCCGCTATCGCCCACGTCTCGGGCTCCCGCGGTGACAGCGCGCGGCTCTTCCCGTGACCACTCGAGCCAGCGGCCGCCTGTCGCCAGCCGGCACAGGGCGACATGGGACGCAGCAGCTGATTACAAAGCACGGCGATGACGAAAAGGGCCACACACAGCGCTCTGTTGCGAAGCACGCGCGCACACACACTGCACTCAAGGTACCACGCAATCCGCATTATAAATGGTTTACTCAAGAATGTTGGCACAGATGGCCGTACAATGAAGTTAACAATTCAATTCGTTAATCCGACGCACTTAATTCGTCTGCGCTCAACAAAATAAAAAGAGCATACTTCACCTGGTCAGTGCGGGTTGGTTGGTTGAAGGGAGTGAGTAAGGACGAGTTTAGATAATCACTCGCAGCGGATGTTATCGACGTGGCTGGGAATCCAACTCAGGTGCCAGGCTCAGAGCCCAGTGTGCTTGCAAACAACAAACACAACATCCCATAAAAACGTTATTTGTGTAGTCCCTATTAACACACTTTGTTTACCAACTGAATTAACTAATTGACACACAAGTGAACGATGTTAATGAGGCATGGTACATTTAAACTACAAACATAACTCTACATAAATAAAACATAGAACAATTCTGAAAGCTATAATCTAGCTGCTGTATACTCACACAAACGCGTTAAAAAATGTTACCAATCACGAAATATAACAGTACCGATGAGCAATGACCTAATAATGATTGTGATGATGGTAAATAATGACAATGTTGATGATCCGTAGGGGAAGTCTGTATGATCGTGGCTTTAGTCGAGAACGGCTCGAGATGATTACCGTGGGATCTTTAAAGCCGCGATGGGTGCCGCCACCAATCCCAAGCCTCGCTCGGCGCGCTCGGCCTCACCGGCACGTCCGTTGCTGCCCTCCGACTTGTAAAGGGACCCGGCCAAGTCGAGACTTTAACAGCCCCGGCCATAAAGAATAAAAATAAATAAGTAAAAACCACGAGAGGCGTCGTAAAGACATTATACGGCAGAAGCAGCCCCTAACAGCGGCATGTGTGGGAATTAAGAGTTATATGTACTCAATATGTGTGTGTGTGTTACTGGAGTGTAGTAGCGGTGGCGCAAGTGGTTAACGCGAGTCTCGTATCAATGGCGAAAAATATCTGAACTCGTTCTGGGACTCCTTCCCCTCCCCCACCCACCTCCAGTCGCCCATGACTGGATAAACTCTTCTTTTTATTTTAAGGCAGTGTTTGTGACCAAAGTGTTGTATGGATGGATGTTGAACTTCTTTCGCACCGTGCGTCGCCTACCTTGTTAATCGGAGGTGTCGAGTTAATGTGAACAAAAACCCTGTGCATCGCTAGCAACGAGTAGCAGGTTCACCGATGATGCGAGTAAAACAGTGTCTAAAAGCTTTTTAAAAAGAGTTTTAAGCCGACCCTTGTTCAATCAGTAAAAACAATTAACCTCAACCAATTGCCCCGATGGTGAACTTCCTACAGTCGAGGTGTGGGTGAACACACAACACGCGGCACGATGGCGGCGAACGCGAACCGCGACTTCATTTCACTACAGCCCGGGCCGCGTGAAGCTTCGCACCGAAGACCTGCAAACTCACGTTATTATATCCGTCACTGCAAACATCATTGCCACGTGTCTATATATTTATACCCTTCGGAGCTGCCACCGGACATCGACGTACCAGTGAGATGAGATCAGACACAGGCATGGCAAGGACAGTGCATGTTATTATCATTATCAGAGTTGCTTTTTTTTGTGTTTGCTTTTTGACTACTTGTGTTGTGGTCATTGCAAACATGATGCCTTGAATAAAGGTGTCAGTTTTGTACCAGTTAAAAGGGTAAAAACCTACTATGATGTAACTGTCCTTTTATCAGCCATATCTAATGGGGTTTGATTGGTAAAAATCCACAAAAAAGGCTTGAGAATAACAAAAGCTCCACGCCAAGTAACATCGGGAACCAGTCTGAGCGTTCAAATGTGTTCGTAAGTCGAGTCGAATGTGGTCGTAGTCGAGTCGAATATGTTCGTAAGTCGAGTCGAATGATGTCGTAAGTCGAGTTTCTGCGTCGTAAATCGACCCACGGTGGCATGTAAATGGCGTAAATGTGGATCGTCGTCAGTCTGACAGTCGTAAACTGGAGACCACCTTTATAGTTAGAATCGACATTGTCATCATCACCGTCGTCGTCCTCTGGTTTGGTATGGTGGTCCTGTTACATTCCACAACATTTAGACGTGCACGTTGTTCAGTACATGGTAGACCAGCTGATGGGCACGTGCAATTATTACCACGATTGCCACTGTCCACACGGTACAATTGTGTGAGATATTTGATCTTCATTGGTGCTAGATCCGTGGTAGACGGACTTGGAGTTGTCATCCCCCAACATCCATCCACTGACTACTGGAATTTGAAGAGTTGGTTGAGCCAAGTGGTTTTCTACAAAATATAAAGTGTTCAAAACATTTAATTAGGTAAGCCAGGCAGGACCCTCCTGAAAAAGGGTATTTAGGCTCAGTGAGGCTTTCCTGGATGATTAAATAATAAAAATGAACCACACCGTGTGTTGTCTTATTGTACTATAACCATATAAAAATAAATATGGCTGATCTCATCAGATCTCGGAAGCTAAGCAAGTTTGAGCCTGGATAGTGCTTGGATGTAGGAACCGTCGTGCATTAAGGTTGTGCTAGAGGCTGCGCGTGCTACGCTATAGGCAGCATACTTCCAGACACACAGATTGTTGCACGGTATTTCTAAGCTAACATGTATGTGCTGCCCGCCTCACACTGACCAAATCAGCGCTTGCAGGCCCTCATCCAGCAGTGTAGACAGACACGAGCTGCACATGTCGATGTGAGTAGTATAACGGCACTTTTAATTATGTTGCATCTGTACGATTTCAATCAATAGCTCATTTGACTCGTGGTGTTATAGTTTTACTTTTCTCAATGTTATCCTGAGAGTGATATTGGTGTCCATTCGGATCGCTCACGGGGCAGTGCGACCCACCGCGCCAAGCTACCTCCCAGATCCCTCCAGGTGACCTCGAGTTCACACAGTCGTCGTATGGGGCAGCACTGGCCCACGCGCTCCGCACATGAGAGTAGTGTTCGTCACATGACGATCAACTCGATATTTCTCAGATCTTAATTTTGGCCCACCTAACCAAATTTACAACGGGGTGTTTTTGGCGCAGTCATCGGTGACAGAGCTGAGATCATCAACTCACGATCATTTACTTGAGAACCCGTAATTACACGCATCATGCCTTGATTCAAACCCAGCATCTCCGCAATGCCAGCTCATCAGTCTAACGTTTCGGAGCCACCATCCACTTTTTAAAATCTTACTTGTAAAAAATATATATATATTACTCAGCGTCACCGTGTCGGTGTTCCTCACCTGTGATGTATGGCCAGGGGTAAGGTCATGCACCGCGAGAACAGCCGTCGCTATGTGAACGAGGGGGGTGGATGTGGATCGGCTGTTGGTGCTGGAGGGGGTAGGTGTGGTGACTCATTAAACAACAGCGAGAGAGATAGATAGAGTTCTGTGGGGCCGTAAATGTGGGTTGTACGACCTACGATGCGTCGCCCCGGCCTCAAATGAGTCCCTGGTGTGGTGCTGTGTAGTAAACATCGCCACTGGGGAGAAAAAGGCGGCCGGGCGTGGTGCTGGCCACCGAGCCCCTCGATGTGCCGTGCTGGTTTTCATAGTTGCTCTCTAACAGCACTTGTCCCCAAAAGTCTGCGTAAGGTGATACGGGGCATCTTTGTCTTTGATCCGTCGCCCTCTCGGGGTAATGGTTTCCAGCTCAACTGCTGGGTCATTGCACTCATGACCTGCACCCTCAAATCTGTCTTCCCCTTTGTCTCGCAGTCCGTTGTTGCTATATTGCCTTACTGGTAACGTGCCCTGCCTGAGCCCACTTACGCTTCATGTCAAGTCAATGTGGTGTGTTTAACCTGCGTCGCTTCTCGAATCCACGTTCACCCATTTCTACCTCTCCATTTTCTACCTGCATGAAACTGTCCATGCTTAATACAAATAAGAATAAGACTAATTTACACTTGTAAGTTGCATTTCATCCTTAGACCCCAAAGCACCATGTCGGGAAAGCAGGAAATAAACAGAACCAGGGTCAGCGGTCAGAACTCGGGAGTCAAAGCCAACGACTCCGATTGTCTCATTGCCAAAGCGTTGTCCCATCGTATATCCTGATGACCCCTGTAGGAACAGAGCCTTGTTCTCGGAGTCCTTAGAAGGGACCTGATTGTAGTATAAAGATGGATCAGTTCCTGCAAATATTGCGGGGCTCACCCATTGAGCGCGTTGTAAGGGCAGCAGCAGGAGCAGCAGCAGCAGTAGCAACAGCAGCAGCAGCAGGAGCAGCAGTAGCAGGAGCAGCAGCAGCAGCATGAGCTTATAGTCCACTCGATACTGGACTGGTAGCCAGTGCATAGACAAGAGAGCAGTTGCGTGATGTGCTCACAGTATAAAGGGGCTCAGATCTTTCACAATAACACAATGGAACTCTCAAATACTAGTTCGCTGATATAAACAGTGACAATGATGCATATATTTTTTTCCCAAGAATAGTGATAATAAACATATATAAATATTATGCAGGTTTATGCACAGAGGCTTTTGGCTCAACAAGTGCCAAGCCTTTTAACAACGCACAATCGTACGCAAGCATAACATTCACACACCTCAATGAACACTCACACGCATATGACAAGAGACTTCATGAAAACTAAACTTTGTTTTTATACCCGGTGTTATCTGGTCAGGATGACCACCATCAGGGAACAAGGGTCAGCTTAGTGTGGGGGTGTATTTATAGCTCTGGCCACAACCAACCCCTAACAGCAGAGTTGGTGCTCATAATAAAGATTTTTGGGTTAGATCGCGTAAGTATAAATGTGTCGAAACCCTCCGCCACCCAACACGGCCAATCAGTAAGGGATTTGTCACATAAACAAAACGCCAAATAGTGACTACTTCAGCCCACCGGTGTGGTGAAGAGTGAATCCATAACATTTACAACCTGAGTACGACGTTTCGCTGGTAATTTAATCTAACCCAAAAACCTTTATTATGAATATTGGTCGCGAAAGCCTACGTGTTAAGCAAAGTTGTTGTGTTTGTACATATTTGTGTCTGTTGTGTGCATGTGTGGTTTTCGTGGTTTATGGGTGCATGATATCTTTCTGTGTGGATTCTGTATCATGTACGCACGTTTCTGCGTCGGGTCTGTGTATATATGTGTGCAAGTGTGTCTGTCTTTGTATGTGTATGGATCTGTGTGCATGTGCCTCTGTATGAATGTTTGTGTCTGTGTTGTGAGTGTATGTGCGTGTATGTATCAGTGCATATGTGCAGAGTACTCGTGTGTCTGTGTATTTTTCCACGTACCTCTGCATTTTCGTGTGTACATGTGCATGCGTGTTGGGGAGCGGTAGCGTAGTGGTTAGCGCGCTGCGCTACGAACCCTGGTCGTCCGGGTTCGATTCCCGTTCACAGCCACCCCCACCTACGATTATCTGAACCGGTCCCGGACATCCCCTAGATCGACTGAGTCTCAAGTCAGTACCTGATGCGATGTGTGAATATCGCCACTGTGCCATGCTGGCCTTCATGGGTGCTCGTTAACTGCACTTGCTCCTACAGTCTGTTAAGGCTTTACGAGGGATCGTTGTCCTTGCCCTTTGTGAGTCTTTGTCCACATGGAAATCGGCGAGCAGGTCGACCACCTGCTCTACACCAGTTTGTTGAGATTGGAATTCCAGTGAGCAGATGCAAATAAAGTCAACCTCTCCTCGTCGTCCGTCCCTCCTCACATCTCTTTGGGGGGAGGTGGACTTTCCATTTGCCTTCCTCTTCTCTGCCCTACTCGTCCTCCGTCCGGATCTCCTTCCGATGAGTGCGGAGCAGCGGGGCCGGCTCCGTCTGCTGACCCTCCACGTGGCTCTGGGGGCGACGGCGGCGGCGGCGGCGTCGAGGGTCCGGGCGCGTCGGCGAGCAGCGAGTCGCGGAGCCGCCCCAACTCCGCCTGCTCCAGGATCTTGTGCACGAGGAAGCGCTCGCGACGCACGCACGCGCGCACGTGCGACGGCATGTCCGGGATGACGTAGGCGATGAAGGAGTTGGTGAGGAATACGACGTGCTGCGCGCACGCCGGCACGCATCGTCGTCGTCGTCACGCGGAAAAAGGATATTTCGTATCTTAAGAAGTTGCATGTACAGGACAGGGTAAGTCCTCGTTTTACGCCGGAAATGCGCTAAACGTGAAAAGTGACGCGTGAAGGGAAAAACGCGTTAAGCGACGATTTCCAAGTAAACAATGTAATGACGCACGCACAGCGATATGGCGGGACAAACAGCTGAGGGTACACCACCGCGTCACTGTATTATTCCACGTACTGTGTCACTGTACCACTCAGACATGCAGCTCAAAAAGGAGTTCTTCATCTACCGCTCAGATGCCGCTTCATAACGGCACACGTTCCACGTTATAATGGTGCACGTTCCGCGTTATAACGGCACGCGTTCCGCGTTATAATGGTGCACGTTCCGCGTTATAACGGCACGCGTTCTGCGTTATAACGGTGCACGTTCCACATAATGTCGCACGTTCCGTGTTATAACGACGCGCTTTACGGGTTATGATGGTGTGCACGTTCCCTGATGGGAGAGCCGTGTTGTAGTGAAAACGCGTTGTGTGCCAGTATTCTGTGAGTTTCTGCAGTCTACACCTTAGTGTTACGAGATAATGCATCTCTAAAGTTTACGTGCTAATGTCACTCGTTCTTGTAGAGTTTAGGTTGGTGTCACTCGACCATCTGTCTTAATAGTATGAATAGGTACACCCCAACCAGTGGATCAGGTCGGTGGGCATTCGGTGTGATTAAGTGTGAGTAATCCCACCTCTTACCAAGTCATCTGGCCAGTATGGAAGAGCAAGCCAAATACAATTTAGAAGGTCTCTCTTGAGTTCCCCCAAATGGAGGTCCTTCTACCAGCAGCAGTGTGAGCAAATAATTGCTCGGCTGCACCTTTAACTTGTAAGGGATATGCAAATGTGCACGTGGGGAGACAAAGGCGGTCCGGCGTGGCGTTGGCCACCCACCCCCTCGTGTGTCGTGTCGGCCTTCTTAGGTGCTTGCTAACAGCACTTGCCCCAACAGTCGGTTCAGGCTATACAGGGGCTCTTTGTCTGTGTCTTGTATGCAAATACATACCTCCGTGACAATGACGAAGGCTAGCTTGGCCGCTAGTACGTGCCAGTACTGCATGTTGAGGGAGTATGCCTGAGGATGTCCAGGGGGGTAGCGATAATCCCTGTATCTGCGCACGTACAAACGCAACCACAAGCAAGCACGCACTGGCTGTACTGAGCATTTTTTTAAAGGTACAATTGTGCACATATATGCACACATTTCATTCTCAAATCGGCTGCTGGATGAGGGCCTTCCCACGGCTGTGTGGGGGTTATGTTTGACCACGCTTCAGGGCATTAATCAACTCCGACATCCATAGAGCAGCACATCCGGAAGTGACGTCATGACGAATAGGAGAGCACACCCCAAAGTCAGGGAGGGCGCCTATTGGCAGCCACCTGCAGGTGGTGTGGATTGCCAGGTCGAACCAGGGCGGCAGCTCGTCGGGAATATTCTGCTCCTGGAAGTCGCTGATGTTGAAGACGGAGAGGCTGTTTTCATTGTATCCGCGCATGGTGGGAAAACCCGCGCCGTGCCCTGCCGAGTAGCCGTAGTAGTACACGAGGCGTGGGATGATGTCCGACGTGAAAGCCACGATGCACACCTGTGGAATTTGCACGTGTACATGCAGCGTCAGCGATGTCACCTAGCTATGCAACGACTGGACCACCCATTCCCAACGTGCATTACCCCATAAACTCACTCAAAGTAATTTAATACACTGTCGCAAGTACAATTTTGGGGCATGCTGCCACGGCATTTATGATTAACACAAGGACTTACAATCCAGAGGTCGCCAATTTGATCTCCCGGCATTGCAGTTGATTCAGTGACGCAGTGATGAGCGTACTGCGGGATGTCTAAGTTTGATTCCCGGCCACGGATGGAGCGTTGGCACATCAGCTAGGGCAATGGGCTCCGAGACGCAATGGTTCCGAGTTCAATACCCAGCCAAGGTTAACATCACTGGTGGTTGATATCTTAACCGGTCTAGGGGCCCCAACGTTAACCCATTCACCGAGTCGCTTAAATTTGACTAGATATATAAATAGTAAGAGAAGACTATGAGAATGGTGTATGTTTGAACCCAAATGGGTAGCATAATTTAATAAAAATGTACTGCTCCACAATTGGAACAATCGGTAACATATATACTTTTACTCTTATCATTCATATTATTCTATAACGTCATGTAGAGCTCTCACAAGCCAGCCGTTCCCTCTCCTATCCAGGCTCGACTCCCCTCTAATTGCCATTTCACCCCTTTCTTTCTGCTTTTCAACTCCCTTAACTGCCTTAACCGCCACAACAGCTTTAACGGCCTTAACTGACAGCCTCGCGGCTGTCCGTCAACTGCCTCAAGTGACAGCCTTGCGGCTGTCCTGCTGCTCATGCTCCACGTCACACCCACGAGCTTGCCGAAAGGGAGAGAGAGAGAACGAGCGAAGTGGCAAGCGGACGATCGGTGCGACTCACGTTGGTGAGAACGGACAGGGTGGCCACGACGCCCAAGATGTCCTCCCAGGCCCCGATGCCACTTGCTCGAGACACGACGGGCCTCCGCGTCTTCGTGACCAGCTTCCAGGCGTCGACGCGAACCTCCATGACATTGTTGAGCAGCGCGAGCAGCGGAGAGAGAGGGAACGACGCCACGAAGAGCGTCACAAATCCGAACTGGATGACTGGGATACAATTGTGGGGGGGGGGAGTGGGATATTATTAAAAGCAAAACCAATGTTCTAATTGGTTCAATGTGATTTTAGTCAAAGGAGTCCTTCAAATATATTGACATTAAAAATATATACGTGAACTGGGACCCACGATGGGCCACTTGGGAGACAAGATGGAGACAAGATGCCGTGTGCATTTATCTGCGGCTGCATCATCGCGAGCAGTAGAGTTAAGATGCGTACTGTACAGGAACGGTCGAGTGAACTACCTCAATAAATTTGGTGCGAATGGTCACATTCCACGATTGGGAAAACCCGCGATTTCGGTGTATAATGCATAGATTTGTGCCTTTAACCAAATCACCCAGAATGCACTCAATCTAATTGGAACTTGGAATCAAAGTAGGTTTGAGCCTGAATAGTGATTGGATGGGCGATTTCACAACAGTTGTACTGCCATATCTGCCTTTTGGCTAAGATCTAGTGCAGTATCTGTTCTTATTTTCTGTGTGTTTAGTTTGTTGTTCTTCCCCCGCACCTACGATTAGCACGGTGGGCTATGTACCGTGTGAAAGAAGTTCGACATAAAAATGACACCCAATCGTTTTGCTTTCAGGTGAAATTAGGGAGAAAAAAACACACTGGCTCGGCAGGTGTGCCCCCGTGAGCTCATTGTACCCATCTCAAGGTACTCGTTGAAGAGCCCGAGCTTGCTTTGTGGCTGCAGGTCCTTGTCCTGCTCCCAGCGCGTGTAGACATCCTGTGGCCGCTGCTTAGCTCGACGCTGGGCCCACCAAGTCATGAACCACCTGAAGATTGGCGAAGGGAGGACGCACACACCCAGGCACGCGTAATGCACGCATACGTGCACAAATTCAGTCAGCTGTTCCATAGCTCCTTACCGCATCTTCAAGCTCTCAGCACGTACAATGAAACGTCCGACGTTACGCTGAATAACACGTGGTACAGCCCGAAATCCACATCAGGGAGATCTCCAGAACAACCACTCAAAGCCGACGCAGTAGCGATGTAACGGACAACTTTCTGTCAACCCACTGTGGAGTGGAGGACTCCCCATGTCGGTCACGGGCTTTGCGAGTTCAAAACGATGGAACTGCCTGAATGCCCAGCAGGTGTCTGATTGGCACGATAAACCCCATTATACCCACATTGTCAGGACAGTTGACTAGGGTTAAATTTAGCAGAGTGTGTCTGGACGGGATAAAACATAACACACACCCCTTTGAGCATTTAAATGAGTAACTAATTGATGATTAATTTGCAGTGGCTATCATTTATTACTGCTGAAAACTGCGTAATATTGCAGTGTTCTGTTCCTGTCAGTACTTGGCAGCAGTAGGCATACGCATGGTGAAGCATCACTCATGCCAGCCAATTTGCAAGCGTGTTCCCGAGCACACTTAAACAATGTGTGGCATCTGGAATGGACGCTGCCCTCATGATTCTAAAGGCGCTACATCGGTTGATCACCCTGTTGTGAGCAGTGCCACAGAGGTTCTCACATGGTGCTCTGAACCTTTGTGACTTCTTTATTTCCTGGGCACGGATTAGTGGCAAGTTGTATCTAAACCAGAAGCAGAATCAGAATCAGAATCTACATCATGGGACCTCCTTTGCCAGTACCAAAATAACAAAACAGGTGTTAAGATGTTAAAACACCAAACTAAAACCTTTTACAAGGAATCATCTCTGCATTAACCACGATGCTTGTGGTAGACCAGAGGACGCCAAAAAGCCCTTTGGTGTCCTCTGCGAAAGTGTACCCCCCCCACCCCTCTGAAAATGAGTGAAGTACACTCGCTTAAACGATCAGATATCCCGGCTCAAGCGAAAGCACTACTCACGGGAGGATGATTTCCTGGAAATTGCCCAAGATCTGCTTGACGCCCATGACGATGGTGAGCTGAGTAGTTAGTTCAACGAGACATCCGGCTGGGGAACACTAGATGGATGTAGGGATGTAGAGTAGATTCAGAGCAACCTTAATAATGCTTTCGTTTTATATAGCGTCATTAATGCTAATAGCATCCCATAACGATGTACATTAATTATATACAAAGTGAGGACCAAATCCCATATACAGCCACTACACCAAACAAATGAAAACCCTACTACCAAGTGAACTAAAAAAATAATAAACAAATTAAGAAGTGGCACCACAACTAAAAAGCAGAAACAAAAAAGTTATCACTAAATATTGGTCCTTTATTAATTATTAGTCATCATAACGTCTACAGTAGTGAAACATGGCAAGGCATTACAAGGGCACTAAAGATTCTAGATTTGAAGTTTTCGTGGCTGCAAGGATCCATACTCTTTGGTTCTTTCGGTAAAGTCACGTAGGTCAAAAAAAAGAAAGAAAGAAAGAAATCACGACTTTTCAATTGCAACACTGATGATGATTGCTTGTGTTGCAATCGAAACGTCGTGATTGATTTATTTCTATTTATTATTTTTCACCTATGTTACATCACCGAAAGAACCAAATAGTATGGGCACTAAAGATATTGAATACATTTCTAATTATCGTCTTATTTTGTTCAAACATCTGGTGCGAAGGGAAAAACTGGAGGACTCGGAGAAAAATCCACGCAACCACAGGGAGAGAGACATGCAAACTCCAAATATACAGCAGGCGTCAGGTTTGGCATCGAACCTACGACCTCCTGTATACCAGGCTAGGTCGTAAATATCTCGCCACCGTGGTGCCCCCATATAGTTTATGTCTCGCAGGCATACATTGCCACACTCCAATTTCCCACAAAGACGTTTTTTGTGGCTCTAATTTCTTTAGAACATCAAAAATGTGGTTGAATGTGACCCAAACAGCATGGAACTACGTGGCCCAACATCACTGACCCACACACCTCCTCGTTTCTCCATATGCCGAGGTACGCATAGTCCCCGGGGTAGCTGATGAATTTGCCCTTGAAGAATGCGATGTAGAAGCAAGCGGAGTAGTAGTTGATGAACTGGAAGAGGAATTTCTTGAGCGTCAGCTGATTCTCAAAGTCTGCCTGCGTCTTGGGCATCTCTGCGGGCATGAGACAAAGGTCACACGTGGACACAGGGGTACAAAATGCACATTGGTGTTTATTTTTGTACTGATACATAGGCTGAGAAAATGAGTGATGATGTAATATGCAGGATTTGCAACATTGTAGAGTGTAACATATTTAGATAGCCAGTAAACAGCTCAGGAGATGTGGAGTGAATCTCCAAGATGTTCCAGAAACATAATCTTTAGTTAGACTGGAGGAATCCGATGACCTATAAAGTTATTTTTACAGATGTCCAATAGGGTCGGGAATGGGTCAGAGGGACATACCAACACTTGTAGTTTTGTATGCCGCTGTTGTACGGAATATTATGTACTCTATAGACTTTTTAAAAATACCTGCAGCAGCTGCTGCTGCCATTTTAAGTGTTAACCTATTATGATTAGTTCTTGGTGAAAACTGCCCATGGGCAATAACTGGTAGATAGGTGCCTCCTTCCAATCATTCACGAGTACTTTCCAGAGATGGTTAAGTATTTTCTTTAAAGCTAGGATGGTAACACATGAAGGGATGCTTGATGTTGAACGATAGGTAAAGTGGGCTTCAGCAAGACGCATCGTGAGAAGGGATGTTGGCCAGCAGTAGAGACTAACAATTGAGTGGCAAGCTAAATGAGGGACGAACAGCAGAGAGAATTTCCACTGTGGTTCGGTCGATATGTTTGAGAAACCCACGCACACCAAATGAGAGTTTTAATTGCCGTACAGTAGTAGGGGCGCCGCGATGGCAAAATGTTAACTCCCTCGCCTGGTATACAGCAGCTTGTGGGTTCAATCCCAACCCTGATGCCTGCTGCTGTATATTTGGAGTTTGCATTTTTTCCCCATGGTCGCATGGAATCTTCTCTGGGTCCTCCGTTTTTTCCCTCCACATTTAGAATCAACATCATGCATTTAGAATATTTGGCTGCTATAAATGTCCACATGATAGGCCGCTTCGTTGAGCTATCATTTGTGGCCATGTAGCTTCTGAAAAAGAGCTGTATAACTCAGTGGGCCTTACCTTTTAAAGTAAAAAAAAGTTCAGTTGGGCGGGGGGTGGGGCGTGTGGGGACTAGTGGGGGAGGGGGGTGGGGGGGGGGCGCTGTTCCAAAAAAAGTTGTCCGCCACTGGCGCATACAAATGGACATGGTTAGTTCATGGCATCTCAAAGCGATGCAACTGCCATCAAAGCTTTTGCACGATTAAACCCAAGATACTGACATAAAACAGTCACTATTTAAACAGGCGATGATAACAGGCAACCTACAAAAAATATAATTGCTCGTATAAATATGTAATAGTGGAATGCTTTGATGTTGCCTGCCAGCCGAGTCGCCTTTGATAAAAAATCTTTATAGTTCAATGGGCTTTAGTCAGACAATAATCTTCTGATGAAAACCACGATGGAGATACAACTTACCCAGGTCGGTGAGGACAAGAGCCAGCCTGTCATAGCACTTGTTGAGGAGTATGATGACTATGACGTTGAGGACGGAGGCCGTGATGGAGGTGGCCATTTGCGGCGTGAGCAACGTGCCGATCACCTTGATTTCAGACACCTGCTTGGGAATACTCGAGGCGAAGATGATGAAGATGGAGAGGCGGTACACAATGACGCCCAGGATGCTCGCGATGATCAGGAGCATCTGCCAGGAACACGAGTAATCCGGGAGTGGGTGAAATTGACCCTAGCTTTGTACCTCGTTTTTTCCACTGTACAACCAAGCCACGCTGGAGCTGTGCCAGAACAGCTCAGGAAGCGCCAGTTTTTTTTCACTGCAGAACCCGAACCATGCTGCAGACGTCACACGCAATTAATATATGACGCTGGCACCCCCCCCCCCCAGTTCAATTGACTGGCACAACGTATGGCATCAATCATTAACTCTCCCCTCCCCCTCATCTCTGCTTGGCCCCTAGCCAGCTTGATATGTCTTGTGATGCCAACGTTTTATTATTCACTTCTGGCTCGGCATGACACAGTCAGATTTAGGGCCGGGATCCACGAGGCTGAGGCCAAAATCCACAAGCCCAATCCAAGGCCGGAAGCCTTTCAGGTCAAGGCTAGGCTAAAACTAAACTTTTTTATTATTAGATAAGGGCCACTGAGCTATATAGATCTTTTTTCAGAAGCAAAACCAGGCCACAAATGACAGATCAACGAAGTGACTGATCGTGTGGAAATGTATAGCAGTCGAATACTCTAAACGCATGTTGATTCTAAATGTGGAGGGAAAATCCGGAGGACCCGGAGAAAAATCTATGCGACCAGAGGGAGAACATGCAAACTCTAAATTTACAGGCGTCAGGGTCGTGAGCGAACCCACGACCTCCTGTACATCAGGCGAGGTAGTTAACATCTCGGCACCGTGGCGCCCCAAGTCGTCCTTTGACTACATTTCAGCTTTGAGGATAAGTTACGGCTCATGACAACTCAATAAACGGCGCAACCACAAATAATCAAAACTTCGCGCCATTCATTGCCTTGGGACAGCCGTGGATATTTAAGTTGATTAGATTGACAGAGGAATGTAATTATAAAATCATTCAGAGTTCTATACCGTGACGTGTCATCGTCATGCAGAGGTTCACCGGGAGGAGTATGAGCGCCATCCCTGACGGCGGAGCAGTGTGGCTGTTGGGGTTGGGTCAAGTACACATGCACAGTAAGAGCCGCTTTGTGAATCCACTGCTGGATGACGGCCTCCCCACACCTGTATGGGTCGTGGGGGTCACGTGCCCATTCTCCAGCATGCTGAATAGTACAACTACAGATTCTGCTCCATTGCCCTTTGCTGTCCACCACACAGCCCCGCAGGAGCCTACGACACCTGTTTTGTGCACGATGGTTACCCATCACACGCAGTACCCAGGCTTAACGCTGATAAGCTTCCAAAATCTGATGAGATTCGAGAGCATTGCAGTTGACTTGGTCATTAGGTTACTGCATAAGGAGGATTGGTTCAATGTAATTGTTGCTGCTGGATGGGTGGACTCACCCAGAAGAGCACCGTGACTCCGGACAGACAGTAGCGAAGCCCCAGGGTCGTCTTGGGCACATGGGGCTCCTCCTCCTGTACTCGCAGTGCACACACAGATGGGAGTAGGCCTCGGCAAGGTAAGGTAAAAGTGTAAAAACAACGAGCCTACCTTTGCCCTACCTTTTACTTTACCACAATACGATCACTCTACCCTACCTTTTACCCTTTAGCAGGTAAGGTAAAAGGTAAAAAGCAACGAGCCTACCTTTTACCCTACCCTTTACCCTTACCCCTTGGCATGTCGACACCTTTACCCTTTACCTTTAACCTTTTACCCGGTAAAAAGGGTACAATTACCTTACCTTGCCGAGGCCTAGATGGGAGGAGAACCCAGTTTGGATAGGGGAGACCGTCACGTTGAGTGTGGTTACTGAGTCGACTCAGCCTCAAATGAGTACCTGGTGCGGTGTGTAAACATCGCCACTGGGGAGACAAAGGTGGTCGGGCTTGGTGTACCGTGCCCGGCCTTCATTGGTGCTGCTCACTAGCAGAACTTGCCCAGCACGTCTGCTAAGGCTGCATGTGGGGGGGGGGGGGTCTTTGTCTTTGATTACTGAGTGCTCCCGTTAAGGTTGGCTAGACGAGTCGTCCTTTGACTACATTTCAGCTTTAATAAATAAACTATATATCGGGGTGTGCTGTCACGTGATCAATACGGTGCCGTTTAGCACGTAGGCTTTCGCGACCAATATCATCCATAACACAAGTTTTTATTTGGTTAAATATAAATGTGTCATTAAAGTCGCCACCACCCAACACCACCCGAGACAGGTGGTGTCGGGTGGTGGCGGCTTTAACGACACATTTATATTTACGCGATCGAACCCAAAATACCTGTATTATATGGTATCGTATTGACCGTCTGGAGGAAATAGGCGGGTGGGTGGGAACGTGCTGCCCCCTAGTGTATGTTCAGAGGCCACTGAAAGGGATCTTCAGTAGATTTGAAGCAAGGATTCATATTCTTAGTTCTTTCGGTAAAGTCACGTGACTTTACCGAAAGAACTAAGACTATGGATCTTCAGTAACTGAAATATCTACTGCGAAAGGACCAATCTCAAAGGGGGGGTCATTGATGCACTGCTCTGCGAATGTTCAGAGAAGACGCCGATATCACAACCAGAATAAAAGTGGCGGAAAAGTCCGAAAAGTATGAAGAAGAAAAAAAAGTAGAAGTGTACATCAATTATATATATATTTTTGGTTTAGAGCGCACAAATATAAATGTCTCGTTAAACCCGCCACCACCCGACACAGCCAATTAGTGAAGTTTGTCACGTAAACAGAGCATGCCAGATCGTCACTAGTACAGCACACCGGTGTGTTGGAGAGCAAATCAACACCATTTACAATCTGAGTACGATGTTTCGCCAGTAATTACAACTAGCTTCATCAGGCGACAGACAGATTTGTGGAGACACATTTATATCTAACGACACATGCATTTACGCGATTTAACCCAAAAAACCCTATGTTATGGATGATATTGGTCGCGAAAGCCTACGCGTTAAACAGCATTGTTAACACTTGCGTGATGAGGTGGTCACCGTGGTGATGGAAGAAAGCGTTACCATGGTGACGACGTTGAGCTTCTTGCCGGAGCAGCGAGCCTCGTACTCGGGCCGTGGCGGCTCGCTCTGCGCGGCTGCCGTCAGGTCCCATCGGAACGCCAGCGACGCCTGGGAGCGCTTCCACATCTCCAGGAACACCATGGCTGCCAGGAGGGCTCACTTTCAACGGTCACGTAACTACCGATTATGCCCGATGTTTTAGATGTTTCCTAACGCATTCTGTCATATGTCTTTTTCAAAGCGCAGTTTGATTGACACGGGATCACGACTACTCGGAGCCTTCATCTTGTGGTCATTGTATCACTCACGACGCGTCCCATCGGATCTCGGAAACTCGGCAGAATCGAGTCGGGAAAGCGCTCGCATTGGTGGTTGCTGCCATGCCGCTCAGAAGACTTCTTCAGAATTCTGGCAATTCACCTGATGGAGCTGGTTGTAATCACCATAGAAACGTCGTACTCTGACTGCAAATGTTGTGGGATTACTCTCCAACACACACGCGGTGTGCTGAAGTAGTCACTAATTGGCACGTTTTGTTTACGTCACACACCTTACTAATTGTGTCGGGTGGTGGTCGGTTAACAACGCATTTATATGTACGCGATCTAACCCCAAAACCTGTATGAACACTATTGGTCGCGAAAGCCGACGTGTTCAACACGCTCGGCTATCATAGTCATCTGCAGGCTGCGCTTTATGGGTGATCAGAGCAGAGATGCGCAGGGACAACGCCGGTGTGTTGCACCCTGCACCCAACCCTCACCAACCCGCACTCGCCACGCAGTGACGTATATTCAAATAGCCCCCAACACCTTAATGGTGTGGGGGAGCCCTCATCGAGCAGTGGATTGACACATGGGCCAATACATACACGTGGCCGTTGGATAAGGACGTTGCAAGACACGATGGTATGCCGTTCATCGTCATCAGCACAAACACGTTGAAACGTGGCACTGTGTCCGTGAAACGTGTGCCAGTGTTCAGCATCACTCACCCCAAAGTCCCATGAACACTGCAAAGAATATGGTGGCCGGGTTGTCAAACATGTAGGAATTCTGCAACAACACAAGGGGCCGTCCATAAAAGACGTCACGCGATTTTGGACGATTTTTGACCGCCCCTCCCCTAGTCACACGGCGTCACAAAAAGTCAGACCCCCCCTCAAATGACGTCACAAAGCTCTGCCCCCCCAAAATGCTTCAACTCGCTTTAAACTATTGTCATTGTAGTGCGTATTTAATGTGGCGCTGCACTCTGATGTTGTAGGAGAAAACATTTATAAAAAATATTTAATTAAGTAGAACGTGTTGTCTATATTTATTCAAAGTTGTGCATTTTGATGTGACGTCACATTTCTCAACCCCCCCCCCCCTCGTCACACATCGTCACAAATGTCTGACCCCCCCCCCATCGGTGCTTGACGTCATTTATGGACGGCCCCTTAACGCCCAGTGGAAGTGGTGGCATCGTGGTGAGCGCACTGCGCCATGAAGCCAGCTACCTGAGTTTGATAGTAATGATCTGACCCGCTCCTGGGCATCCCCCTCGGTCGACTGAATATTTGGGAGACAAAGGCGGTTATGAGTGGCTCTAGCCACACCACCCCCTCGTGTGCCTGTCTGCCCATAATAGGTGCTCGCTGACAGAACTTTCCCCAAGCGTCTGTGCGGATGGCAGGAGGTTCGTTATAGTTTTTACACCCACATAAAAAGCGTGATGTGCTATAATTTAATCATTGCTAATGATGGTACAATCTCAACAAATTTGTATTTTCTTTTCTCCTGGTGGAGTACAGCGGCAATGACCAACGTGCGTCCCCAATCGACAGAGCACAGGGAACGAACGCCTGCGGCGCGTGCCACACCTTGGCAGATTCGCAGGTACTGTTCAGCATCCAGAAGGTGCACGTCTTGTCGCACTGGGGGCACATGACGAGGGCCCCGCTCAGCGTGTCGTCACACAACTCGTCGCTGCGCTCACACACGACGCACACGACCGAGGCACACGACCGACGGGCGCGTGAGAGGTGAACGTGGGCGAGCGTCAGCGCCGAACACCGACTGGGGCTGCCCCCTCCCCCTGGATGTTGGTGCGCCTCCCTTGAAACAAGGTCAGGCCACAGGCTCGGTGCCACCTTCTGGCATTTGCCAATGTAATACGGTGATGACGTGCAGCAAACAGTTTCGTATTCAGTTTAACACGTAGGCTTTTGCCACCAACAATATTCAATATAAGGTTGTTTGGCTTAAATCTCGTAAATATACATGTGTCGTGAACCTACCTCCACCCGACACAGTCAATTGGTTTGTCGCGTAAATAAAAAAAAGTGCAAATGAGGTACGAGTTCAGCACACCGGTGTGTGGAGGGGGGCTTACGACACATTCACACTTGCGCGATCTAACCGAAGAAACGTGATTGTAACTTTCATTTTCGTTAGCATCAGAAGTGTGTCATCTTTGTATGCATGTCTTGCAGGAATGTGAACATCCCTTTTGTCAATCCACTGCTGGATGAGGATATCTGTACGTCATTAGGGTATTGTCTTTCCCCTCCTTCCGCACCTTCGATTAGCACGGTTGGCTACCTACGGTGCGAAGGAAGTTCAACTTACATACACACATTGTATACATACACACATACACACATTGTATACATACACACATTGTACACATACACACATTGTATACATACACACATTGTATACATACACACGTACACAAACACACATTGTATACATACACACATTGTACACAAACACACATTGTATACATGTGTAGGGATATTATTGAGCGCGATGCGCCATCTCCAATCCACTCAGCCGGTAGTACCGGCCACGTGTCAATAGGGGGCGGAAGAGGTGCTGAGCCCCAGTGTGAAGGTACAATGGTCTACGGGGCCCAACGGAAACCCCTAAGGAGCGGCATGCCCAGTGGTGCAGACCCCAAGAGGGGGGCTGGGGGATGACGTCACCCCCAGGCCTTGCTGGAAGGATCGAGAAGGAAGGTGTGGCCGGGGGCGGAGTCAGCCACGGCTCGGTATAAAAGCCGGACCTCTGAACGGTCCCGG
This sequence comes from Entosphenus tridentatus, assembly GCA_014621495.2. Taxonomy (NCBI): domain Eukaryota; kingdom Metazoa; phylum Chordata; class Hyperoartia; order Petromyzontiformes; family Petromyzontidae; genus Entosphenus; species Entosphenus tridentatus. The sequence goes on along the minus strand of CM025615.2, from coordinate 9,438,284 downwards.
CAGTCGTCGTTGGCCTGAAGTTGAAGAGCCTCCTGAAGGCTCGAAGAGAAGAGCCCGAGGGGCAGAGCCGAGCCCCTGGCTAGGGTCGGCTCTAGCTTAACCAGTGACGACTCAAGCTTCACCGGTGTAGGGTTAGAACGTAGCCAGAGAGAGGCACTCTCGCCCGGAGGAGATACCTCCCTAGCGTATCAGGTGGAAGGGGCCGTTACCCCTTTGTGTTCTATAGGTGTTAATGTTATAATAAACTTGTTACCTCAAAGAAAGTTTCCTCCCGTTTGTACCAACTACACATGTATGTATGTGCATTATGCACGTCTAGTGTGGAAAAGTTAAAAGTGCAGCCTTGAAATTGCTTGCTCAGCGTCACTGCTCCTGGAAAGACCTCCACCCGAGCAGAGAAACTAGAGAGCCCTTCTCGAGGGATATAGGCCTACTCTTCCACGCTGGCCCAACGTCTTGGAAGAGTTCATAACTTTACCACACCACAAGCGACATGCCAACGCATAGTCGTGGCGTCTCCATGTATTGTATACTGCTTGGCAAACAAAGCCGGGGAGCTAGAAATGTTGCCCATTGTTTCAAGTGCCATGCTGGCAAATGTAACCAGCGACCTTTGGATTGCAACTCCAGTGTCCTAACAGTTACACCACGGCAGCTTCCCATTAAATTACAAATAAACATACATTACATAATATGTACGTTGCATATGTACGTGTACATGTACGCTTCGTAGGTGCTCGCTGACAGTCATTGCACAGTGTGCATTGCCACGCAGGAGATCTGTACCCTTGTGTTCTGTATCTGCACCCGTGCGTGTACATGGGCGTGCGTGCTTGCGTGCGTTTGTTAATGCGCGCGTGTTTGGCGAATACTTGGAGAAGCTTTGCTCTTTGTGAACTGCTCCGAAGAGGAAGCACGCGAGGCCAACGAGCGCCGCGACGCTCAGCATCTTGGTGTAGAAGCCGAGCCACGCGAAGTACAGAGCCACCTGCTCGCCAAAGTACGAGCTGTGCCGGCGACAAAAGACAAAGATCCCCCTTATAGCCTCAACAGACTTTCGGAGCAAGTGCTGTTCGCGAGTAGCACCTAATGAAGGCCGGCACGGCACATGAGGGGGTGGTGTGGCCAGAATCATGCCCAGCAGCTTTTGTCCCTCCAGTGGCGATGTTCACACACTGCACCGGGTACTAATTTGAGGCTGAGTCCACCTAGGGCAGACCCAGGATTGGTTCAGATAATCGTCACTGGGTTTGGCCTTGAACGGGAATTGAACTGGGGTGGCCAAGTTCGTAGCGCAGTGCGCTGAGCACTGCGCTACCGCTCCTGTGCCGCAAAAATCAATATACATATATATGTTCATGAACATTATCTTGAGATGCAATTGTATTTAGACGAATAATCAAACCGAATCCCATTACACTCTCTTCTAATATCCAAATGTCACACACTAAACGAATCAAACAATACCACTTAAATGCATCTAATTTTGTATTTAATCTTGACTGTGAAGAGAGGTGGGCCCACGTCCCCAAAATGGATTATGATGATGGTCGTTGGTCGAGAATAAGCTACACTGTGGCCGTCACGGGAGGCGGCGTTGGGAGGCCTTCGCCCAGCAGTGGATAGCACGTGACCTCACCGCACAAGGTCGAGGGGCTGCTCCTTGAAGAAGCGCCTGGGTCTCGCCCACTCGCGCCACAACGTGTTGCGGTCGCCCCGACCGCTCGAGTCCTCTGGCGGGTACTCGTACTGACTCTGACACGGGAGTCACAATCACTAACCACACCTACGATTAGCAGCACCGTTGGCTACGTACGGTGTGAAAGAAGTTGTACATGCATACATACACACGGGCACACGGTGCACACACATCCACTAATGACCAACTCACCCCGCCACTGCCCCCCAGTAAACCCTGGCCGTGGAGGCATGGTTAGCGCCGCAATGGATTGGAAATGTAGAGGTGGCCGGTTCGGTCTACTGGTGTGGCATTTGAAACGATGGAGCAAGTGTCTGTGATCACCAACACACATCTGTCCACCCGGCGGTATGAATGAGCCCTCCTCAGGTAGCCAATTGGCAGATATTGTGGGTAGAGCAGGATGGAGATCTATTCGAAGGGTTCTCTAAATAATAATAACGATAAAGCGATTTATAACTTGCACAAATATTTCAGGGGCATCAATGACTGTGACCCTGAGGCACAGCTGCAGCGGTGAGCGAGCACAGCAAGCCCTCGTCGTACGCGGTAGTAGATGCCTTCTTGGAAAGTTCCGCGTTCGGTGAAAAATACGTTCAGTGAAAAAAATGTCCCCATAGGTAATGATAAAGTTTGTCAAGATACGATGTACTACTACTGACACACAGTGAGATGGCAGGACAAATAACTGAGGGTACACCACCACGTTACTGCATTATTCCACGTACTGTATCATTGTACCGCTCAGCCATGCAACTCAAAAAGTACTTCATCATTGACCGCGCAGAGACAGCATTATAACGGGGCGCCCTCCGCGTTATAACGGTGCGCGTTCCGTGTTGTGTGAAAAGTGTTCCCCAATGGAACCAGCCAACCCTAGCCGCATGACCTTATTTAACCACCGCCGCCGACTCCCGACTCACATCGTGCAGTGGGTAGGCAACGGTGTAGCAGCCATTGTCCATCATCTGGTTATAGTTGAACGTCTTCTTACTGCCCTGCGAGACGCCACACTGGAGCAGCATGTAGTGGACCTGCATGAGTACGCATCATACACAGTGCTGGGTGAGCCATGAATTACAGATTCCACTGTGTATTGTGTCTGCAGAGGTTGACAAAAGAGTAAAACGGGCTAATATCAGAACGAGATCGGTCATTCTCGGTTTTATTTATTGAGTGGGCGTAGGCCGGGCTCACGAAGATAAGGGCTTCTAGTTCACCACGTGCCATGGTTGAGCCTCCCGGAAATTTGAATTTTTTCCCAACAGGACCACATCTAGACCTGACCCCTAAATCCTAACCCCGGGCAAACTTGACACGTGTTGGGCGTACGATTTGGCTACGTATGGCTGGCGGGATGAGGACTTCATGGTCTGTGATGGAGTAGAAGTCCTGCTGCGAATGCTTGAACGGCGACGTGAAGTATTCGGGTTGTTCAGGCACGGCTCCTGGCTTCAGGCGGAATGGCTTGCTCAGGTAGTCCAGAAGTCCATGTTGTGAGCGCGACACCCGGGTGAGGTCGCTCTCCTTGAGTGGCACCTGTTCGATTGTTACATCGGTTAAATCATTTGCTTTGAGCACGTGGCATGATAATGCGTCTGTTTTACATTTCATCATTGTAATCATTATCAGCCACGATCAATCCACTGCCACTGAAGATCTCAGTGTCAGTGGTATCTGCCACGGCCGTACGTTGCCGCAATGCATCTGCCAACAGCTTATTCCTCTGCCTCCATGCCAAATACTCACGTAGCCTCACCCTTGGTGATCAGATGTACAGGGGAAGGACAACAAACTAAACAGAAAAGGCACTTCTAAAGAAATTCGTTTTTAGTCTAGATTTAAAAGTGCATAACGCCAGTGGCTTCCATAATATCGGAAGGAAGAGAGTTCCAGATGGCCGCAGAAGCACATCTGAAAGCGTGCGATGCAGTAACCATCTTTGTTAAATGGTGAACCAAAAGTTGCTGCGAGGATGACCGGAGTTTGCGTGATGGTTTATGCTCCTTAACGAGATGCTCCTATCATGGGCACCTGCACATGAGCCAGTCTCATCTTTACATCTCGACGATGGACATCCATTTGGGAGTGGTCTCTCTGTTGGTTGCCACTCAACCTTTAGTCTCGGCCAGCAACCATCGCCCCTTCTAGCGACGCGTTCTGCCCTCGACCACCAACTTTCATGAACAGACAACGTGATGTTTCTAATGTGCGTATTCTTTCTAAGCTTTGTATTTCTCTTTCCAGACAAATGTCTTTCGATGTCCCAACATGCGGTACGTTTATTATCATCATCATCATCATCACAATAATGCTCATCATAACATCATCATCACAATTATCAGAAGCAGAATTATTGCCTATGCTTTGCACTCCAATCGTATTTTGTCCTGGTTGTTGTTGCAACGTTCTGAACCATCCCCCACTGGACATCTGTGAAAGAAGAGCTTCATAGCTCATTCGCTTTCTCCAGGATAAATAAAGATTCTGATTCTCATTATGAATCGTCATAATCAAAATCATCTTGATCATCATCATCACAAATAGGCTCCACCCAAGGCAGCGGAGACTGTTAACAGAGAATACACATCGACAATACAGTAAGTTATTGCGAGTCAATAATGATCACATATTCCGTGAGTCACGAGGACGTATAGAAGCAGTAGCAAAGCCTCAGCGGGCCTGAGGTTGTCAACAACGTGCAAGACGAGACGTTGTTATCACCATCGTCAGCTGCACGATCATCGCAACCATCGTCACATTCATCATCAATCATCACAAACATCATCAGAAATATTACCGCAATCACCATCGCGATTGCCGTCACAATCATCGTCACAATCATCGTCGGCGCCTTGCCTGGATGTGCAGGATCTCGGCGTAGGTGGTCAGCGAGGCCCACGGCGCATGCACCTTCACGTAGGTGGTGCGTCCGCTCACCGACTCCTGGTGAACGGCACTTGAGGTCAGCGTCAAAACTCGGCATCGGTGCACGTGGCTTGCCGCGGTCGTGCCGTATAAAGCTCAACTACGGGGATAATTCACGTTCGGGGTATGTGGATTTCGAATTCTCTCTCTCCCCGTGGTCGTGTGGATTTTTCTCCGGGTCCTCCAGTTTTCCCCTCCACATTTAGGATCAACATCACGCTTTTAGACTATTTGTCTGCTATAAATGCCCACGCGATAAGCCCACTTCGTTGAGCTATCATTTATGGCCAAGTCGCTTCTAAAAAAAGAGCTCTATAGGTCAGTGGGGCTTGCCTGGTAAAAAACAAATAGTAGTATTCACTTTCTAAATAAAACCGCGTTCCTGTCACAGAGAGCAAACGTAGCCTATTTTATTTATATTGCTTCTTATATCACAATTGAAAGATATGTAAAAGAAATGCGAATAGGACACATGACTAAAACTGCGTAAAATCACAATCCATTTCCGGAATACGCAATCCAAGGCTACGGTAAACGGTAAAGTTCTCATGAAAAAGTGTGTTCACACAACGCGCTTTAGCTATAACTTGGTTCTTCCATTTTTGTAACACTTTGTGCGTATAACGCAGAACACGCCTGTTGTAATGCGGAACGCGCCCCGTTATAACGCAGTTTCAGAGCGGTTGACGATGGACTACTTCCTTGAACTGTGCGGCTGAGCGGTAGGACATAGTACGCGGAATGGTATGGTAGCGCGGCTGTGTACCCTCAGTGATTTGTCCCACCATTGAATAGTGTGCGTACATCGCATGTCTCCCAACTTTATCTTGACATTATTGATGGGGAAATTGGTTTTCACTGAGCACGTTTATCGCTTCACGTGGCACTTTCAGGAACCCATGTACCATGTTAAACGAGGACTTACTGTACTGTATCTATAATATTTAGCTCAGAGACAAAGGCAGCGTACCTCCTTGGGCTCAATCTCCAGTTCCAGACCCATCTTCATTAGACTCGCCTGATACTTGGACCTCTTCTCCTGCCAAACAAAGTCCGGCACTTGATGTTATACCACGTCTCATGTGATATCAAAAACCACGTTCTCTTGTCACTGTGCGAGTCAAGAGGTGAATACATTTCCCGTACTCCGAGTCACCAGAGTATCACACTGCAATCACAGCTGACAACGTTCGTGGAGCGTAACATCACTAAACTACTTCAATACTACCCATGTGGAGAGACTGATATATGAAGGAGAGATATATATGTGAAGACGACATGTTCTATTTATCAACTTGTTACTTTTCCGCAATAACTCCAATGATATGTGTGATATAATTTTGAATCGAACTTAGACTTATATCTTGAAGAGAGGGCCCGAGCCTTTAACGTCTGGCAATTCACCAGCATTGACTCATGCAACCTTAACTATGCTTCCCTCCACTGTGTCGACCAGGGATCACGATATCGGAGGTTGTTCTGTGATATACACTTCCGCGGGCTATTCTTTAACACATGACGGAATGCAGATACAACTGGAATATTTTAGTGTCTATATCAGGGCATGTCACTGACAGCACAATTGGGATGAAACTGGGGTGGGGGTGGGGAACTAAAACTATGACAACTAAGTGTTAGATTCAGAGAGAGGGTTTGGTGGGTGCAAGTTACTGATTGGGTGATGGTGCAGGATGCGTGTGCTGGCGGATATGGGAGAGAGGGAGGTGGTAACGATGGGAGCAGGTAGTCTCACCTGATTCTTGATGGCCCCCTGAGAATTATTATCATCGTCGTAAGCGAGAATGAAGTCGATTCTACGGATCCCATCGCGGAAGTAGACAGTGTCCTTTTGGAGAGGCAAAATAGGACCCTAAAATACAAAAAGACAAAGATCCCCCGAATAGCCTCAACAGACGGTTGTGGCAAGTGCTGTTAGCGAGCACCTATGAAGGCAGGCATGGCACACAAGGGGGTAGGTGGCCAGCACCACACCCGGCCGCCTTTGACTCCTCAGTCGTGATGTTTACACTTCACACCAGGTACTCATTTGAGGCTGAGCCGACCTAGGGGAAGCCCAGGACCGGTTCAGATAATCGTCACTGGTGTTGGCCGTGAGCGCAGCGCGCTAACCGCTGCACTACCGCTCCCTACGCCCTTAAACACAAGCAGACACACACACATACACACATGCCGTGTGTCACAACACCTCGTGTGATATAAACGCAGCTGACACACACAACGAGGCCACGGGCTCACTTGTAGCTTCACCTTCAAACACAAATGTAATTAAAAACGTTACGAAAAACCCGCATCTCTCTCAAGTACATTAACAAAAGTCACAGAATCAGCCATCACCTTTCCTATAAAGGCATTATAACGTTGGAGTATTATTCCCTCATCACAAAGACTCCATGATCTATTGTACTTTCATTACTCCCGATCTCAATCTCCAATAACACTGCTACTGTGGTTCGGTATTACGGATCAATGGCATGGTTTCTGAACGGCAATATATTCCACGAAGTTAACCGTTTAATTTGTATCATGTGCAGTATACACAGGCTCCCCATGTCACTCACAATGGAATGTTATAACCACATTAAAATATAATCATAATGATAACACGCTGCACCTCGCAGGGCCAACTCTGTAGCCTTAAAATAAAAAAGAAGAGTCGACGTTTCGGGGGCAATGGTTCTTCTTCTTGTTCTTCATCGCCATTGTGGACGCAGCGCATCTCGAGATGTGTCTCTAATGAAGTCGCACGTCGGCGACCATACATCGTACCCGTGGCAGGGGAGATTGAGGTGACGACAGGCCTTGAGGCAACTCTACGGGCGCAACCTCCTTCTGCTCCGGCTCCCTCTCCCCCTGCTCCTCACTCACGATGTCTGCTCCCTCATTCACGACGCCCACGTTGGTCAGTCCGGGATCTTGGCCAGGCGATGTGGGCGATAGCAGAGGGTTCGGTGCATTCGGGGCAGGGGAGACAGGGCAGGTATGGGAACAGAGAATGGGCGGTAAAATCACCGCACCAGGTACTCAGCTCCCTCCTTCAGCTCCCTCCTTCAGCTCCCTCCTTCAGCCACAGCTCTCTCCACACACAGCTACCTCCTTCACCCACAGCTCTCTCCACACGCAGCTCCCTCCTTCATCC
>CM025615.2:9417010-9430490 GCA_014621495.2 Entosphenus tridentatus | reverse complement strand
CAGCTCCCTCCTTCATCCACAGCTCTCTCCACACGCAGCTCCCTCCTTCACCCACAGCTCTCTCCACACACAGCTCCCTCCTTCACCCACACCTCTCTCCACACACAGCTCCCTCCTTCACCCACACCTCTCTCCTCTCGTCCCTTCTCCGAAATGCTCTCTTATCCCCACGGTCCCCTCGCCCATTCTCTCCCCCACCCCTCATCCCTGTCACCTCTTCGCTCTCCAACAAGCACAGATCGTCACACTTCGGGGTCATTTAGGTCAAGTAGACACAGAGATCGACTTCAGCGTCGAGGGGCTATGATGATGTGGGAGCCGCGTTATGGAGGACCGTCACAAATACATTCGCTCTGTTTGTCGAGCTGTCCGTAAATGTGTGGAAGCAAGAGGGGAGGTGGAGGGGGCTGTGTGGGGTTAGGGTTCAGTGGACAGGGAATGGGAATCAGAGAGTGACGTGAGGTCAGAGGAAAATCTGTGTTGTATATCTGACATAGGAATGACGTATGTATGTATAACTTTTTCCGCACCATATGTAACCAACCGTGATAATAGGAGTTGCGGGGGAAGCACAACACACATGAGTGGACGTGTGTCTTTCACTCATCTGTGTTAACTTTAGGGATCTACCCTCTTGAATACTGAAGACAACGTGTGGTGGTGCTGCTGCTGGCTGCCTCAGTAGTAGTGGTGCAAAAGCACCAATAACAACACAAACTCAAAACATTGGTCAAGAACACGGTGGCCTTAAGAGGTATGTATATATTTGATAGATAAAGTAGTAGGTGACGTTGCGGTAATGACCTTTGTTATTAGTACATTAAATAAAAAAATCGTATTTTATTACAGCATATCTAAATATGATTACAATAGTGTTATTGACGAATGTGATGAGTTTGTTGTTGTTGTTGCAGGGCAGCGGCATGCTGGTGACTCGAGGTCAGAGCCGCAGTGACACTTCTCCACGCACGGAACGCAGTGCGCGTGTCTCGTCTCGTCACCCGATGTTGGTATTCAACGGATCTACTTTGGTTATAAGTGGAGCAGATGTCGCCGTGGTGGCGTCGCTACGACTGGAGCTTGGAAAAACTTTACCTGTCCTAGAACATTGCCCAGAGCAGGTTCGGATAGCATTGCAACTGTGCAGTCAGACAAAGATCTCCCGTGTAGCCTGAGCGCACTGTTGGCGCAAATGCTGTCATCGAGCACCTGTGAAGGCCACACGACGGGGTGTGCAGCCAGGAACACGCCCGGCCGCCTTTGTATCCCTAGTGGCGATGTTCACACACTGCATCAGGTACTCATTGGAGGTTGCGTCGACCTACGAGAGGCCCAGGACTGGTTCAGATAATCGTCACTGATGTTGGCCGTGAGCAGAAATCGAACTCGGATCTCTGGGTTCGTAGCGCAGCGCGCTAACCGCTACATACCGCTCCACACACATACACTAGCATACATACACATACAGACACGCATACACACATACGGACACACATACACACATACAGACACACATACACTACCATACATACACATACACTACCACACACACACATACAGACACACATGCACGCACACACATGCACACACACGCGCGACGTGAGTGGCGCGTGACCACCCCGCGCACTTACCGTGCGCCAGGACGCCGTCGTCGGAGTCTCCGTCGAGAATCCTCTCGGTGCTCATTCTGGCCCCGATTCTCTGCAGCCTCAGCCCCAGCCCGACAGTTCACCGGGACCGCCTGCCATCCCCCGGGCATTCAACAAAGCAAACAAATTCGCTCCGAGACGTTACGTCGATATGTTGCGGGCGCAATGTGAATGCAAGTGCTACGGTTATAGATTATAACATAACATCCGTTGCTTCCACGCGTCAATGAATCTATGTGTTCATTCCTTTGACGTCCAAGTTATTTTACAACGGAACAACATCGGGCAGTGTGGCTCGCGCCCGTCACTCTTCTCGAGTAAATCCTACGGACTCCTCCTCCTCCTCCCCATCCCCACCCTCAAGCTCCCCCTCGCTCCCCCTGCATGCCTCCCCGGAATTCCCCCACAACAAGCATCGACGCACTTACTCATTCCTACGCGCGCACTCACTCCCACCTATGCACGGTACTCACTCGCACCTAATGTACTCCCTATTAAAATGATGATGTGTTCATGGGCTGAATGTCAACATCGAGGTCTGCTGCTCGCCACGACGAGAGGGCTTCAGGAGAGAGAGAGAGAGTTTGTGTCGTTTTGCTGTTTTTCCTCCCCCGTTGAAGGATCGCAGACCACAGTGGGTTCACTGTGCGGGCCGACGTTTCGGTTGCATGGCCACAGGCGCACTCATGTGGTTTCTGCCTTTAATTTTCATTTCATGAAGGATATGGTGTGCATCGGCCGACGCACTCACTGATACATACGCACGCACTCACTCCCTGCACTCCACACATGCACTACACTCGCTCGTTTGTACATACTCAGCCACTCACTCCTATACACACGCGCTCACAATGGCGCGCGCACACGTGCATGCCCACGCGCATGATACCCACGCGCATGATACATGTTGACAAATATTCCTCGAGTAAAGTTTTCTTTCAGACCGTCGATGCAAGAGCTTTGTTGGCGAGCACCTATTAAGGCTGGAATGGCACGGAAAATGTTGTAACATACAGCAGCCGCCATTCGCCAATATAGTGAGGTGGTAGTGGTGACGCCTCCATGGACAGCGCTTGTGCCAGGCTAGTTGCACTTCGAGGCCACGTGGAGGGTCGAAACTCGTTGGGAGGAGGTCACGAGATGGCCCAACGTGTTACGCGTGAACCGACTGCGACGATTGTCAGATGCAGCGCACGCGCCCTGCGCCCTGTGCTCGCCACCTCGCCGTGCTGTATCCGCCCGCCGCTCCCCTACGCTCCTCCGTTGGTTCCGAGGGCGGCTTTCCTCGAGCTGCCAAAGAGTCTCGTTCCCCGAGCGCCCCCCCCCGTGCGCACAGCCACGCTCAGGGTCACGCGAGCATCACCGCAGCAACCGGCGGCGATCGCAGCTATCGCTCTGCAGGAGGGCGCGCGTGGGGTCGCCTTGGCCAACGTCGGTGACGATTTTCTGAAGATCGACTCGGCCTTAAAATAACTACCTGGTGCGGTGTGTAAACATCAGCGCTGGGCGTGGTGCTGGCCACCCATTCCCTCGTGTGCCGTTCCGGCTTTAATAGGTGCTCGCTAACAGCCCTAACGCTCTGTTAAAATGTCTGTACGGAGGGCCTTTCTCTCCTGTGGCGCTTTGTGGTGTGTGTGATTGTTATCAGGGTGGCGCTAGACAAACCATGATGGTGATGCTCTGCAAATCTACTAAACGCATATGCTGTACTCACACGTGCGTGCACAAAGACACACGCACACCGGCATGTCCGCACAACCATTGAGTCACACGCGTAGGCACATGCAGAGGAGGTGTGATTGCTGCAAGGTGTAGCCGGGAGTTGAGAGTACTGAGTGCCACCATCCCGGACACTTGGTTTCGAAAGGCCGCCACGAAGCCAAAAAAACACTAATCATTGACATTGCCCAAACATCCCAATGCATGACCTTTCTGGGGAAAAACACACACTTTTAAGACTTTGTGAGGCTTGCCTGGCAAAACCCTTGCCTTTATTATTACTCACATACACTATACGCACAGTGTGTGCGTGTGTATGCAAGCACACGTTCAAGCACTCCGCTGCGTACAAAGATCTCTCTGTCGCTAAGTGCTGTGGGCAGGGACGTGTGGAGCACGGCGCACGAGTGGATGCGGTGTGGCCAGGACCACGCACGACCGCTTTTGTTTTTCACTTGCACCAGATACTCATTTAAGGCTGCACCGACCCAGGAGAAGCTCAGGATGTGTTCTGAGAGCACTCGCCATCAGTGTTAGCCGGGACTGGAAATCCAAACCCGATGCCCTGGTTTGACGAAGACAAAGATCCCCTGGATAGCCTCTAACAGACTGTTGGGGCAAGTCCTGTTCGTGAAAACTGGGACGGCACACGATGAGGTTGGTGGCCAATACCACGCTGGGCCGCCTTTGTCTTCTCAGTGCCGATGTTTACACACCGCAGCAGGTACTAATTTCAGGCCGAGTCGACCTAAGGGATGGCCCAGGAACGGTAAAAAATATTCGCCACTGTGAGCGGGAATCGAACGCGGATGGCCGAGTTCGTAGCGCAGTGAGCTAAGCTCTACACTACCGCTCCCCACTAGTGTGTATATATATATACACACAACGCTAAATCCGATTATTTCTAAGCTGTATTCTCTAAGCTCTTGATCCCTCCCCCTCTGCAATCATTCAATTGTTTTTCTCCACTCTCCCTCGCTCACTGGTTTTACAAGTGTCCTGTATGACAGTCACCCTAACCCTCCCGGCATGGCTAGCACTGTTAGAGACGTCGAGTGGCTTTGTGTGGGCAGGGCGCGTGGCGATAGAGTGAGATGGTGTCCCGTGGTCGAGACTAACAACGGAGTGGCAGCCAGAGAAGGCATCGCGTCCGAGAGGACGTTCGATACCCGTGGAGATGGAGCGATCAATCCGGCTCGTGTGCAAGGTACTAGGGGGGATTGTTACATCCCAGGACCCTGGGAGATGACGATTGGCTTGGGGAGGTTTTCATCCCGCAGTGGATTTATCATATTGGATAAGGATGTTAATGATGATTCATCTTATTTTACCAGCTCACTCTGTCTTACACTCCTTCTTGTTTTGTTTCTATCTGAGCTCTGTTCGTTTGGTTTCCATGCACCCTCGCCCCCACCTACCCCCCCCCCCCCATCTCACTCACTCCCTCTCTCACTTTACCTCCCCGGGTCTCGTATACAAAAGCCTCCTCTCTCCCCGTACATACCTCCCACCAAAGACAAAGACCCCACGTATAGCCTTTACAGACTTGGGGCAAGTGCTGTTAGCGGGTAGCACCTCTGAAGGCTGCTATGGCACACGAGGGGGTGGGTGGCCAGCACCACGCCCGACCGCCTTGGTCTCCCCCAGTGGCGATGTTTACACAGCACTAGTTACTCATTTGAGGCTGAGTCGACCTAGGGGAGTCCCAGGCCCGCTTCAGATAACCGTCACTGGTATTGTTGACCGTGAGCAGAAATCGAACTCGTGTGGGCAGGTTCGTAGCGCGGCACGCTAACCACTACACTGCCGCTACCCACATCTCCCTCCGTCACCACCACCACCACCATGGTGCACTGCTACCCCCTTCAAAACTGAACCCCTCCTCACCTCGCTCTGGGCGCTGTGCCATGGCCCAGGGGTAGCGCGTTCGCTGCATGTTGCAAAAGTTCGCGGTATCTGGATCGGCGGCCGCCCTGGTAATTCCTGCTGGTGTATTTCACCACACAAACACTACGCGTCGCGTCTGCTCGACAGTGGACGTTCAAGATCTGTCGAAGTCCTTCGACAAAGACAGGCCTTTCCATGTGTGCCGGTCCAAAGCTTGAAAAAAAATCCACCGCAGATTACTTCATTGAGATCACACACGGCAGCGACCATCGCCTCCACACCGACTGGAGACTCGTGCCCGATTGCAGGTCACCTTGTGACACACAAGGATAGCTGCCGCTGGGGGTGCCCTTTGGAATATTTGAGATGCGATGTGATCCAAGTCACGCGGGAAGCATTCTAAGAGGTCGCGGCTCTAACAAACACAACTGCTTATCATTTGGCAATAAGATATCATTTGTGTGCAGCGTTGTGGGATGCAATTAGCATCAATGACTCTATAGAAAATTAAATTATTATCATCATCATCATTATTATTTTAGACTGTGGGATACAAACATTAAACGGCCTGGCGTTACGTGAAGGCTCCCTTGGCTGCACTTTCGCTAAGCGTTGAATTGGTTGAGATGGGCTGTGATGTAAGGTGCTTGGAGTTGCCAAGGCATCTACGCCAGCGCCACTAAATACGTATTTTATAATCTCTTTTACATATTTGTAATTGTGTTATTTTCATTATTTTGTGTATTTCTCAAATATGAATGATGTAATGTTATGTTAACATGTGAGGCGCTCTGTGACGATGTTATTCTGAAGGGTGCTGAATAAAATGAAGTTTGATTACAAATGATAATCCTTATGCGTAACGTCATGAACTGATGTTGAAAGAGGCAGCGCAGTCCACTGTGGACGCATTTTCCCTGGAGTCAGTCTAGAGAAGACTCAAGTAGGGGTGGGGAGGGAGTCGAAAGCACGCATGGCTGTGGCAAGGGAGCTCCAGACAGTGTGGCCAACATGGGAGAAGAAGCGACCTCCCATACTGACACGGACAGTAATGTAATCACACCGCAAGTACAAATAATCGATGCCTCGAGTTGCCTGGCTGGCTGCTGTCTGGGCTCCTCTCCACCCCCACAATAACTACGTTGTTGTTGTTGTTGTTAGAGACTGCTGCGGCCGTTGCCACCGAAACTATCGGGGTAAGTGGCTACACGGGATTTTCCGTGTAACAAATATGAACATTTAGCTGCATTGAAACGGCGGAACAAGAAGTTTGGAAGAAAATAATAATAAATAGCGACACCGACGAAGAGGTGGAAGTCACGAATACAGAAGACAGACCACGGATCATTTAAAATTGCTCCAGCGTTGTATTGTGTGTTCCTATTAATGCAATGATTTCGTCAGAATATTCTTTAAATTCTACAGAATAAAAAAAATAATGCAACCTCACAAGACATGTTATCTTGCCATTGTATTACACAACAATCCGATGGCTTTTAGTTCTCCGAGTACAAGAGGATTGCGAGAAGAGCAGTGACAACGCCGTCTCTCATTTTCCCTCACAAAGCAACGAGTTCTCTACTGGTAATATAACAATAACTCCCAAGCCTGTGCCAATCCACTGCTAGATGACTCCCTCCCCACGCCGTGTTGATCGTGGGGGTTTGTCGAGGGTGAGTGGTGGGTAGTAGGGCCGCATGACTACATCAGATATCACGCGCCACTATTGTTCAGAATCAGTATTTACACTGGAGGAATCCGATGAGTTATAAAGCTCCTTGTTCACAGATGGCCTCCATTCGAACTCAGGCAGCCAGGTTCAACAACGCAACGCTCCACGCCGCAGAGTCGGCTACAGTGAGAGGGAGGCACAGCGGGGGAGAGGCTGTGCGCCCAAAGGGAGCCTACCTGGCAACCGCAGTTAATTATGAAATGAATAACGCGGCAATGTCTCTCTTGTCTCTCCCAACACCTCATCCTACCCCCCTCCACGTGCCCTCGTTACCAACGACGCCGATGGCGTCACCAGGTGTGCGTCACGCGAGGTCACAGAGCCCACACACGCACGTGCACCTGCGAGACCAGGGTCAGAGTTAAGGTCATGGTCAGGGTCATGGTCATGGTCAGAGTCAGGGTTATGGTCAGGGTCCATGGTTATGTTTTCGTGACTTGAGCTGTCTTCTGTGTAACAAGTTAGTCTTTTGATTACGCTGATTTGTTTTTTCCTGTACTGTACCTGTTTATTTTAATATTTATCAGTTTGTATAATGCAGGTCGCCTTTCAAACAGAGACCTGTGTAGCCTTTTGTCAAAATTATCAAATTAATATTTATTATTTTAAAGCTATATAATCATGAATCTCATCGGTGTTTAATGTGAATGATGCATTTATGATAACTATAATGATAACTTCTAAGTGACGCTCTCTGTCTACCACATGCTGTCTTGTGATGCCTTTACAATTATTCGTTTGTTGCGCTAATAAGTGCTGCTTATTCGAGCGAAAACTTGGGCTCGTAAAATCCACAGCACGGAAATATATGTATATGTAGAGTAATACCCAGATTTACGTTTCCTCCTTTTACGTTGTTTCGCAAATACGTCGTCACTTTATTAACACCACTACCTGATTTGCATCGCTTCAACCCCACACTTACGTCGCTGACAGCATCATCCGTCCTTTCTCGTATCCCGTCGCCTCTCAGCCTTCCCCTCCACCTACTTCCCTGCACGTCGCTTTGATGTGCGTTGTTGCGATATGCGGTACCTCCCGCACCTACAACCTGGGCGTCGAGCCCTTTAACCGCGAAAGGCCTGGTCTGGTGGTGGAGTGTCCTGCACTGTGACCATGGCTGGCCACCTGAATTTGATTCCCAATTGCTTCGGCGAGCATCAGTGGCGCGTGATGGATAACTCATCGTGATTATTCGTTCGCCCAGGAAAGTGTCACCGAGTCTCACGACTCTTTTTTCAGGAGGGTCTTGCAAGGTTTTCACAGTGGGGGGCGAGGGGGGCGAATGATGGCTGAAACCATGACGCCGGCGCGCGATTGCTTCCTCTAGCGTCTGACGTCAGGGATCTTTAACGTCCACTGTCAAGCAGACGGGGCGTAGTTACTTTAACGGTTCATACACCCGAAGTATTAACCGGGGCGGCCGCTGGATTCGAACCGTGAACCTCAGCAACAAGCGGCGAACGCGCTGTTGGGGGAGACGCGGGTGTGGGGGGGGTGCGTGGAGGAGTTGTCGTGTGCGTGTGGGTGGGGTTGCCTTGACGCGCCAGCCAGGTGAGCATGCACCGTTGCCAATCAGGCCCCTCGTTAGCACCCAATTAGGCAGCACCCACGTGGCGACAGCTGTGCGATCGTCATGTTCATGTGCAAACAGGTGAATGATAATAACGATGACAAATAATGAGAAGGATGTGTTTTGATGACACGGCGCAGGCGCAGACCGGTGAGATGCGCAGCATTTATTGAAAACCAAGGCACACTTTGTGCACAATATACAAAAGGTATAAAATTTACATGGCCCCATTCATCGCGAGGGCAGGCACCGTGGGCAGTTCACCGCGAGGCTGGCAGCTTGTGCCAGATGTCGCATCATCACCCACAACGTATACATCTTCATAAATTGGAGGTTGCGTGTACGTGCGCAGTCTTGTTGCGAGTTCCCCGCTGGATGAGGGCCTCCCCACGCCGTGCAGGTCGTAGAGGCGATGTAGCCATACTTCACCATGCACGCTGATCAGTGCAGGTCCGTTAAAGGCGGTGAGCATAGATGTGACAGCATAGAAGTGCAGCACAACAGGTGGATGTTTAGCTGGATTGCCCTCGGCAGTTCATTCCGACCTGATCATTTCGCGGTCAGCGGTCCATCAGCCTGCAACTACCCACTGACTCACCTACTCACCCACACACTCACCTACTCAGCGGTACATCAGACTGGAACTCACCTACCCACACACTCACCTACTCACCCACACACTCACCTACCCACACACTCACCTACTCAGGGGGACACTGACCCAGTTCAGTACAACATGCAACTGTTGAATAGAGCTGACAATGTATGCATTCTAAGCACTCGTGAGAACCTCGGTTATAATAATCGCGCTTTTACTTACAGTATTTACTTCACGTACCCCCGAAGTCTATTTGACATGTGATGCGTGTTTGTGGTTCCTTGCAAACAACTGATCCCGCATCCATTCTGATTAAAATATGCGTTTTGAGTATTTGGCTGATATACATTTGCACATAACAAGCCACTTCGTTGAGCTCAACCCCGTAGATAAAGAGGTACAGCTCAGTCGGCTTTACCTGGTAAAATAAAAAAATAGTTTATAGTTTAGAAATAGTTTAGATATTCCCATTGCACTATTAGTAATGTCACAAGGTAAGCACACGTGTCCTGTTGGGGAGTGTCGAGTAAAGGTGTCACCAACAGGACGACATCGTTCATCAAACCGAATAATCGGAGAACCTCAGCTCTCGGCCCGAGTGTTTTTCGAGGTCGTGCCCGCGTTGTCGTTCGGCACGGTGTCTGAAGTTTCGCCCCACAGCCCTGCAGCAGGTTGGTGGAGCGAGACGTCGGACATGTATCGTGCTCAACGACGCCGCGGTACAATTCATTTTTTTTACAAGAACCGCATCGGAGAGCTGTACAGCGCCAGCGAGAGAAGCGACACGCAGTCGTGCGGTGTCCATTATGGCCCATCACTTCTACGGGCGCTTTCCTCAGACAAAAGCCACGTGGTTCTGCTTCGTTCGCCGACGAAGAGCAGCACGGCATGTGCCAGTCACGCAATATACATTTTATTTACAATGTTATTTTCTGCGGTTAAAGTCAGAGGTGTAAATGTTGCATCGAGTCGTCGATTAACGTCGATCTTGAAGCTCCACAAATGCGTGCGCCGAACTGCTCATGGTCGGTTATAATTGGTGTGTCATTGTTCCTGTTTGCCGATTCAAGTGAACCCCCACCCGCCCCCTTTCTGCAGCCACTAGTGGCCGTTACATTCACCACAATGTTAAAATTTGAATCGATTCTTGAATACAATCATGGCGTTGAATTGCAACACGATTCACAGTTGATTTTTGAGGATGAGGTCCCATAGAGTAAAATGTTGTGTCGTACACCCTCCTCCACCCGACACAGACAATGCATAAAGTCGTCACGTGATGAACAAGCGTGGCATATTACCGCTTCAGCAGCACTAAGGGCACATTGTTGTTGTTGAGAGCGATCCACACACGTATCGATTTCGTACCACGTGTCGCTGGTAAGTTACAAGCAGCATAATCAGGCTGTTGCCAGAATTCAAGTTTGAATTGCAACAATTAATGGAATTGCAGGACTCCAACCCAACAAGCGAAAAACATAATAAGACGACAAATCACATCTAAATCTTACACAGGGTGTCCATAGAGGTATCATCTTATATGAACGAATTATGATGAGAGACAGCAGGTTGAAGTGCATGGTTGAAACGATGGCAGCATCTTCTCCTGTGTACCCTTCTGCTTGCTTATATTCGATAAGGCTCGAGCGCTATCAGCCGAACCAATGAAAACGATCGCACCCGATGTGGTGGCGAGCACCTTGGGGCTCTGAAGCCACGATAGGACGAGCCGCCAATGCCACGGGGGAGACTCATACCAGGCGTGTGTGAGGTTATCAGAGATGTGGATATTGTATTGTCAACATCATCACCATTCATGGCTTCACCAAGCTGTACCTCAACCAGCTCAGGTTTCCCGTGACTTCTGTGCCGCTATTCCCACTCTGAATCCGTCCCCCCTCTCCCCGCCACCCCCTGCGAAAACAGATGCTGCTCCGTGCACCATCTTCCACCCTCTTCTCATCTCTCCTCACCCCTTTCCTCCCGTTTCTCAGTTCCTTTTCCATCCTTTTCCTCTTATTCCCCATTATTTCTCTTCTCCTCTCTTCCCTTTCCCATCTCTTTCTCTTTTCCCGTTCATTTCATCCTCGACTCTGCTCTCCTTCCCGTGGCGGTGTAGTCACGGGTACTACGCTGCTAGCCTCGCACGCTGCTGCGATGACGCACTGATCCATCGCGCTATCCGATGTTGTCGCTCCACCTTCTGGCTGCCACTCCGTCAGTTTCCACTCCGTCGTTATCTGTGACCGTCTGCCGTGAGCCCATTTCGAGCGACACGTCCTGCCCTAGCGCCGCTCAGCGTTTCTCAACAGTTCAAGAGGCGCCATTAATTACGTGCGCGTTCTCTTTCCTTCGATATGAAAATCACGTGACGACATCTCGACAAGTGGCCACCCAGCCCCCGTGTGTGCCTTGCAGGCCTCAATTTGTTGCTGCTCACTAACAGAACTTGCCCCAACAGGCTGTTAAGGCTACACGGGGGATCTTTGTCTTTGTATTTTTAACGAATTTAGCGAATATCGCTGTCTAATTATAAAAAAGAAGAAGAATGATACTTCTACGGACACCCGGACACAACCGCAAAAATAATACCGGCGATGGAGCTCGTTTGGACGTCACCTTTTGGAAGAATCGTTGTCAAAAGTAAAAACATAAAGAGAACATTTGGAGTGCTCCCATATGCGAACTGTGATAGACGTCCGTCACAGTTTGGTGCTGTGGAGGGCGATGTCCGCTGGGGGGATGCCGTCTTTTTCCGCAAATCCATTCGCATCTTCCTTCTCCGTGCCCTCCTCCTCGTCCTGTAGATCCACACACGGACACACGCGTGCAACGCGACATCACCCAAACGTCCCAGGATCTATGAAAAAATAATAATAGGTTTGACCCTTTCTACCAATAACACAGGGAGTGTTAAGATGTTCAAACACCAAATGTAGATCGATGCAAGGAATCAAGTCCGTGTTAGCCACACGTCCTTGTGGTGAACATGCAAACAAACGTGCTCTGGTAATTAATATATGTTGTCTTTGAAACAGATTGGCCGACACCAGATCCCAGGATCTTCCTCCCCCTCCCCTTATAGACCGCGGGGGAAAGTGTCGCTAATAAGAAGATACATTAATTCCCAGCCGTTTTGTTAACCCACTGCTGGATGAAATCCTCTCACGCCGTATCGCTCACGGCAGAAGTCGAGGGCAGCAATGGGTTGTGTTGCACTGCCCTCTGCTGTCCACGACACCTGCTGCTACACACGCTCGTCACGCGTGGTGGTCGCCCATCCAAACACGTGGCCATGCTCAACTCAGCTTAGCCTCCGTGAGGTCCGTCAAAATCGCACTTTCACAGTTCACTCTTCACAACAACTACAACCACCGACGCGTCGCTGCAGGAAGAAGGTCACCGCATCGCGCGCTTTCAGAGGCGCATGTGCGGCCGTCTAGAACGCTCTTCTCTCCGATATGAGGAAGACACTGGGAGCTATGCACTTTGAAATCTTCCAGATTGAACACTCATTTCTTGAGAACCGCTTTTCTGTGTTTCGTTTGTTGACCCCCCCCCAACTTCGGATTGGCACGCATACACGCACACACGTATACTCAACACACACACACACACGTGTACTCAACACACACACACACACGTGTACTCAACGCGCACACACACGTGTACTCAACACACACACACGTGTACTCAACGCGCACACACACGTGTACTCAACACGCGCACACACGTGTACTCAACACACACACACACACACACGTGTAGACCACGCGGAGGTGTAGGAGAGGGGCGATGTTCACCGTGTAGGTGAGGCTGTGGACACGCAGCAGGCGCAGCAGGGTTTGGACGAGCGGGTGGATGAGACGCGAGTTGACGGGGCGCACCCGCCCACGACCTGCAATGCGCGTACACACACACACACACAAAGACAAAGATCCCCCGTATAAACTTAAACAGACGTCTTTAGAGGTCAAGTGCTGTTCGCTACTAGCACCTGTGAATGCTGGCACGACGCGCGAGTGGGTGGGGGATGACCGACACCACGACCGGCCGCCTTTGTCTCCCCAGTGGTGATGTTTTTACACACCACACCAAAAGCTCAGTTGAGGCTGAGTCGATCTAGGTTGAGGCCCAGGACCGGTTCAGACAATCGTCTCTGGTGTTAGTGGCCTTGAGTGGGGAATCGAACTCGGGTCCGTCGGTTTGTAGTGTAGCGTGCTAATTGCTGCACTACCGCTCCCAATACTCCACATACGTACACACACACGCGTGCACACGAAAGTACACACACACACGCGCGCGTGCGTACACACGAAAGT
>CM025615.2:9406210-9417000 GCA_014621495.2 Entosphenus tridentatus | reverse complement strand
CGCGCGTGCACACGAAAGTACACACACACGCGTGCGTACACACGAAAGTACACACACACACGCGTGCGTACACACGGGACTCGTACTTGAGATGATGCTGACGATGAATCCGGCGACGACCACTCCAATGCAGCCCACGGCGCTGTAGTAGAGGTAGGAGATGGAGTACCACTCATCGGCGATGGTCGGCCTGGGGAACAAGACAAATACAAAGATCTCCCCGATAGCCTGAACAGACTTATTGCTGCAAGTGCTGTTCGCGAGCACCTATGAAGGCTGGCACGGTACATGAGGGAGTTTGTGACGAAACGATAGGCCCGCCGCCTTTGTCTCCCGAGTGGCGATGTTTACACATCACACCGGGTACTCATTGTTGGCTGAGTCGACCTAGGGAAGGCCCAGGACCGGTTCAGATAATTGTCACTGGTGTTGGCCGTGAGCAGGAATCGAACTCAGGTAGCCACTTTCAGAGCAGAGCACGCTAGCCGCGACATTACCGCTCCCCACACACAAGGACAAAGACCCCCCCCCCCCGTACAGCCTTAACAGTGGGTGGACAGCACAACGCCCGACCGCCTTTGTCTCCCCAGTGACGATGTTAACACACTGCACCAGGGACTCATTTGAGGCTGAATCGACCTAGGGGAAGCCCAGGACCAGCTCAGATAATCGTCACTGGTATTAGCCATGAGCGGAAATCGAACTTGGGTCACCTGTTTTGTAGCGCAGCGCGCTAACCGCTACGCCACCGCTCCCTTTCACACCCACACCCACGTGTGTGTCGACCTCGGGGAAGCCCAGCGCGAGGCTGACTCATGACGTCTAGTGGAGGATCGTTGAACTGAACAATTTAGTTCCGCGGTTCCATTTGCAAGCGTGGGTTCGCGTTTTAAGTCAATGTAAAAAAACAAAGAATCTGGTTCGTAAGTGCGAGTGTTTATAAATCGGGTGATAGATTTGTATCGCACCTTAGTCCAAGGCACTTTACAATCATTATTAAATTGCATATCAATGTCCACAGATTGTCATTGATTCTTGAAGTGACTGAAAGGTTAAGAATGCTGGCTAAATGAGCCACTGAGGACACTTGGTCATTCCACTGCGATAGAATAGAGCGCCTTCAGAGAGGCTGAGTCGCACGCGAGGTGAGACTGGTCAAGCGAGGGCGACCGTGGGCGAGCAAGGGCGAGCGTGCGGGTGATCCATCACTCACCGCGTTTCTGCAACGTCGGCCACCGTCGGGGTGAATCCCGTCGGGGTGAATCCCGTCGGGGTGAATATGGTTGTGGTGTAGTTGCTCATCACGTTGCATCCCGCCGTGGTCAGGGGTAGAGGTCGCGTCTTGATGGGCAGGGCCGGGTAGAGCTGGGCACCGATGCCCACCCAGAGGGACAGAAATAGCCCCACGAAGAGCCCAGCCAGTGCACCCTGCCAGGAGCGAAGAAGCACGTCATGGGTGCGGCGGTCTGCAGCTGATGATGGGGCCGTGGAGCTGGGCGGGTGTCGTGAGTGTCCTGCCCAGGGAGCTCGCTGTCAGAGCACGGAGCTGGGTGCTCGTGCACACTGACTCCCACACGACTTGTGCTCCTCCTTCCCCAATTCATAGTTGCTGGCGCAAGCACAATGTGTGTTCCCACTACCCAGTAGTGTAGCGTGGAGTTCCTGGGTCCTGGCCCAGGGAATAACATCGGGGGGATGGGGGGTGGGTGGGGAGGTGGGGGTGGGTGTAATGCCCTGTCCAAATTTCCCATGAGTTTCTGGAGACCCCCACGTGTTAAACCATTATCGGGCGCGTGCACAGTGGAACGAGTGAATTTGCATATGAATGGGGAGCGTGGTGGGGGGGGGGTCGCGAGCACCGAAGTTGGAGAAACCCTGCCTGGTGATCCTACTGATGCTATGCATCGGATGTGAGAATCAATGTTTTGTCATTGGTGCACGTGGTATGCGATGTACGGTGCAGTTTGGTGCGGTGCAGTATGCTGTGGTGTGGTCCGGTGTAGTGTGGTGCATTGTGGTGCGGTGCAGTGTGGTGCAGTGTGTGCACTCACCAACTCGTTGGCCCACGGGAAATAAATTCCGAGAATGAAGAGTCCGAGCAAGGGCCCTCCCATCATGCCCAGGATGCTTAGCGCGGCCTGTACACACAAACACAGTCAAATATACACGCAGAGGGGAACGCTGCTGTCGCGAAGGTGATTGGTCACAGTCCAGTCACCGACGACCCCGAGGAAGAGTCGCGGAGCCCGAGGGAGAGAATGCGCGTGGCAGCGACGTGCCGCGGGTGCGACGCATTCACCTGCAGCACGTTCCCCAACAGCGACGCCACCAAGGACATCACGATGCAGACGCCTCCGAAGAACACACCTGGCACACGCACGGAGCACGCAGAGTCACGCTGCTCGGCCGGTAACTTCTCATCGTTGTCGTTCCCTTCATTGCACCTTGTCATCGTAAACTAAATGAAAGTGTTACTCTCCGCGTCATTGCCTGGCCTTTCCGGCCTCGGTCAAATTAAGGCCATCTACGATGAATTAGATGGCAGTATTTTTATGTTGTGTGTGCGCGTGTTGTTGTTGTGTTGTTGTGTGCGCACGTGCTGTTGTTGTGTGTGCACGTGTTGTTGTTGTGTTGTGTGTGCACGTGTTGCTGTTGTTGTGTGTGCACGTGTTCTTGCTGTGCGTACTCAGGCCCTTGGAGGTCCACGAGAGCTTCCTCTCGGAGGCTCCGCGCAGGAAGGGCAGCCGAGGCCTCAGAATGTCCTCCAGCGTCACCGTGGCCAGGGCGTTGATGCTGGACGACACCGTGCTGGGGTGGGGGCAGGGGGAAGGGAGGGGGCGGGAGGGAGGGGGGAGTTTGCGCACAGCAGCGGATTGAAACAATCCCCTGCACACACACGCATGTGCGATACGCGTGTGTGATACATGTGTGTGATACGTGTGTGTGATACGCGTGTGCGATACGCATGTGCGATACGTATGTGTGATAAGCATGCGTGATACGTGCACGTGTACAGATGGAGTGTCGCGTGCCGTGCGCGTGTCTCCCACCTGAGCGTCCCGCTGTATGCAGCAGCCACGAAGAGACCGGGCAGCCCGGGGTATCCCCGGAACAAGTTGACTACCAGGTAGGGCAGCACCTGGGGGAGGGGGGGGGGGTTACAAACACACACGCGCGTGCAAAGACAAAGATCCCCCGTGTAGCCTTAACAGACGGTTCGGGCAAGTGTTGTTAGCGAGCACCTATGAAGGCCGTCACGGCACACGAGGGGGTAGGTGGCCAGCACCACGTCCGGCCATCTTTGTCTCCCCAGTGGCGATGTTTACACATCGCACCAGGTACTCATTTGAAGCTGAATTCGCCACTGCTATTGGTCGTTCGTGGAAATCAAACCCTAATCGCCGGGTTTGTAACACCGTGCGTGAACCATTGCACCACCGCTCCCCAAACGCACACACTCATGAATATAGTAAGTTGGCGGTCTCAACTCGAAACGCGCCGCTGCAGAGCAGTGTTCGCTCGTTCTCGAAGAGAGAGAGAGAGTGAACGACTCAGTGAGGACGACTCAGTGAGATAAAGAACGACTCAGAGGCGCCAGAAGGAGGAAGCACAGACCAGCAAGAAGGCAGCAGTCGCAGTAGCCAAATGGTGACCCGGCACAAACAGTGTATCAAGCTCTGCGGTCCTCTACATATTCAGGTACTCTCAGCCATTGCACGAAGATTTACATATGGGAGAAAGAAACATCTACAAATTTTCGAGCTAAGGTTTTGGTCAGGATGTATTGTCATGCTGGGGGTAGAGTTATTGCTACTCCTGGTGGTGAGCAACTCAGGAAAAGCGGTTGTGAAAAAAAGTTACGAGCTGACCACAGCATCGTCGTTACTGAATCCTTGTGCCCAGTGTCGTACCTGATCGGGGGCGCTGATCTCTCCATTAGTGAAGGGGTCGCAGTCCTTGTAGAAGGCGTGGATGATGAGGCCGCACAGAACCACGCACCACAGGATCAACACCAGTCCCACCAGGTTTATATAGAGAGCCCTGCAAACAAACAAAGATCCCCCCGTGTAGCCTTAACAGACTTTCCAGGCAAGTGCTGTTCGTGAGCACCTATGAAGGCCGGCACGGTAACCGAGTGGGTGGTTGGGTCGGTGGCCAGCACCACGCACGGTCGCCTTTGTCTCCGCGTGGCGATGTTTGCCCACCGCACAAGGGACCCCATTTGAGGGCCATGACCAGTTCAGACATCACTCGCGACTGATGTTATCTGTGAGCAATAATCAAACCCAGGTTGTCTGGTTTGTAGTCCAGCACGCAAACCACTGCAGCGCCGCTCCATACAGCGCCACACACACGCGTATTAGTGAAGGTGTATCAAGGACAAGCATGCACGCATCTGCAATCCATATCTACACATCTCAATCATCTCAAGTCTCCCGTCAACCACGTGACTTCTATGTGGCGACCCCCCACTCTGAATCCCCTTCTCCCCGCCCCCTGGGGGAACAGACACCGCTCCGTGAAGCAGCAGCAGCGTCGGGATCCTTCCCTAGCAGCAGTGGCGGGTTGCTGTTGATTGTTGTTGTAACTTTCCGACCCGCCCCTACGGGACATCTGTGAAAAAAAGCTTCATAGCTCATCGGATTCCTCGTCCAGTATAAATAAACATTCTGATTTTGATTCGTCCCAATCCTCGTCTTTCCTGACCCTTTAAGTCCCGTTTCTCCATTCCTTTCCCACGCCTTTGCTGTTATTTCATGAACCCCCCCCCCCCCGTTCACACACTGCCCTCCACCAACACAATGTGGCACCCACCCCGTGAACACCCCCTCCCCCTATTCACACACTGCCTGCCATGAACACAATGTGGCACCCACCCCGTGAACACCCCCCCCCCTCATTTACACACTGCCTGCCACGAACGCAATGTGGCACCCACCCCGTGAACACCCCCCCCTCCCAACGGATGGGGGCGCTGTCTCTCGCTGCGAGCCCTGGCGGCGGCCTCACTCACAGCTTGGCCTGCACCATGGAGCGGCAGGCGATGTAGCGCTGCACCTGCGACTGGTTGACGCCGTACACGGCGAGCCACGTGAACCACCCGCCCGCCAGGATCGTCCAGAACGTGTGGCGGCGCAGCGGGTCCGGGTCGAAACTGGAGGGGTGGCCGGGGGGGGGGGGGGGGGGGGACAGAGGGGGGGGGGGTCAATGGACAGGGGATGGGAACCAGAGCGAGTGAAGTGAGATCAGTGAAGATTTGAAGTTGCAATCTCTGGGCCATGAATTTGTGTGTGTGTGCATGTACCTCCCGTAAATCACGTGACATCTGTGTGGCCACCCCCACTCGGAATCCCTCTCCCCATCCCCACATCTCTCGAGGTGGGGAGATGTTATCTCCCTCGCCTGGTATGCAGGAGCTCGTGGGTTCAATGCCAGACCCTGACGATGTCTCGTGGATATTTGGAGTTCGCGTGTTCTCTTTCTCCTCGTGGTGGTAGCGTGGATTGTTCTCTGAGTTACTCCGGTTTTGCCTTCCACGTTTAGAAACAACGCGCGCTTCGATTATTTGACTGCGACTATAAATCTCCACGTGTGATGTTGATCATAAAAGCCACTTTGATGAGCAATTCGTTATCTGTGGCCGAGTCGCCTCTGGTAAAATAAAATAGCTTAATTTGTTTTTTTGGATAACATCACTCAGCAGAGGTACGCTCTTGCCAAAGAGGATGGGTACACAAATAACCTGTATCCGAGGTAGGGATTGAACCCGTGAGGTATTCCACGAAGCAGATAACCAGCAACAAGTATCTAAACCTGTCCTGGGCCTCCCCTAGGTCCACTCACCCTGAATTAAGTATCTGGAGCAGTGGTGGGCAAACATCGCCACTCGAGATACAAACGCGGCGGGGCATGGTGCTGGCCACCCACTCCCTCGCGTGCCATGCTGGCCTTAATAATAATAATAATATGTGCTCTTGTCCAAAAGTGTGTAAAAGGCTATACGGGGGATCTTTGTGTGTGTGTGCACGCGCGCCGGCGCTCACTCCCAGAAGTTGAGTCGGCTCCCGTTGGCCGCCTGCTCCCACACGACGTTGATCCCTCCGGCCAGGTTTGTGCCCTGCACGATGACGGCGATGAAGCCGGCGACCATCACGCCGCACTGGAACACGTCCGTCCACACCACCGCCTTGAGGCCGCCCTGCGGAGCGACGCGCACACAGCACAGCAGACGGGGCCCGTCCTCCTCCTCCTTGCTTCCTCTCGCGCGGTGCTCTTCATTGCGGGCCCACTGGTGGCCTGGAGTGGCCTTCAGTGCTGCCCCCGACTCAGGATTGCAAGATGTTGTCTTCCAGGCGGTGTGGCGGCCCTCACTCTGACGCCTTATTGGCGAAAGTGGCCTCCCTCTTAACACAAGTGACGAACACTGCTCTCGCGCATGGCACATTTGTGTTAATTATATACGTCCAGGTTTCAGTGTTTGCGAGCCATGTACACTAAACTAAGTGAGCCATAGCGCTCTTTGTCACGGATGTCCAGTACAAGCGTGCGTGGTCTCACCAAGGGTGTGGGGAGCGCACTGAGCTACAATTCTCGCTTACGCTTGATATCAGTGGCGAAATATCTGAATCAGTCATGGGCCTCCCCTATGTCGGCTCAGCCTCAAAGTGAGAGTACAGTACCTGATGCAGGTGTGTAAACATCATAACTGGGGAGACAAAGGCGGCCGGCCGGGCGTGGTATCGGCCACCCACTTCCCTTGTGTGCCGCGCCGGCCTTCATAGCCGCTACTCGCTAACCGCACTTGCCCCCACAGTCTGTTGGAGGCTATCGGGGGGTCTTTGTATTTGTCGTCGTCTCACCAGTGTGCAGTAGAGAGTGCACACGGCTCCCGTCGCCACCACCGCCCCCCAGAGGTTGAAGCCGGTCACTGCGCGCGGCGACAAGAGGCGCGCGTTAGCGCGCTCGTCCGCACGACTCAACGCGTCCGCAAATACCGACACGATGCATGTGGTCTTCGTAGAACAAAGCACCCCCCACTATATATTAGCCCACGCTTCTGGAAATTGCCCTTCTTCATAGCACGTACATAGCGAGGAGAGAGGCAGAGTGGCGAGTAAGGGTCAGTTTACATCATGGAGTGACAATTAGAATTATAAAAACAATCTGGTGACCAGTTTTTTTTCTTTCAAATAGGCCAATAAACAATGACACCAATAGTGGCGTATAGTGAGTAACATGCCCGTAAGAAGGTGCCCGCGCCTGTGTGTGTGCACACGCCCAGGTGTACATGTGGGTCCAGGAGTCCGGGACCAGATATGGCACGTGTCAGTACCACGCGAGGTGGTGTAACGTGGGAAGCTCCAATTGCCCGATGTGGACAATGATCGTGAATTACGTAAACGAAACGAATTTAAATGAGTGGCGTTATGAAGTAATCAACTCGTTTTGGTCTTACAAGTTACACTGATACGACTTAATCTTGGTTGCGTTAAGTTGCACCGATTTCTGCTCTGGCCCATGGACTAATGCACACGTACGTCACATTGTTAGTCCACTGCAGGATTAGGGGGGGGTTTAACCATACTTCACCATGCTGGTCAGTGCGAGTCAACATGGGCGGGGCGCATAGACGTACCATAGTACAATACAACAATGGATGTTGCTGCACCAAGTCTGTTGCCCTTCTCCCGCACCTCCGATTAGCACGGCTGGCTTCGAAAGAAGTTCATCGTACGAAGTTCAAGTTCAACATACATACTTGCCCTCTGGTGACAACGTAGAGTCACTCCACCTTCTCCGGGCCACTAGAGGGCGTTATGTTAATCACAATGCTAATATAAAATGTATTATCGAGTTATTGCCATCGAATAGTAATATGGTAATGCCCCAGGTGAGACCTATCCCGGTCGCTTCGGTTGCCACCTGGTGTACCCCAAACAACACTTCAGACTGGAATGTGTTGCGTTACCTTGGTTTAACGCGAGAGCCGGTGCGTAAATCACAATGCCCGTGTAGAGGATCTGCAGTCACACACAGACACACACAACACGTGCTGAGTGACGTGCCACGTGAGAGCAATTGAAGCAGGTGGAATTAAACGACGGACATTTAATTTTAGCTGGAAGGACCCGAGGTGCCCACACCAAGATTTTTTTGTCACCATTTCCAGAAAATTTCAGAACAAAATAACAACAACAAAGTCGATTCTTGAATAAAATTGCGACGAAAAAACGTGCCAATGCAATTAGTTGGCATTGGCAGTCCTGTGACGACACTTCAGGCCTGTGACGCCACTTGACTTCAGCATATGGTGACCGCGCGTGCTAGGCACGGGCCGTGGGGTGCAACTCGGGATGAAGTGAGGTCCCCTATACGGTTCCCCTCCTCTTCGACCCTTGGTGCCCCTCCAGCCCCAGAGGGGGGGGGGAGGGGGGTCAAGTGCGATGCAACAGCACCGCCTGCACACTGACTCGATAGCCACACCGCTGTCCAAACATCAACACGACGTCAATCATGTTGATGGCGCTTGCCACCACAGCCTTTACACTCGGGGTGAACTCACGCAAATGCATCGGCAATGTTTACCAGCACTGGCCAATGCACTCCGAGCACATTGCCGATTGTGTCGTTATCTTATTTGCAGGGGAGTGCGATGGTTATCTGTTATTCTGGAAGGGCCTTCTGCGGGGTAGAGAGTACGAGGGTCACTCTCGACTCGTGTGCGGCGTTTGTGTTTGTAGAAGGCGAAAAAGCGCACAGTCATGCCGTTTTAACTGTAGGGCCCTCTGTAAATCTACTGCTGGACGAAGCCCCACACATACCCTGGCGGCGGTCGTGGGGGTGTTTGTTTACCATACTTCACCACACTGTGGGGCTCATAGCGCCGTGCGCTTACCACTGCGCCACCTCTCCCACGACCCCCCCCCGCCATGCTTACAGCTCTCTTAATCAGTTAGCTCTCAAATCCAGACGTGTCGCGCACACTTTGAATTAACGCATCCAGCTTCAACCTTGACCCCTACATCAACGAAGTTGAACTTCACTCAGTGATAACCAAGGGTTATCATGACAGCAGGGGGAAGGTTATCATTCCGCATTGTCAGAAATAACTCAACGTCTTCAAATGCCAATGTTTCCACACCAGTAAAGTAACTGCCCACAGTCCAATGCGGAATTGCTTCTCTCGCTATCTGGTACCCTGTGCGTGTGTTACACGAGTTGTTTGACAACTGCTGGCGGTAAACCATGTGTTATTGCTGTTGTTACTTCTTGTTAAGTTAGCACATTCCCCTCCACTCTGCAATGATAGCCACATCTCTGTGTCACTCTGCGAAACATGATGGATCTCTGTGTAACGCTACCTGATCACGATGTAACTCTCTGAGTCTCTTTGTAACTCTATACATCTCTACATGACTATGATGTCTTGTCCACTGAGCTGTGCTCATCGTTCTTGCAACAGAGCTGCTTGACTCAACTGTGGAATTTGCTACGAATCTATCAGCTTCTTTAAATTTAACCTGCATTGCCCACGTTCTAAATGTATTCACGCAACGCAATGTAACGGACGCGTCGACGTTCACCCCGCAATTATTATACTAACCTCGACCAAAAACCTGATGAATTGAGAAAAAAAAAAACATGACAAAACAAAATTGATGAACGGTTCATCAATTTCTACATTCCTTTCAAAATATAATGTATTCGTGCGTCATGCATTGATGTTCATGGAAGTCAGTGTGAACAATTGTCCATTAAAAAAATGCAAATCCCTACGTGATTTATTAAAATAACTATAATGACCAAAAGTGGGCCACCCTGTGTGTTTCCCTGACCTCTGTGTCCGCGTGCACGAGTTCGCACTGCGCTCCCATCGGCCAGTGTCTTGAAGGCAGTAGCAGCAGCAGCAGCCGCGTTGAGTGGGAGTGGTAGCGCAGGTGCAACAGCACTAGACTGGACGCTATAAAAGCCGGCCACCTGAGTTCGATTCCCGGCTACGGATGTACCATTCATTGGCGACTGACGAGTCCTTTCAATGGGCCATTGTTCCAACCTCCTCTCCCATCCCTTCTTTCACCAATCAGCAATGACCAGCGTGGTAAAGTATGGTCAATTAACTCCCTCCCCCCCCAAATGCCCAACACACCATAAGGATGGTCTTAATCCAGCAGTGGATTGACTGGCAAAGGTCCCGTAAATCACAATAGCCCCGGTTACATAACATGCGGAAGTAACGCGTCACAATGCCCATAAATGCCGTCGCTCGTGACCCTGACGGCGTCGAGGTTCTCTGCGAGCCAGCGGCGCGAGCTTTGAAGAGTCCCTTCCAGGAGCCGTGGGCTGGGGGGGTGGTCCTAATGGGGCGTGCGAACTCAGCGACACATTACTGCACACGTGGTGGCGGTTACATTGTATTGGGGACATTGTATTGGGTACATTGTATTAGGTACATTGTGTTGGGTACATTGTATTGGGTACATTGTATTGGCTACATTACATTGGGTACATTACATTGGGTACATTGTATTGGGTACATTACATTGGGTGCATTGTATTGGGTACATTGTATTGGGTACATTACATTGGGTACATTGTATTGGGTACATTACATTGGGTACATTGTATTGGGTACATTACATTGGGTGCATTGTATTGGGTACATTGTATTGGGTACATTACATTGGGTGCATTGTATTGGGTACATTACATTGGGTACATTGTATTGGGTACATTGTATTGGGTACATTACATTGGGTGCATTGTATTGGGTACATTACATTGGGTACATT
>CM025615.2:9393401-9406200 GCA_014621495.2 Entosphenus tridentatus | reverse complement strand
ACATTACATTGGGTGCATTGTATTGGGTACATTACATTGGGTACATTACATTGGGTACATTGTATTGGGTACATTACATTGGGTACATTGTATTGGGTACATTACATTGGGTACATTACATTGGGTACATTACATTGGGTACATTACATTGGGTACATTGTATTGGGTTACATTGTATTGGGTACATTACATTGGGTACATTACATTGGGTACATTACATTGGGTACATTACATTGGGTACATTGTATTGGGTACATTGTATTGGGTACATTACATTGGGTACATTACATTGGGTACATTACATTGGGTACATTACATTGGGGGGGGGGGGGGGTGATTGACAGCGGGGTTGTCTCACCGTCTGCACGATGTACATCGTGGTGGCGCAGAGACGAACCGACTGACCGAACCGCATCTCCAAGTACTGCGATCGGGGGCGAGAGGCAGCACAGACACAGACACACGCGCGCCGCGTCGTCGTCGTCGTTCCCGGCAACGTCGCCGTGAGACAAAAGAGCATCTCGAAGTGTGCCCAAGCGCCATCGCTCGTCTCCACTGGCGCTCCTGAGTCAACGGTAGAATGTCCACATTACCATGTCGAGGACCAGGATATCCGTTGTGTACTAAAGATTGTCACTGACGGCTCAGGATGCCATATGACTGATACGCTTGGCAATAATAATAATAATCGATACGTGACTTATACGTGGTCACCCCCTCCCCCGACTCTAAACCCCTCCCCTCTCACCGCCGCCCACTCTGAGAACAGACGCCGTTCCGCCCTAGAGCAGCAGCGTTGAGGCCCTGATGCAGCCTACTCCTGCCTCTCCTCCTCCTCCTCCTCCTCCCTCCTCATCTCTCTCTCGACGCTTTGCCCCAACGCCTCAGCTCATATTCCATCACCCTCCCCATTCTTTATCTTATTCTATCTGCCCCCTTTACCTTATCCCCTTCATTACCCCCTTGACTCTGCTCCCCGACAAATTCCTCGTGCGGAGCAAATTGTCAACTCACTGCTTCACTCGGAGGGGCCTCTTGGCGCCATTGTCGGTCATTGGGATTGTTCGGCCATACTTCACCACGCTGGGTTATGTAAAGGACCGGGAATGAGGGCCCAGGGCCGGTTCAGATCACTCCCGCTGGTGTTATCCATGGCTGCTCGGGGTCACAACAGCAGCAGCAGCAGGGCTGTAGCCACTTGCACCACCACTCCCCCCTCCCGGGTAACAATCTGTGACCGCAGGCGATGGCGCGCACGCCCCCAGCAGTGGCGCTCGTTCAGACGGAGGCGACAGAGAGACGGAGAGGCACGGCCACGTGCTGCTCGTGTGTGGAAGGCCCGGCGTGAAGGACGCGCCGGGCACGGGCTGTTGGCTTCGTTACCGCACCACGATGACGTCGGGTGGGCGGTGGGGAGAGGCGCGGGGGCACGGGTGGATTTGAGAAACTTGCCCATTGATTGAACTACCAGCCATTGGGAGACGCGTTACGCTGTGTCTATGACGAGAGATGTCCATACGTGCGCCATACATACCTGTAAACGGTTTATTATTTTAACTATTTAATGAAGTTAGTCGTATTGGCTAGATGATATGGGGCGGAGAGCGGTGGCATTGTGGTTGACGCACCGCGAGTGAATGCCAGGACCGGTCCTGTGCGCACCCTTTGCCGCACCGACCAGCAGCGTGGTGAAGTATGGTCATTCACCCCCCCCCCCCCACACACGTGGTCGACACGGCGTGGTGGAGGCTGTCATCAAGACCACTGTCAAAATACCTTGCAGCCAGCCCCACCATCATAGACACCTGCATGGCAAAGCACTAACCAGGCTTAAAACCTGCTTCGCCTTCTAAGATCGGCAGCTTTCAGGATCAGTTGTTCGCAGGCAATGATGACGGTGACGGTGAAGAATGGCTAAGTAATGATGATGCTGGCGATCACGACAGTGATGATGTTGTTGTTGTTGGTGGTGATGATGATGATGACGCACCTCGTATGTGCTGGTGACCCCGAGGCGGTAGAAGACCGGCAGAAATCCCTCGGCGGTGGCGAGCACCACCAGCAGGTAGGTGAACGAGAAGCAGGAGAAGATCGTCCCGAAGCGGTAGATCTCGGCCGGCGTGCCCAGCACCGTGACCCCTGCGCGCCGCGCGAGCGAGCACACACGGACACCCAACGCGAGTCTAGCACCGTGGGCGCAACGGCGGCGATGAGATGGTAACTCCCTCGCCTGGTATACAGAAGGTCGTGGGTTCGATCCCGACCCTCACGCATGTGCATTTGGAGTTTGCATGTTCTCCACGTGGTCACGTGGATTTTTCTCTGGTTCCTCCGGTTTTTCCCTCTACATTTTAAAACGTGCGTTTAGAGTATTTTGGCTGCTCTACATCCCCACGTGACTAGACCACTTCGTTGAGTAATAAATTGTGACGAGGTCGCTTCTGAGAAAAGGCTCAGTGGGCTTTACCTGGAAAAATAAAACATGAATCTTGAATCAAAGTTTTCGTGACTGCAGAAATTCATGTTCTTTGGGTCTTTCGGTAAAGTCACGTAGATCGG
This sequence comes from Entosphenus tridentatus, assembly GCA_014621495.2. Lineage (NCBI taxonomy): Eukaryota > Metazoa > Chordata > Hyperoartia > Petromyzontiformes > Petromyzontidae > Entosphenus > Entosphenus tridentatus. The sequence continues at coordinate 9,403,641 of CM025615.2, read as the reverse complement.
TACAAATTAATAAAAATAATAAATATAAAATTAAAAAAACGACGACGTTTCGATCACAACACAAGCGATCGTCATCAGGAGGAAAGAGGGGGAAGGCACAGACCGTCAGAATGTTTATTCTGACTGTAGGAGAAGTCCGATGAGCTATGAAGGGCTCTTTCATAGATCTCCAGTAGGGGCACGTGACAACGATGAGAGTGTACAATAGGTAGCCAGCCGTGCTGTTCGCGAGCGCCGACAATGGCTTGAACGGCACATGAAGCGGTGGGTGGCAAGTACCACGCCCGGACGTCTTTCTCTCACATAGGGTTAAATAATTTATTTTGACAAATGTTTAAATTGACTTCAATGAACATTGATGCATGCATGCGTTCGCATTGGAAATTAATGTAGGACTTTTCTGACGAGGAGAGCTGCCTTCTTTCGCACACATAAACAAACTAATTGATCTCGTTCGTCTTTCGTAAAATAAAAAAAATCTAATTTTAATTTACGTTTAGGCCACCCTGTATGTATATATATACTTCATTTTAAGACCACGGCTTTATTGACCAATGTGTTGATCTTTGTTTGTTGTGTTGTTTGTGCTGGTGCATCACTGCCCAACGCAGCAGCAGATAATTTGTGTTTAAATTACGACTTTGCAAAAAGTCGTGTAAAAAAAGACGCAAAGCGCACGATTCTCTGCAATGTGTAAACGCCTCTTGTAAATAAACTCCCCCTAATGCAATCATTAATTTACAGCCCTTTGTTAATCCACTGCTGAATGACGGCTGGCTCCCATAGCACGGGTTCTCTGGCTCGAACTCGTCGCGCTGATGAGTCTAGGTTCGGGTGAAGACGCGGGAGATATCTCTCGTCTCTGATGTTCGCCGTGGACGGGAATCGAACTCATTATCACCATCGCAGCACGCTGACCCACTGCGCCCTTTTTGTAAATCTCGGTCAGGGGCCGGCAGCCTCTGACTCCGGAGCCGCACGCGGTGGCTCTTGAAGGACTGCGTCGTGGTGACGCGTTCTTTGTGAAGGACCACCACCGTCTCTCGCATTCACCACCACCACCACCACCGTGCATTGCGGCTCTGGACACATTCAGTTCGTTTGGGTTGCCAAATTCTAAATAAACAGCTCGTGTTGTGATGTCGGTTGCCGACCCCTGGTCGAAGTGCTTTGGAAAGATTTAGTAGCAGGTTCATCGAGTCGGAGAACACGGATCAGGACCGGGACGACAGGCGGGGCGGTGAGGAGTGGGGTGGAGTGGGTGGGTGGAGTGGGTGGGTGGGTGGGGTGGGTGGAGGGTGTGGGTGGAGGGATCACAAACTCGCGTGTTTATGGCCCAACTGCTGATCTTGACTTCGCCGTGTCTCTCATAAAGGTGACCGCAATCACGGCGACATCAGCCATGATGATTCTTTATGCCATGCTATCACGACTGGCAACGCCTCTCCTATAGGTTACAATATAGGACCATGTGACATGAATATGCTCTGAAGGACCATTACCCGAAACGTCGCTGATTATATATTTATTTATGTCTTTATTTATTTTCAAGTTGTATTGATCATTTAAGGGCTACTACTCATTACTGTCGATTTGTTGAAATATGTTGTTATGATGCTTATTCAAGAACCAAAATGAGTAGAATGATCGCGTATATCATTATGGCGAAATAATCATCATCAACATTAACATAATCGCAATAATAGCAATGTTTATGATGATCAATATCTGCCGTGATGATGATAACAGTTTTCATGATGACAAAAAAATGTTGATTACAGTAAAAGCAATGATGACGATAGTAACGACTGATGATGATGGAATGAATAATGACTGCACTATCGATACGATTAATAACTCACGTAATTAAGGGACAATATCGATCATCTCAATAACAGCGATATGGATGATGAAGATGAAAGGAACGATTGATGATGATGACAGTACGATTGATTACGATGATGACCGCAGTACTAATTGATGATGATGAAGATGAGAGTAACGATTGATGATGATGATGATGACGAATACGGCAGTAACAATCGACGAGGACCGACGAGGACAGTGACGACGATGAGAATGCCGACAACGACAGCGGGCTCATGCGGGGTGTCCGCACGGTGGCGGAGGGGTCACTCACCGGACATGAAGCTCGCCGTGAGGGACAGAGCCACGGGGGCTGCCGACATCTGACGGCCTCCCACCAGGAAGCCGCCCGCGGTCTGCTGCGAGCGGTCGAAGACGGCGTAGTAGACGCCGATCGCGGTGGACACGAGCAGCATGGCAGCGAACACCACGTAATCCCACGCGCCGAACGCGCCGCGGGAGTGGAAGTCTCCGCCGTCCATCCTTGACTCTTGCTGCTGCTGCTGTTTGTGTGGCTCTCGGATTCTGGAAGCTCCCTTGAGTGTCCCTCTAGATCGCGAGTGTGATGATCGGCTCTCGGTAGCGGGCGGTCCGCACGACGAGATGACACGAGCGCCGCTGATGGTTAGGACCCCCCCTCCCCCCCAAGGTTTACGAGGGTCAGTGGGGAGGCTCTTCGGGTCTTTAGTGGCCGTGGAGGTTTTGTCGGTGACGGTGAGTTGGTTATGGTGATCTTCCCGATGAGGTATCGATTGTGATTTCGTTGGTCATGGGGTGTTGGTCGTGGTTATATTGATAACGCGGTGCTGATTGTGGTGATGTCTCGTTCTTGGTGATGGCCAGAGTAGCGGTGTGGTGAGGTTCGGGTGATGGCAGAGAGAGTTCCCCACGAATGCGTGCGAGCCACGAAGCCTGCGACAGGCAGCGCGCACAAGCGGAGTCGAGAGCGTGAGCGTCAGCGCGCGTGTCTGCCCGTTAGATCGATGATTATCTATATGTGCTCTTTCTTTTATATTCCGGCGTTCGCGGTTATCCACTTTTAAAATGCTGCGGCTCTCGTTGTGATTATAATTATATAGCGGTTATATCGATGTTTCATACGAATATAACATTTTCATCATTCTTATCGTAAGACACGCATTTGCAAGGTGTCGATGATGATGATGATGATGGAGTTGACGTCGCCGATGTTTGTCGATGTCGTTGGAGCGCCTCGGTATCGATGATGTCGATGATGTCGATGATGATGATGGTGGTGGTGACGGTGTTGACGTTGCCGATGTCGTTGTCACTTTACGCACGGGGCTCGTGACCGCGCCGAGATTCGGCCGCGCGTGACCCCGAGGAGCGCAGCGACAGCAGCCGCACGGCGAGGAGGCGACTCGCGCTCTCGCCGCTGATCAAGAGAGAGATGGAGATGGAGGGAAGGCGACTGACGACTCCCTGGCATGGACGCGGAGGATCTTGCGCAGCGAACCTACGACGACTGCGGTCGTGGTCCGCGCGTTAAATACCCGCGAGGAAGGTCGCCAATGACTCGAGGCCACTTCCAGCAAGCGCCACTTGCCCCCCTCCCCCCTCCGCCCCTCCCCACCACGCCCGCTCCTCGGCCAACATTTACATGCCCATCAAACTCCCGACTTTAAGTCACCCCACCTCCTGCCACACCTGCCGACCTCGCCTCATCAGCCCAGCGGTAACACCGAGCGGACTGCTCATCAGTGCCGGATGGAGCTAGTGCGAGGCCTGTAGCATGTGATGTTATAAAGGGGCCCTAAATAAAAAACACATTAATATTAAAACACATACATTTTTAACTTGCATAGTAAAGTTACTTTATTTATTCATTTGCTATACAACCAGATAATACCTTAAACACCCAGTCGTTCATAAAAGTTGAAGGCAGTATAGTACTATAGTAACAGAGCAAGTGCAGAATCACTGAACAAGAATTGATAGCTTGAAAGCATTTAGCGCGGGGCCCTTGAACGTGCGGACTCCGTCGCTACATATATAGTAGCTACATATGTAGCTACTTGTGTAGTAGCTACTTGTGTAGCTACTTGTGTAGCAGCTACTGGTGTAGATACTTGTGCTACAAGTATCTACATGTGTAGATACTTGTGTAACTACACGTGTAGCTACTTGTGCTACTTGGGATAATCCGCCACTGCTGCCAATCTGTGCATAGCAAAGTCCGCACCGTGAGCGTGTGTCTGTGCGTTTGTGTATTCGTGTGTCCGTGACCGTGTCAGAATTTCGATAGACTCAGCCGCGAATGAGTACCTGGTGCGGTATGTAAACATCGCCACTCGGGAGACAAAGGCGGCCGGCCGGGAGCGGCGTTGGCAACCACCTCCCTGGTGTGCCGCGCCGGCCTTCAAAGGCGCGACTCGCTAACAGCACCTGCCCCGACAGTCTGTTGGAGGCTATACGCGGGGTCTTTGTCTTGTGTGTGTGTGTGCAGCCGTGGCGCAGTGGGTCGCGCGCTGCGCTACGATCCCGGCGCCCCGGGTTCATCCGCTCACGACCAATACACATTGGCGACTAATTGAGCGGGTTCTGGGTCTCCCTTAGGTTGACTCATCTTCAAATAAACATCGCCACGAGGAAGACAAAGGCGGCTGGGCGTGGTGCCATCCATCCATCCCCTCGTAGGTGCTCGCTGAAAGCGCTCGCCCCGATGTCAAAGGCCAAACGGGGAGATCGGTGTCTCATCGCGCGCCTGTTTGTCCCCTTTGCGGTGTTGGGTTTGTGTATTCGTATTTCTTCCAGGATGGAGCATTCGATCTCTTTCGTGTCTGTGTGTACGCGTCCGTATACAGGCGTCTTTCAGATACATATATACTCGAGTCTGTAAATAGCGATGCTTGCTTGTACGCTCTGTCATAATCGTAATGAACCTGCCGGCATGTTGCACAATATATCGTATGACATTACACAGGGTTAAAGCCTGTGAGCGACAGACGTCAGCCCCGGTCAGTGCACACAGGGCACTACGCAACACGATTTGAAGCGAAGCGTGATGGAATCCCTCAATTCGGGCATTCAATTTTGCTTAATTCAGTTCCTGAAGAAGCCCACTCACAACGCGTGGACAAATACAAAGATCCCCCATATAGCCTTCACACACTTTTGGGGCAAGTCCTGTTAGGGGGTGGGTGACCAGTACCACGCCAGGCGGGCTTTGTCTCCCTAGTGGCGATAATTACACACCGCACCAGGTACTCATTTGAGGCTTTTGTAGCTAATGCGTGCGAGCTTCCCGTTGAAGAAGCTGCTCAATTATATAACTCTGTTCTGTGAGAGATCGTGGATTATTTGGCTCCCGTCCGAACTTGTTGGATATCTTCCCATTGCCCTTCGCCATGGTCCACTGCAAGATTGAGGGCACAAAAATCCACTGTCCATTCAGCAGAACGTGCTTGGAGAAAGTGGCCATCACTATTCTTCATCAAATATTTAAATAATAGCGTCTTACCATAAATGCTCCTACATTGCTGGTCACATTGCAAATAGTGCTAACAACCTTGGACCTTATTTTCTTGTATCAGTTAACTTTTAAATAAGGAACCAAATGTAATCTGCCACTCCTCTGCTGATTTCTGTACTAAAATTCAACGGTTTGTTCATGATTACATTTCCAATGTCCGGCCCGAATTACTTTTTCTTCCCTCCGTTCCCTCTCTTTCGTACTTGCCTCTAGCTCAGTTCGAGGACACATTGTTGACCGAGTTTTCCGCAATTTCAACTGCAGAACTCATCTCTTTATTTGCTGTCTCTCGACCTACCAGCGGTCCACTGGATCCCTTCCCTTCAAGGCTGCTACGGGACCATTCCGTTCTGCTGAGGCCGTGAATCCTCAGTCTTCTCAACAGCTCCCTCAAAACCAGCACAGCTCCTGACATGTGTAAGATGGCTGCAGTCACCATCACTTGAAAAAATCCGGATCTTTATCTTGAACTCCAAGAAATGTTTTGCCCAATATCTAACCTTCCGTATTTGTCTAAAATTCTTGAAAGAGCTGTGGTCACTTATTTACATAAGCACCTGGCCTCAATCGATATATTTGATCACTTTCGGGGTTCAGACCTGCTCATTGCACCGAGATTGCTCTGTTAAGGGTGGTCAATTATTAACTTTCGTTAGCAGATAAAGGCTTTGTCAGCCTCCTCATTCTACTCGATATAAGCGCAGAGTTTGACTCCATCGATCGCAGAGTTCTCCTTGAGCAACTGGAAGTTTCAATTGCGATCTCTGGCCTAGCTTTGTTGTGGGACCACTCTTAAAGTAACGTAGGTACTTGGTCACAAAAGAAGGCTTCAAGTCACCAATTAGACCCGTTCTCTGTGGTGTCCCATCGGGATATTTTCTTGGCCCATCACTTTTTGCATCTACATGCCACCATTGGATATTTTGCTCCGACATTTTGGCTTATCCTACCATTGCTACGCAGATGATACGCAAATTTATATCTAGTTAAGACCAGACTATGCAATAGCTTCTTCTGCGCTATCTGCATCACTAACAGTAGTGAATTCATGGTTCTGCTAAAACGTTTTGCTACTTAATGCCGACACAACGGAAGCCATATTCATCGGCTCCCCTCTGCATCTTTATCAAATGGTTCACCTTGTTTGTTGATTGATGTCAGTCCCACATGGCAGGTCAAAAACTTTGGTGTTCAGTTTGACCAATCATTGTCCTTTGAGGCACACACATATATATATATATATGTGGTGGTTAACATTTCCCTTTTCCACCTGAGAAATGTTTCCAGAATGCATCGCTTCCTGTCACCTGCTGACTCGTAGTGACGGGTCCATGCTTTTGTGTTACCCCGACTCGGCTGCTGCGACGCCTCACTGGCTGTGATACCGAGCGAAGCGCTGTGCAGACTCCAGCTTGTTCAGGATGCAGCTGCTCGAGTGCTTACACCTCGTGCAACATTTCGTGAACACATTTAGCCAGTCCTCTTTTCTCTTCATCGGCTACCAGTCAAATTCTGAGTGGATCTTTACATACTGATAATAACCTATAAGGCTTTAAAAGGGTTCACCCCACATTACTTGCAGAAACCAATACATTTATATATTCCATCAAGGTGCTTAAGATCTTATGATCTCCAACTGCTCAACACTCCCAGGTCGAGGTTGCGCTCTTTTGGTGATTGGGCGTTTGTGAGCATCGCACCCAAGCTATGGAACGCCTTGCCACTTGAAATCAGGGAATCAGAGTCGGTAGATATATTTAAGTCTGCTTTGAAAATCAAGTTATTTAAAGTGGCCTTCCCTCTTTGGTTTGGTCGGTTGCCCTGATTCTGTTTTTGTTTCGCTGCTTTTCATGCATTTATGCATTGGGGTCCTAGGATGGAATGCGCATTATACATTTTAATAATTATTATTCCTATTTTCTGAAAGCGCGCAATGCAGTGACCGACAATGTAAATCCATCTCACTTGGAAGCTCGCTTGGGATATTTAGCAGTTTCCTTTAATTGGAGGAACCCGATGTACCGGGAGGAAAGTTAACTATTAATAAATCCCGCGATACGGAACGTTAACCATTAAACTCCGCTTTGTAAAGTCATATTTTAATTTTTTTCGCACATTATTAATCAGCTACTAAGTTCGACCCCCGCCCCGAACACCCAAAATCGCGTCGTCTCGTTCATGAGAACGGGTTGACCCTAACCCGGTAAGCGGAGATTGGTGAACAGAGGAGCCGGGAACCGGTTCAAGCTTGCCACTAATTGAAGCCGTGACCGTACATCGAACTCATAACTTTACCGATTTAAAAGTGCAATGTACTATAAGTATTATACTCTTTGTTTCTTTCGGAAAAGTCACGTAGGTATAAAATAAAATAAACACGACGTTTTGGGCGCAATACATGCGTCCGTCATCAGGTGGGAAAGCGTGGTCCGCTGCTGAGAATACTATAAATATTCCACACAATCGCTAATTCACATACTCGCAAATGCACCGCACCTGTGAACAATATGATAAAAAACATACACACGTATATATCACAGAAACGTACCCAACTAAGCATTAATAGACTCCTGTAACAAGGTGAGCGTCACAGCCAAAATCAGAGTCTTGAGTTCGAATGGAACGATCTGAGGAGCTCTGGAGATCTTCATTCAAGGTGTCCAATAATCACAGACGTCCAGTCGTGGCTCGGTGAAACAACGAGAAGTGAACATAACGACCCAGTACTGCTGCTGAACACGCTCCTGTTAACGCGTTCACAACATTACTGATGCTGACTGCGATTATATTGATGCCTTAGCTCTGTGTCGGTAACTGCGGACACGATCACTCCCGTAAAGGTTACCAGTAGGGTGGCGAAGTGGAGTGTTGCTTATTATAGCGACTCATCCGATTGGAAAAGGTCCGGATCGATAAAGCTGTGGCCCAAATTTTAGAAACACAGCCCAGATTTTAAAGGGGCTTTGTAGGAATATACAAACGTGCTTTTTTGCCGCGATAGCTGCAGACTAACGCATGCTGGAATGTGTTAGACTCAACGTAAGCGTGTGCGCAAATGTTTGTTGTTGAACAAATTCGTTTTTTTATTGAATTCGGAACGAGACTTTGTTTCTGGGTGCCAATGCAAACCCATCTTGTACACAATACACATCCACCACGATTCACGGCTCAGGGAGGCCTGCATCAGTCAGTCGTTGGGGGGGGTGCTTTGTCCACTAAATATGATGGGGGGCTCTCAATCAATCAAAGAGACCGATTGGACCTCGATTAGCTCCCTGCAAATCTAAACAGGGCACTGGGGCGCGATAGAAATACGCGTGGAATAAGCATGCACGAGACACTTTAAAAATAACTATTAAACAATTTGTTTTTCACAAGATAAGGCCCACAGCGCCATTTAACTCATTTTTAGAAGCGACTGGGCCGCAAATGATAGCTCAACGAAGTGGCTTCTCACGTGGAAATGTTGAGCAGCCAAATACTCTGAAAGCACGTTGATTCTAAATGTAGAGGGAAAAACTGGAGGACTAAATGTCAGGGTTGGGATCGAACCCATAGCCTAGATGTATACCAGGCGAGGTAGTTAACATCTCGCCACCGTTGTGCCCACCTCGCTAATGGGAAGCGATTGCTGTACAATTGCCAACCAGTGGAAGGCATGTGGTCGAGCATGTGGTCGAGCGTAAATTAAAAAATCGAGATTATTCCTGTTGCATAACTCCCTATATCGGCCAAGGGCACGCCCCCCCCCCCCCTATAACCTTATTTGACCACAACACACACACACCTACTTCATATCGTAACGTCGCCCTCCATATATCACGGACTAATTCTATCGTGGCACAGCGCGACTGGCCTAGAGGCCGAGGGGTAAACTCCTAAACGCAAACTCGCACGCAGTCCCTTCACTTTACGAGCATTAAAATCCTCATTGCGCTCAGAGTCGCGCGTTAAAAGGAGGGCATTGCCCTTCTCCGTGTGCCCCTCGGCCTCACAGAAGCCGCAGTTTCTATGTTTTATTGCGATGATAATTTATGGCCCATTGTCATCGATCAACTGCTGGATGATGGTCGTGTCGGTCACGTTGGGGGCATTTCCCGCATGAGCCTACACGGCACTTCATGCAGCAGGGTCCGTCATTGTGATGCGGCTGCTCCCCCCAAAAATGTTTATGATCATTATCATTGCTCCACGCCTCTCAAAAATAGCGAGCAGCTCAGTGGAATGTATTTGGCGATGTAAAACAGTTTGAGTTTAGTTTACAAACGGAACCTTAATGGGGCGCCCACTAGACAGGCACGAACATTAAAACCTGCACGAGGCAGTACAAGAAGTATGTTGTTATATATATATTTATATGTATTGCCAAGTTTGAATATCGTCCAATTTAATTGTCCAGTTTTTTCCTAAAACTACGACTTCGTGATAATGAGAGGATAATCAACAACACGGTAATTGTTCAAGAAACCAGGGCTCTGTGCGGTGCGCTCTGAGTGAGCCCTTGACACCTGGTGAGAGAGCACAATGCCAAGCCAGGTGTGTGTGGCATCATTGCCAGCAGCACATGAGTTGATATTACTTTCGCGGTTCAAATGTCGACATGCATCGTCGATAATAGTGAATGATGTGATAACCAATTTAAATGAGTGTGATAATAGAATTATTCGCTCTCCTGGACATCTGTGAAAACAGCTTTATAGCTTATCGGATTCCTCCAGTATAAAGAAATATTCTGATTCTGATCATTCGCCAATGTATATAAATCGGTATGTCTAAAAGTGTCTTACCTGAAGCGGCACACATATCCGCTCTGGCCCACGGTTTATGAGTTTGATTCGCGACCACGGCAAACCATCATTGGTGGCAAATGAATGAATAAAT
>CM025615.2:9373664-9384663 GCA_014621495.2 Entosphenus tridentatus | reverse complement strand
ACGTAACTACGCAGGTGTCTCCAGCACAACTCTCTCCTGGTTCTGATGCTGACGGCACCTCCCACGTTTCCATGCAGAGGCTGTCTCCCTCGCAAAAGTCAATGGCTTCCCAACCAGGGTCTCATCCCTGGTTCTATTATTTTCTCAGCGCATCTCCCCCCGTTTGACAAAGTCACCGTCGTAGATATTCTTTGGACCGTCACTGCTGATGAGGCTCAACTCCTCGATCGACGCAATTCCACTAGCCACCAAACAGGCAACCTGTCCACTCTCACTTCCCTACCGTGTCGGGGCTCTCGCTTTGAATTGGCTCGAACGTTCTCCTGCAAAATGCTGCCCACTGACCACAGGTCTCGTCCTCGACTCCATCACTCAGTGACCACAGCTCTATCACCCACTGAATCCAGGTCTCTTCCTGGGCACACATAGCAGGTACCCGGGGTTCGGTGGAGCAGAGCGGCTGTTTTCGGGTGGTAATTTTTCAAGGCATCAATGAGGTGCGATGGAGCCAACCTCTTCGGGACCTTGGACGTTCAAACGATCGTGTTAACCGCCGTAGATAAGAGAGGATCGGCATTCGCATGTTGACGTTTACTCATTCCAGACAACGGTATATGACCTTGCATAAGAAATGTAATATAACTGCGAATGAGACGAAATAAACTCGCGTTCAACCTCTGCTCGGATGATCAGGGTCGTGGTGGTTGTAAAACTACGACCGTGTTTCCCCATACAAGTTGCAAACCGCAATGTTCTTCACAAGCGCTGTTAAAACGTCCTTGCACATGTATGCTGAAGATAGCAGCAGCAGCAGCAGCGTGTTCTCTATCCCCACTGTCCGGGTCGTCCCGTCGATTACAGCAGTTAAAACACAGATGTACTGATTGTTGTGATTGCATTTCATGCATGAGGTTCAGTCTTAACCCGGGATTGACCTTTCTTTAGTAATTCATGATGCTAATTACTCTGAATTCTAATGACTTATGTGTGGATATATACCTGCGTGTGTGCACGTGCCTTTACGCACGTCACTGTCATATACTCAGACATGTTCACGTGCACTCTAGCATGCATATGTGGACGTCAATTAACGTGTTCACATGCGTGTGTTGTGTGCGCTGTGTCTTAATGTGCATCTTATCGTTACATATTTGGGGAGTGGTGATGCAGCAGTTGGCGCGCTACGCTACGAACCCGGAGGGGTCGAGTTGGGTTCCCGCTCACGATCAATAACTGTGGCGAATAATTGAACCGGTCCTGGGCCTCCCCTAGGTCAGCGCAGCCTTAAATGGTTCGGTGAGTAAAACATCAGCACTAGGGAGACAAAGACGGCCGGGCGTGGTGTTGGCCACCCACCTCCTTGTGTGCCGTGCCGACCTCCATAGATGATACTCGCTAACAGCACTTGCTCCAACAGTCTGTTAAGGCTATGCGGGTCATCTTTGTGTGATTTTGTCTTTGTATAATAATGAATTATTTGATGGCGGCCCTTTGCCAAACCACTGCTGAATGAAGGCCTCCCTACACCGTCCACAATGCAGGTTAAGTTTGTGTAAATGTGTCGTTAATCCCGCCACTCGCCAATACACCGGTGTGCTGTACTAGTAACGAATTGTCATGTTCTGTTTGTGTGACTTACTTACTCATTGGCTGTGTCGGGTGGTGGAGGGTTTAACAACACATGTATATTTACGCGATAAAAAACCCCCAAAAAACCTATATTATGGGTGATAATGGTCGTGAAAGCCCTATTACTACTACAACAACGACGACGACGACGTGTTAAACTCCCTACACTGTGTTGGTGAAGCGGGGGTGGCACTTGCCCATACTTCGCCACCACGCTCATCAGTGCGGGTTGTTGAACAAAGGAGTCGAGATCGGATCGCAATCGCCTCCTGCCGCCCTCCCTGACGCCGTGAATCCGCCTCATTCCGTGGCCAGCAGCCACATCCTCCTCCACATGGCAGAGCAAGTTCCACCGATGGTCTTCATACGTTGGCCACCCAATTCAGCACACACACAATGCGTCTGTCGGGCGCTGTTGGTCGTGCTGGCTGCTCTGCACGTGGCCGCCTGTAATCCAGCACTGTGGAAGCGGCAATCGCGGGTTGTTGGGTCGCACGTACAAAGTTCGGAGACTCCCTCCCCGTGGGCGTCGAGGCGGTGGGGCCGCTGGGCTCGCCAGGAGCCGGCGGCGCAGTGGCCGTCTTTGTTCTCATTTCGCACCGTACGTTGCCTACCGTGCTAATCCGAGGTGACTCCTTGTTCGAGGGCCGTGCCGTTGCTGTTGTTGTTGGAGACAGAGCGACACGAACGCTGACAAGTTGAGCGACGAGCACCTCGTTAACATCTCACTCCCATATCTCGTCTCGTTCGTCATCCCGGCGTCCCCTGCTGCTGCTGCTGCTGTGTGCGATGGCCAGAGCCGTCCCGAGGGTACGGCGAATCGGGGCGACGACTCCGGGCCCCGCGCTTTGGGGGTCCTCACGCTTCGACGCCACGGTGTCAGATGTGATTACGACCGGGTTGGTCTGAGGGCGTGGGAGGGGGGGCACGCATTTTGAGTTGCTCCAGAACCCCCACGGCCCCCTCTGTAGACGGCCCTGTCGATGGATGGTGTTTGGTGAGTTGTGCGTGTGCGTGGTTCTCTCTGTGAAAGTCATGGGCTACTCCATCTCAGAACCAGAATATGCATTTATACAGGAGGAATCCGATGAGCTGTAAAGCTTTAATTATTTGGGTCTTTCAGTAAAGACACGGAGATAGAAATGTTTTAAAAAATTAAATAAATGAAAATAAAGTGAATAAAATAATAATAAAAATATCACGACGTTTCGATCGCGACACAAGCAATTTTATTCGTATTATTAAATTTCTATTCTTTTTTCTATCTACGTGACTTTACCGAAAGACCCAAAGAATATGAATTCCTGCAGTCACGAAAGCTTTAAGTCAAGATGTATAGCTCTTTTTCACAAATGTCTAAAAGTGCATCGTAAAGGAATGGCCATTGGCCCAAAACGTCGCCTATTTGTGTGTGTAGTGTCGTAGGTCTCTTCTTCTTCTCTCCCCAGCGGCGTGTGTGTGTGTGTGGGTGGTGTGCAGCTCACATACTCAGTCGGAGACGAGGCCATCGCAGGAGGCACCGTCTCTCTTTATTATTAAGTTCACGCCACCAACTCCGACCTACTCTGTCACGACCGCGCTGCCGTACGGCACGGCCCAGACAGGACCCCGTCCGCGTTGCACCGACGGCGTCGATCGGGACAGCCAACGACTGTCTGGCAGCGCGACGATCGGGCGAAGGCGACACCGACGACGAGACGAGTCCCCTCCCAGAACCGGCAGCCTGGAGGCTCTCGCTTTCCGCCGCTTTTATTCCCCACGGCGCGGCTGGTTCCGCCCTCGCCGCGCCTCCCTTCTCGAACCCACCAGAGGGTTCCAAGGGCCTCCCCACGAGGTCTCCCGTGACCCTTGCCCCAGTTCCTCCGCCCTGCCGGCACACACACCGCGTGCATGCTCAACTGTGGTCCACCTGCAGTTGCTGCTGCTGTACAGCAGTCGGCGCTGTGTCCCTACACATGTATAGTTTAATGTAGTCCATGATACAAGTTTTTTTGGGGTAAAAAAAACCTGTATTATGGATGATATTGGTCGCGAAATCCTACGTGTTAAACTGAGTTTAACATATATTATCAGTTAAACAAAGAATAAAAGTTATGTTTATTGCTCGATAAACATTTAGAAGTGTGCGTGACAAAACGGTAACCGGTTTTCCCCCCTGCCCTCCCGTGCATGATTTCCTATGTGTTATAGGATATACTGTGTGTTATAGGGTATACTGTGTTTTATAGGGTATACTGTGTGTTTTAGGATATACTGTGTGCTATAGGGTATACTGTGTTTTATAGGGTATACTGTGTGTTATATGGTATACTATGTGTTATAGGATACCTTTTTAATAATTAATGAATGTTTTTCGCAGGTGATTTTCTTGTCTGCGTGCACTCGAGAGCAAAGGGTTCGTGTGAAAGCCACAGAACGAGCGGGTAGGATTGGCTCACTGCGTCTAGGAGTGTAGTTAACTCCACCTGCTGGCATAGTCGTAGACCACCCCTCCTCGCTCCCCATTGTCTCGGGAGTAAATTTGGGGGTGATGAGATAATCGAGCCAAAACGTGTCAGTCGATAAGCCCCACTGCAGATGGATAGCAACAAGTCCATTGATCTGGATGATTATGAGTCTTTTTGGGAAAAGTTGGTGGAGGCATGTACGTATCACAGTATCAGTTCCAGTCCATCTGAAAAACACAGCGCAGAAGATACCTGGGTTTGATCTTCCACGAAGCCAATGGCAGTAGATGCGAATACAAGATGCACAAATAGAGAAAACACTCCAGTCGTAGTGGTGCGACTGTGGTCATCCAGAGCGGACCGTGCAACGTGTAACGACGCAATGCCCCGATCCACAGATACGAAGGAGACATCGCAGCGATACACTGCTGCTCCGGGCGCAGTCATCTGGCGTGACCACCTGAATGTGAAGTTGCTGCTGCTGCTCCGCTTTGACATCGCCTACACGGAAGACGACGAGGAAGTCCCAAGCCACGACACGAGCAGGATGGGCTGCAGGGGGATGTGTGTGGAGGCGGAAGGGCGACCTTACAGGCTGTGTTTAGTGTTGGCATAATAACACAGTCACGCAGCTTGACGGGATTTTATCATCTCAAGTGACTTAATTAAGTCGACCTTAGGAATAAAATGAAGAGTATAAACGTTGTAAAGAGACTTTTCAAATATTAACGAAGAGGCTCAAGGTGGGCCGAATGCTATAATCAAGCTTTTACGCGGGGTGCGATCTTTATGCGGGGTGCAAGAGGTCGTAGCTGGCACGCCTTCGTGATACGCGGCGAATGAATACAGAGACAACATCACGAGCTCTTGTTGATTCTCATCTATAGGCTGTGTGCGTTTCGGGATGACCCGACAATGCAAAGCTTCGTTTAATGAGGCCATCACTTGTGTTTTTTCAAGCCCAACGCGGACTCAGCGTTGCCGTGACGCTGCGGTGACGTCATTGGGGCGGCGCCTCGGGCTGCGGGCACCGCCACAGCAACGGCAGCCACGTGGTGGGAGCGGCGTCCTCCGTGCCACGCGCTCGCTGCTCCCGAGCAAGGGGATGGCGACCACAATAGCTCGCTTCTCCCGAGTCACGGTGGCAAGATGTTAACTACCTCGCCTGGTATACAGGGCGTCGTGGGTTCGATCCCGATGCTGGCGATGCCTGCTGCTGTATATTTGGAGTTTGCGTGTTCTCTGTTTCCCCGTCGTCGCGCGGATTTTTCTCCGGGTCCTCCGGTTATGCCCTCCACATTTAGAATCGACGTCACGCGTTTGAGAGGATTTAGCTACGAGAGATTTACACGCGATGAACCACCTCGTTGAGCTGTCATTTGTGATAGCCAGGTCGCTTCTGAAAAATAGCTACATAGCTCAGTAGGCCGTACCTGGTAAGATAAAGATACTTTAGTCTTTGGAGAATGTTGCCTCAGTGTCTCACGAGTCAACCAGTGGCTTCGTGGTTGTCATTGACCACCATCCCGTCAACTGCATCTATAACGCGACCGGTATTCAAGGTTGTTGTCATTTGGAAAACGGCGATGCGAAATATTTTTCACTAAAAGACTTCACTTTCCACTTACCTCGCAAATTCAATGTCGTGAAAATCAATGATTATTGACGTAAACACTTTTTCCGGACCAAAGAAGTGTCATGGGGAGGATCCACCATGCGACTCCAGCAATGTTCGCTGCTAGATAAATTTACAGCGAGGTGGGAATTTGGGAGCTCGTCTTTGGGGCAGATCTAAAGGTAACATTTTAATTGTCTTTCTCTAACACCAGCTGGTAACGTCCCGACGGGCCGTGTGGGGACTCGGGTGCCACGCCTCTGTTGGAAGAGAGCTTGACAGCGTGTGATCTTCTCCCCCATGGGAACGTGGAGTTCCCACCACAGTCTCAGGCCCTCTCGTAGCAATTGAACGAGAGAGCTGGACTATTCAAATTGTCGATTATTGCGATGTGATGTTATACGATTTATTGATCAGTAGCAATATATTTCCGTCTTATAGAGTTATTGTTATAAAACCGAGTGACGTGTCCTTGATGGGACTTAGATAACGAGTCCCTGGGCAGAGCAGTCAGCAGCTTAACAACAAAAGAGTCGAGACGTTCCAAAGGTCTCCTCGGTTACACAACGACGACTTTCCCTAAAACTAAAAAGTAACCTCATAAAACGTCGAACTCCACTGTTGTAATGTCACTGGGCGCCCGCCAGCTGGGGGGGGTGGGGGTTGGGGGGGTCACATCCCGTGAGCGATCGCGCGGCTTTCCCGTACCACGTGCGGGTGAAGCGCGTGCCCGCGCGCGGGTGGTCCCCACGTGCACGCGCGCAGCCCTCGGGGACCCTTGGACGTCCGCGCGAGCCCAAGCAGCGCTGGCTCGCGTAGTAACACGAATAGTCGAAAATAAATAATAAGCAAAGTGTTAGAAATCCGCGGAAGCGCAATCTCTATAACCCACTTGTGTTTTGTTTACATTCATAGGTTTTTTTTCTCTGGTTAAAAAAATAATATTTGTAATTATTGGTAACCGAATGAACTGTTCAGGTGCAATCCGGTTACCGGTTTTGTCGCACGTGTCGATGGCACTGTTGAGCAGCGCACACAACAAGAAGGCCTCACCGATCTGAACTGAGAAACGAGGGCAGCTCTGCCATGGTGGGATGGGCATCACACCTCGTAGTTCAGAGGGCACCGGCTCGGTTCCGTCTCCCGGAGAGGCAGTTGAAACAATTGGGCAAGTTCCTTAAACCTCGTCTATTGCGATGTTTGTTTATTTAGAGGCGACCGTGTTACTGACGAGACATCAATGGTGAAACAGTCAAGATTGAATCCGGCCAAACAGATTAAATAGTTTAATATCTGCATATTTTGCATAAATAAATAGAATACACTTGTTCCGACGACTGGAGACAATGTGGCATACATAGCCCGCATTCTCGCTCGCATTCGTATAAGTTATTAGCGGGTATCGAGTATTTGCTTGTATACGTCAACACACATCATTCAAAACACGTATAAACCCAAAGCAAACAGACACTAAAGACATATATATCAAAAAGACGAGACATTAATTCCGTAACTAAAGATATAAAAACGTACAGTTAAAAAAATAACATCCACAAATACCACAACGAGCCGATAAAGGGCAGTTCGAGATGTCACGTAAACACTCGCTTACCCATACATCTGAATTGTGTGCATCCACAATACACAGGGAGACCTCGCTTAGCGTGACCCCATAGAATGCTGATTCGATAAGTGCTCGCCTCTCCAGGAACGCATCTTGAGTGCTAAGCGAGGTCTGCCTCTCCTCATTGCAGGAGGTGTCACGGGTTCATTGCCCTCCCCTCCTGCCACGGCGAATTTACGAAATATCACAATTCACGTGAGAGTTTGATTCAATAACCTACGGGATTTTGTCTCGTTTATCGCATCTCGTTTATGTTGTTTTTCTAACTTTCAGTACAGTTTTCGCTAATTCCTTTGGCCTAAATATAGCGTTACTATCGAATTCGCCTCAGTCGAAAACACATCGCATTTCAGATGCCACGTGATGCCTGTCGTGCATCGTGAGGCTTGAGATTGCAGAACCCACTGGCACCTCAGTGACTTATTCACAGCCACAGAGACTCACTCAAACGCGCCTACAGGAACTCCCGTGGAACTGCGAAGAGTCGCATGGGGGACACAGGAACACATATGGTCCTTCCGAAACTGATCTGGCAATACAAGGACAGACCTGGGACTACAGCCGACTGGCATGTGGTGAGCCAGACGTTTCACGTTCACTGAGAGTGACTAATCTGGAACTTTAGGAACTCAACCAGGCCTACGAAGGACTCTCCTGCTAAGAGAGAGATTAATCTGAAACTGTGAGCGAATGATGTGGGCACCTACGGTAAGTCGAATACATCGAGCATATCTCATAGAGGACGAGTGTAGGGGTCGGCAACCAAAACAACAACAACAACAAGAGACTTGTTTTCGAATTCGGTAGAGAACTCAACATTCCAAGAGCTGCAATGCACGCGGTGAACACGAGATGGCGGTCCTCAACAAATGACGTCACGAAACAGTCCTTAAAGAGCCACAGGTTGCCGACCCCTGCCCATGGTGAACAGCACTTCCATGGTGAACAAGATTTCCATGGTGAACTGCACGTCCATGGTGAACTCAAATTTCATAGTGAAGTGGACTTTCATGGTAAACTCGACTTTCATGGTGAAGTTGACTTTCATGGCTAGTGGTCAGCAATCAAAATAATAAGAGCCATTTTTTTTCAAATTTCAAGAGCCCCAATGCGTTCCATCAAGAGCCGCGTGTCATCTTCGGAGCCACAGCCTGCTGACCCCTGGACGAGCGGGTAGCAACTTGTCTGGGTCAAAGGAGGCCCACCTGGGTCACAAGAAGCCGTCATATTGAGGTGGAAACCAACCTGGAAGGAGATTGCTCCCGATACGTGGCGAATACCATCTCGTGCAAACAACACACACACGAAACACAACAACAAGAAGTAATAAGTTAAACTACAAGCTTCATCTGTCTCTGCTTCCCAACTGCTTCATGTAATCGTTGTCTTTGTTAAACGTACTTGCAAATTGCGTTCAGTAAAAAGAGAGATGATTTTCAGCCTTGCGCTAATGCACCGGCCGGCCGAAGGACTCCCCATGCCGTGTCGATCTCGGCGGTCTGTTTGACCATATTTCACCACGGTGGTCAGCGCGAGTTGGTGGTGAAGGGTGCTCAGAGGACCGGTTCTGACGATACTCGCCACTGATGTTAGCCGCCGCCGGAAATTGAAGTTGTACCGTCGGTTTTGGTCACGCGGTGCGCTACTCGCTGCGTTACCGCTCCACGTGACGGCTGAAGAAGAGAAGTCGCCACGGTGCGTGGAGGGCAGTCGACGATGAACGTTTCACTGAAAGATTGGCAGGCGTCATGGGATTGTGGGACTTCCACAACTTTCTTCATTTGTAGAGTTAGCAACGGATATTGTGGTGTAAATTCATTTTTAGGCGATCTAAGCCAACACCCCCCCCCCCCCCTTTATTATGGATCATATTGGTCTCGAAAGCCGACTAAGTGTTAAAGTGAAATTGTTAACCGCCTCGCCGATTGAACGCGGGGCCACGGCGAGACACATCGCATCACCGCCGGGGAGGCCGAAATGTCGCGCCGTGGAATGTGTGGCCCCGGTTATCAGGCGACAAAGGGTAAAACAAAAAATCCGTCAAGTTCAGAAGAAGCCGGCTCCTCAGCTATGGGGAGCGGTAGTGTCGTGGTTAGCGCTACGCTGCGCTACGAATGCGGCGACCCGAGTTCAATTCCCGCTCACGGCCAACACCAGTGGCGATTATCTGAACCGGTCCCGGGCCTCCCCTAGGTAGACATAGCCTCAAATGAGTACCCAGTGTGTAAACATCGCCACTCGGAAGACAAAGGCGGCCGGGAGTGGTGTTGGCCACCCATCCCCTGGTGTGCCGTTCCGGCCTTCATAGATGCTCGCTAACAGCACTTGCCCGAGCAGTCTTTTAAAGGCTATATGGGGGATCTTTGTCTTTGTAGAAACAGGGTGACCTGGGAAGGAGGCCTCAGCAGGGTGCCTCCATCTGTCATTTTTTTATAATCCCGAGGGCAGGAGTCGTCAAACTGCGGCTCAGGAGCCGCATGTGGTGGCTCTGTCAGGCGCGCTTCGTGACGCGCTCGTTATTCAGGAGCACCCTCTCGTATTCACCACAATGCATTGCGGCCCTCGAAATACCGAGAGTTTACTTTTACTGACTGTCCCTGCTTGTTATGTTGGTTGCCGACCCCTGCCCGATGGGGTCTCCTGCCCTTCGTGTCCCATGAGTTCCAAAGGTAAACAACGCTGCGTTTATTACGAGACATTTCTAGACGTGCTTCGAACCGGTAACCGTTTTAAAAAAATCATGCGGTTACCTGTATGGTAAAAAAAACCGAAATAAAACAAACAAACGCGTAGTAAACAACGGCAGGAGGAAGTCAGTCAAGGTCCCGTGATGAAACCTGCGTTGCTGCTGCGGGGGAAGCTGCCTGCAGTTGAAGAATCTGAAATCTGAGGTTGGCCATTTCTGCTCTTGCGTGTTGTCTCTCGAAGTCTGTTAGATCGAACACGTACATGTCCGTAAATACGTGTTGATGCATATTAACAGTTATGTTTCTCTGTTAACATGAACGTTAATATGTATGCGTGCCATAAACACACAATCAGCTCCATTCACGTGTAAGATGAGACACGCTCTGCATCCGTGATCCATACGTGTGGACTATACTGAAACATGGTTATAGGCATTGCCCTAATATAAATACCTTATATACATTACACATGCAATCGTATGTACATAGGATAATATACATCGGCTACGTGGATGTGCACACAGTATCTGCGTATGGCGTAAACACACACCTAGCAAAAATCTCAAACCAATACATATTTCACCATCCACCATCGTCATCATCGCTGTCATACAAGTAAATATATATATAATATAAACTAGCATCCGTTTCTCAAACAAAGAGAGTTTGATCTTCTTGGTTCTTTCGGTAAAGTCACGTAGAAGGGAAGTAATACAATAATAAAAATATTTTATTATGTTTTATTTTTATTATTGTATTACTTCTCTTCTACGTGACTTTACCGAAAGAACCAAGAAGATGAATCCCTGCAGTCACGAAAGCTTTAAATCGAAAAATAGAGTTTGAGTTTAACTCTCAAGACAAATGCCACTGCGCGAGGTTTGTCTAAACAAGCCGTTACCGCGGCCAGTGACACCGACGAAGATCGTTCACCTCAGGGCCTTCATCAAGCCACGGCTGGATGAAGGCCCCCTCCCACGTCATGGTTGCCACGGCT
>CM025615.2:9351968-9368562 GCA_014621495.2 Entosphenus tridentatus | reverse complement strand
CCGCCGGGGCCCGACGCCGTGGCCGTGGCGGTGGCCGTGGCGCGCGTGGGCGGCTGGGGGCGCGCGGCGCTGCCCAGAGTCCCGGGCTGCTGCAGGCCGCCGCGGCGGCTAGCCGCGTACAGAGCCAGCACGACCACCAGGAGGAACCCCGAGAGCGCGCGTAACGCCTGGGACGACTGCGGGTGGTGGTGGTGTTGTGGGGGGGTAAGGGAATTGTGGTGAAGGAGCAGGGGTCGGGGTGAAGGAAGGAGAAGGGGAGAAACGCAATCAGGGTTACGGTCACATGAACTCTCCCGACTCGCGTGATGTTGGCGAAGCTCGTCCCTTGTGATCAAAGTCGTGCAGGAGGTTTGCCTGCAAAAGCAGCGAATTGGAGAAACATCGCCAGGCTCGTTCGCGACAGCGGTCCCCCAAGACGGGGGGGGGGGGGTCAGCAGCCTGCGGCTCTGGAGCCGCGTGCGGCGGCTCGTCAAGGACCGCTTCGTGAGGCGGTCTTCATTCAGCACCGCTGTCTCTGCTATTCACACGCATTGCGGCTCTTGAAATATGCAGTTGTCTTACCGAATTTCGACTAAATAATGCCTCTTCTTGTTTTTCTGATTGCGGACCCCTGCGCCGAGACAACGCAGCGGGCATCAAAGCTCTCCCACGCTCGTTCGACATGTGTGTGGTGTGCGTGTGTGGTGTGCGTGTGCGGTGTGCGTGTGTGGTGTGGTGGCGGGGGGGGAGCCATTCCTCTCCGTTGGCAGCCCAGAAGCGAGGGCTGGAAATTACACATTCCCGTGGCGAGGGACAGTCTGGACATAAACGACCGCTGTTGAGTTCCCACAAAAGTAGCATTCATGTGACGCACACTCACCATTCCCCCACTGTGGCCTGCCGTGGCGCACTGTGTCCAGTAGGTGGCGGCCCGCTCATTGCGATTCGTGAGTGGTCAGCTCGGTCTGACAGGTCAAAGTCGTCAATCCCACGGGTCCCGCGATGCTCGATGTGCCCTTAAACAGAACCCGCGTAAGGACACTAACCGAAGGAATTGTTCGAATCTTCCACGGTCGCATGTCACCGTGGAAGAGGTGAGAGCCACCCACACTTGAGGTCACCACACGCAAGGCCCGCCAGCCCCTGGTAGCCTTTAGCGTGGCCCCCACAACACACACAGAGTGACAACAGCCCCCATCGTACTGTCACAAACCAAATGGTTGCGAATGTGATGTCTTATCGGCAAAAGTGGCCCCCCTCTGGAAATGAGTGAAGAGGACTGCTGTAGCTCGTGGTGTAGAAACTGCTGGGCGTGTGGGGCGGGAGCGTGAGGAGGGGGGGACGCGTGAGGAGGGGGGGGGGCGTGAGGAGGGGGGGGTGTAGGAAACTTGCTCCATCGTTTCATCTGCCACGCCGGAAGATCGACCCGGGCTACCTTGCTCTGCACTGCGAGGCCATTGCGATACTGAACGCGCCACGGCAGCTGGCTGCTGCACACATGCATGCAACAGGGGGGGGAGAGCGCAGCCGCAGCGGTGAGCGCCCTGCACTATAAACCAAGACGTCGGAATTAATCCGGAGCTGCGCTGGCGATGCACGTGGCCTATAATCGAGCGCCGTGGAGGCCCAGGCGGTTGATGGGCCACACAGAGACGTTGTGAAACTCTCTTCACGTGGGCGGCGCCGAGGCGACATTGGGCTGGCCAGGAAAGTGCCGTCGAGTCAACACGTGGGCCCCACCTGTTCCGTCTGCACTGGGTGGAGGGTCTCCCCCTCGCACGCGTCGATTTTATCTGGGTGCTCCGGCTTACTCCGATATGTAAAAACCCGTCAATATTAGGAAGCCACTGGAGCTATGCACATTAAAATTCCGATTGAAAACTAATTATTTAGAACTTATTTTTATGTGTATGTATCTACACATGCGTCGGCCAGGGCGTTCTCTGGCAGCACGATGTGAACAGGCGCCCAGCGTACTGCGCGTGTGAAGAGGACAGAGCCCGTGCTGGGCTCCGCAGAGCGTTGTGTGATGCCCACCAGCTATATACTGCTATGCACGTTTGTTGAACTTATTTCGGACTTTACGTAGCCAACTGTGCTAATCGGATGGGCAGATAATGAATCGATGATGATGCATCGATTGACCAATCGGGATAATCTGTTATGCTTTCGATACGCGCATTGGAACATTTCATGAAATAATCTATTGCAGTGTTTACATGTAGTTTACTTAGCGGTTAAAGCCCACTGAGATATGAGCTATTTTCTCAGAGGTGATCTGCCACGCGTGATGACAGCTCGTCGCCGAAGTGGCTGATATCATCATCGCCACACGTGGGAATCAATAGCAGCAGCCAAATAATCTGAACGCGCGTTGTGTCTCGAAGTGCAGGAGGGGAAGCAGCACCGGAGGAGGAACTCGGAGAACGATCCACACTGGGACCATCCACAGGGTTCGGGATCGAACCCACGACTCCTGCGCCCCAGGCGAGGGAGATGACATCTCGTCCACGGCCCCCCGCCACGACGAGCCGCTACCTCCGCGGAGGCGGACTGAGGAAAGAAGTTCTCGTTGTGTCCGCTGCCGCGCCGGGAGTTCGAACGGACGACCTCTGAACGATTCCAAGAAGCCCAATGTTGGGAGCACGCCGCCCTGGATAAATAATAATAATAATGACAGCACTAGGGCCATGATGACCACGAAATGTGGGTACTTCTGCGGACTTTCACCGCTACGATGTATCTGAACCATTGTGTGTGTGTGTGTGTGGTATACATATATATACAGGGGCGAAACGTAATGCCGCGTGTAATCACACACACGAGCGCGCGCGCGTGTGTGTGTGTGCATGTTGGTTTACACGCGTAATTACACACACAGGGAGTCTAAGCACCAGGCGACTCGGCGCGCAAACAGCCGCACCTGAGTAACGCACGGTGACGTGCCGGCCTCGCGACATTCTAGAGCGGTATAATTACTAGGGAGTCACTCTTTTTGTAATAAATATACAGCAATAATACTTACTGGATCTTTATTTAATTATTCATCGCGCACACAACAAAGACAAAGGTCCCCCTATAGACTTGACAAACTGTTGGGGCAAGTGCGGCTCGCGAGCACCTATGAAGGTCGGCACGGCACACGAGGGCGTAGGTCGCCAGCACCACGCCCGGCCGCCTTCGTCTCCCCGAGTGGTGACGTTTACACATCGCACCAGGTACTGATTCGAGTCTGAGTCGACCTATGAGAGGCCCAGGATCGGTTCAGATAATCGTCACTTGTGTTGTTGGCCATGAGCGTAGCGCGCTATCCGATACACACACATTTGTTTAATTCGAGTTTTCCGACGCATGCGTGCACTGCAACAATATATAATTACACTGTCCAACGTCGCAGGGTCGTATCGCGTCTTTAATTACATCGCCTATTGTTGGAATTTTAGCGTTGGCCGTTCTAAGTATTTATTTCTACAACCTATGAATGTGCACGTATGTAGAGACAGCCCTTGTTGTTAATCCACTGCTGGATGATGGTGGGGTGGGGGGTTAATATTCGATCACGAGGCGGCAGGTGGCGGAGAACAGAACCGTTCAAATGTCGCCTGGCAACTGATGCCAGCCGTGGTCGGTCATCGAATTCAGACGGCTGGACTCATTCATCGCGCTGTGCGTAAAACCACGGCACCGCCACCACCACCACGTCCTCCTCCTGCGGCCGTGGCAGGCATGGGACTCAAACAAAGCCGCCGGGGGGAGGGGGTCGAGGGGGGCAGCCCCGCGGAGTGAACGTTTCTCCTCCATAGGAATGTGGAATTTCCACCACGGACTATGGGTCACGAACGGCACATACCACCACCAACACCACCGCTGCGGCTCTCGCTCGAGTCAAGCGATAGACCACCACCACCACAATCTCCACCACCACCATCTCAATCTCCACCACCACCACCACGACATTTCAGTTAATTCGTTCACGAGACATTCACTCGCCCCTACTCTTTTGTGGTTAATTTCCCGGGCCGCCCTTACATCCCCTGCCCCCTGAAGGAGGAAACCCCGCACCCCGACCACGGAGTCTCCACACTCGCCGAGGCTTCTCGGGGTACATCATCGATGATTATTGGCACTTGTTTGTTCGCGCTGGTACCCGGGCTTGAACCCAGGCGGTCGGCAGTGCAGCTCCAGACCTCTGATAGGTCAGTGCGAGCTCCCTCTGCCACCCGGATACGAGCAGCGCTCCTTGTCGTATCGGGATTGGCCCCTAGATCAGCTCGGCCTGAAATTAAAAACCGTGGCGTCCTCCACTGAAATGAAGACCCCCGCATTCCTTGAGGCTCCCCCTTTAGGTTGACTCAGGCTTAAATATGACAACCTAACAATGGGTCTAAACGTTAATAGGACCTGAATTCGCGTCCGATATGCGCCTAATTCCACCGAATTCATTCAGCATGTTTACCTTATGAATTAGCAACGTTCAGTTAATCACGGGTAGAGTTTCGGGTTCATTCAATCACCTTGGGGGAAAGCGCTGCACCCCCCCGCTCCCCATCATCGCACGCATTTAGGAGTAATTCAAGACCAAATGATTTCCCCCCACCCCAACCCGCACGTGGCACGTGTTTGCAGCTTCAATCAGCGGCGCTGGGCACGGGAGAATAGCTCTTTCATTAATAAAACACAATCCGGCGATAACACACGCAACACGTGCGCGCTCCAATCCCCGAACCCACTCACCCGACCCCACCCACCCCACCCCACCCACCTTCATTGATCCGCGCGCACTCTTGTGACGAGCGCTGTTAGCGAGGTCCTATTGTCAAGGTAAGCATGCCTGGCGCAGCAGGTGTCAGCAGACGGGAGGCGGCGGTGGCGGACAGCACGCCTCTCATCCCCAACCCCACCCACCCACCCGCAGTGTTGTATGTCATCACCACACCGCCGAATCAGAGAACAGGTATCTTGTTGGTTAGGCCGAGTGGACCTACGAGATACTCTGGGCGAAGGTTCAGATTTCAGTTGGCATTTGGTGTTGATGTGTGTGTGTGTGTTCCCCATGGTCATGAATTAAACTCGAGTCGTCGGAACCGTGATGCAGCTGCGCTTCCCAAGGCACTCACGCGTGATGATGTTAACTACCTCGCCTGGTCTGCAGGAAGTCCTGACCCTGACGCCTGCTGTATATTTGGAGTCTGCATGTCTCTCCCCGTGGTCGCGGCCTCTGGCTTTTGCCTCCCCATTTAAAATCAACGTCACGCGTTTAGAGCGTTTGCCGCTATACATTTCCACGTGATAAGACAATTCGTCGCTTCTGAAAAATGTCTACACAGCTCAGTGGGCCTTACCTGGTAAAATAATAAAAATTAAAGTTTCTAGATCATCGATGCCTCGAGTTTCCTGGCTGGCTGCTTTCTGGACGCCTCTCCACCCTACCAGTAACTACGATGCTGTTGTTGTTGTTGCTGCTGTTGTTGTTGGTGGCTGCTGTTGTTGTTGTTGCTGCTGTTGTTGTTGGTGGCTGCTGCGGCCGCGTTACCACTGAAATGAGTTGTTAGGTAGCTGGCTACACGGGGATCTTTTCAGTCGAACAAATAAACGTTCAATTGACTTGAAACGGCGAAAGAGGAAGTTCTGAAGACAACAACGACAACAATAATAATAATAGGAGGTAGCGACACCGCCGAAGATGTGGGAGTCACGAATACAAAGGCTGACCAAAACTTTTTCGATGTGTGCTCTTATTATTAACGTAATCCTTTCGCCAGAGTAACATTTAAATGCTAGATGATGTATAAAAAAACTCCCAATATATATTTTCGTTGCCTTTTACTATTACACAAAGATCAGATTATTTTGGACCATGACAGTGGCAGCTGCCTCTTATTTCCCCTTGCATATCGACGGATTGTCTGCTCGTGATAACAATACTCATACTATCACCAACAATGCTAACGATTGTACCCACGAAAGCCTCTGGATCTCTGTGCTCACTCATTCAAGCGCTCACCACAAATGCATGGGGTGATTGCATGGTCAGTATCTCGCCTGGACTTGTTTATCCAGGGCTATCATTCATCGTCGCAGTGAAAGGTTATCATGTTATGTTAGCGTGAAGGAAGATCAGCGCAGAGCCAGGTAGAGCTAGTGATGTATGATCTGAAAACGCAGAGAGATGCCCCCGAATCATAGCTCCCCAGTAGCAACAACACACATTCGCAACAGGATGCGGTGAGGTCACCACATGCATTGTACCAGGCTAGGTGCGGCACACGAGCGGGTGGGTGGGCAGCACCACGCCCGGTCGACTTTCTCTACTTAGTGTACTAATTTGAGCCTGAGTCGACTTAGGGGAGTCCAAGCACTGGTTCAGATAAACGTCACTGGCGTTGATGGTCGTGAGCGGAAATGTAACTCGGGTTGACGGGTTCGTAGCGCAGTCCGCGCACCGCTACACAACCGCTCCCCACACACGAAGACAAAAAGCCTCCGTAAAGCCTTTACCAGATTGTTCGGGCAAGCGCTGTTAATGCACACACACGGACCTGCACACACATACACACGGACCTGCACACACACTCACACAGGCGCACACTCACACAGGCGCACACACAAACCTGCACACACACATACACACAGGCACACACACACACGGGTGCACACACACACAGGCACACACACACAGGCACACACACAGGCACACACACACAGGCGCACACACACACACACAGGCACACACACACACACAGGCGCACACACACACGGACCTGCACACACACACACACAAACCTGCACACACACACAGGCGCACACACACACAGGCACACACACAGGCACACACACACACGCGCACACACACAGGCGCACACACACGCACACACAGGCGTACACACACATAGACACACACACACAGGTACACACACACACAGGCACACACAGGCGCGCGCACACACACACAGGCACACGCGCACACACACACAGGCACACACACACAGGCGCACGCCGCAGCGAGAACGCAACGCGTGTGCGCATTACCATCTGAGCTGGGTATTATTTGTGGGAATAATACTCCAAACGGCTTTGTGTTTTCCACGACCAAAATACACCAGAACAAAAAACAACGCAAATGTGTTTTAAGGCCTTTTGTGAAGAGGATGCTAAAGAGAAATGGGTTAATGCATTCACTCACTCAACTCATTGGCTCTCTCTCTCTCGCTCTCGTCTCCCTGTCGCGTCTCTCTCTCTAGACCAGACACACGACCCGGCCCCCGTCGTTGCGCCCTCTCTCGCCGTGCCTCTCTCCGTGCCTCTCGCCGTGCTTTTCTCTCTCTCCGTGCCTCTCTCGCCAATCAGACGGCGACAGGCGGCGCGCGGGGAACCCGACCGTCGCACGCACAAAGGCGCCGCGTCTTGTTCAGCTTCGTGTCCCTTTCACAAATAGCGGCGTCGCGTTACCAGCGGGGGGGGGGGGGGGCGGGGGGGGCGCGGGCGGGGTGCGGTAGCGGGGGGGGGCAGCGGGGAGGGGGGTGAGTGGGTGGAGGGGGGGCGCGCAGGGGGCGGCAGCCCGCGGCGGCTCCTCAGGGGTTGCTTCGTGACGTCACTTAGCAAGGAGCCACCGGCTCAACGTGTTCACCGCGGCCATTGTGACCGAATTCGAAAAAAAATGTCTCTTCCGTTCATTTTGGTTTCCGACCTCTGTGAATGTGGAATTAAATGGCGGTTGGCAGTACGGGGAGCGGTGGCGCGGCGGTTAGCGCACTGCGCCACGACACGAGTTGGACGATCCCCGCCCTCACGGGCCACAACATCGGTGGCGAACATCTGAAGGCCGTCCCTGCGCCTCGCGCCTGCTCACTCAGCCGTCTGCGAGAGCCGGGTGTGTGGTGTGAACATCGACCGCCGCGGAGACAAAGGCCGACCGTGGTGTTGGCCAGCCAAACCCCCTCGTGTACCGGGACGGTTTGAATAGGCGCTCGCTAACATCACTTCTATACGGCTGCACTCATTACACACACAAAGTGCTTGCCACAAATGACCCACAACACCTCGCCGATCTTATCAAGGAGCATAAACCATCACGCGAACTCCGCTTATCTTCTTAGCAGCGACGTTTGGCTGATGGCCATCGAACAAAGACGGAGGTCACCGCATCGCGCGCTTTCAGATGCGCTTCTGTGGCCGTCTGGAATGCTCCTCCTTCCGATATTAGAAAGCCACTGCAGCCGTGCACTTTTAGATTGACGAACTAATTTCAATAGAACTGCTTTTTGTGTTGAGTTTGTTGTCCTTCCCAGGCACATCCGATGAGCACGGTTGGATACGTACGGTGCGAAAGAAGTTCAACGCACACACTTGCCACACACGCAGCAGACTGTAAGCCTATACGGGGGATCTTTGTCTTTTTGATCGGCAATATGGGGGCGTCGGCGATTGGCGGGGGGGAACCCGACACAATCCCCCCCCCACCCCCCCCCCCCCGCGGTCCCCCGGGGGGGGGGCCCCCCCCCCCCCCCCGCGTGAGCCCTTTGTTCTCGTCACAGACGGACGGAGGGACGGGACCGGCGCTCCCAGCGACACGCGGCTCGCCCCGAGGCCCACGCCGAGGTCTCCCGACCCCATTCCTCGCGAGACTGCCGCCAGTCGATCATTCACTCGCATCTGACCCCAGTTCGCCAATGTCCTGATTCAGCCGCCGTTCTTATGTAACTCGAGTGGCCTCAAATTCCGCGGGTTCCTGCTGATTGCTAAACACCTTCCCACGTGACGTCGAGGAGAGGGCCGATTCAAATGAGGACGCGGGTCCCATAGCCGGTGGCCGCGGTGGCGGCCACAATGCTGCACGTGACCGCTGCCCGCAATCCGGCGCCGTGGAGGCAGCAGCGAGGGTCGGTGGATCAGCAGCGCACACACATGTTGTGAAACTCCCTTCCTGTGGGCGTCGAGGAGGTATCGCATCATACCCTGGCTCGCCAGGAGAATGCGGTACAGTAAGAAAGTCGTGGACTCCGCCTGTGCCGTCTGCCTGGGGCAGAGCAGGGCTCGCAAGCTGCGGCTCCCGAGCCCCATGCGGCTCTTTAGGGACCGCTTCGTGACGTCATGTACGTGGCGCCATCGTCTCGTCTTCACGCCGCATTGCGGCTCTTGAAGTATTGCGCTGTCTTGTAGCCAAACCCAAGCAGAATGGCTCCTCTTGTTATTTTGGTCGCCGACCTCCGGGATAGAGCGTTGCCCCTTCGCACGCGTGGGCTGTCCGTGGATGCTCCGGTTTCCACGCACATGTAAACACTCATCAATTGGCAAATAACACCGCAATATAAAGAAGACCGCAGAGCGTGGGCAATTGTTCGCAGCGACATCGAAGCGTCGACTGGCATCGTGCCCTGCCAGCGAGAGGCGGCTACGGGCACCCCCCCCCCCCCCGCGACCTCCCTGCTGCTTGCACAGGCAACGCGGCGCGCTCCGAGGATGCGACCCTGGGATTGCACGTGGGAAACCGGTACCTTCTCATCAGTCGGCTTTCAGCATAGTCCAAGGTACGGCCCCATACAGCAGAACTGAGAAAAGGCAGATGTTATATATATATGTGCAGTGTTAAACTAAAACTAATCTATTTTTTTAATTTTACCAGGTAAAGCGCACTGAGCTATAGCGCTTTTTTCAGAAGCGATCCGGCCACAAATGAAAGCTCAACGAAATTGCTTATCATGTGTCCATTTATAGTAGCCAAATATTCTGAACGCATGATTCTAAACGTGGAGGGGAAAACCGGAAGACCTGGAGAAAAAGCCACGCGACCACGTGGAGAACATGCAAACTCCAAACATACAAGCGTCAGGATCGGGATCGAACCCACGACCTCCTGTATACTAGGCGAGGTAGTGAACATTTCGCCACCGTGGCGTCCACAATGTTGTTGCTAGTCACTGACCAGGTACGTGCACCTATCGGTAGGTTCGGTCGTGTGACCCAGTACGCGAATGGAGGCAGGAGCAGAGCCACGCAGCACAGGTTCTGAAGTTCAGGTCGTTGATGATTCGCTTGCTCGATGCGCTGCCAAGCACGACCCGCTCTATCACGTGGGACGCACGTTCACGCGCGCGCGCGAGAGACAGAGAGACAGAGAGACAGAGACAGAGAGACAGACAGAGACAGAGAGACAAATACAGAGAGAGACAGAGAGACAGAGACAGAGAGGGGACGTCTCAGAGTCGGCAGGAGGAAGAACCGCAGACGAGGAGCGGGGAGGCAGCAGAAGCATCAGCAGCAGCATCAGCAGCAGCATCAGCAGCATCAGCAGCAGCATTAGCAGCAGCATCAGCAGCAGCAGCATCAGCAGCATCATCATCATCAGCAGCATCAGCAGCCACGCGGCGGTGACGAGCCGGCGTCAGCAACTGCCCGAGCTTTGCTCGCCGTGTATTGCTCAATGAACGAGTGTTTACATGGCAGGGTGCTGTGCAAGGTTTAGCGCAGCTGTGCTTGTGATGCTCCCTACATCGCCGGTCCGTTGTGCCGGCGCGGCAGTGGACACAGTGGTCACAGTGGTCATTTGAACAAATAAACGATCCCCGCCTCTGTCCACCCAACGTTCAAGTCGATTGGGCGGATCGCATGTGGTGGAGTAAAGTGTGGGGACTCAGACCCCGTCAAAGATGTCCAGCCAGCGTGGAAGACCGAGCGGGGGCACTTCTGCCGGCACTGGTGTGAGCAAGGCATTGCAGGGCTGCGCATTTATCTTCCATTGATATTGAACAAGAAATCAATATATACATCCCCGCACCCCCACGCTAGCCCTCCCGAGCCCACGGCTTTAGGGGGTGGGCGCGCTAAGTTGTGACAGCTCTTTCATTCCTCAGTTCAGAATAATTACCGTCACCGATCCGACTCCTCGCGCGCACATATACACTCACACACACGCCACACGCACACCTGCACACTCACACATGCACACACACACAGACACACACACACTCATATGCGCGCACACACACAAACGCCACACATACTCACACATGCGCACACTCACACATGCTACACGCACACTCACACATGCGCGTACACACGTATCGAACCGCAGTAAAGAGATACGAAATCAAAGCGATGGCACACAAAGCGGCTCGGCGGATCGCGTTACGGAGGGAAAAAAAACCTCGCCGCTCAAAGGAGCATTCTCGTGAAAATGGAAAGTCAGACCTGGCGTGTGTGTGCGTGTGTGTGTACAAACACACACGCACACACACGCACACACACACGCACGCGTGGGGAGTGGTAGTGTAACGTTTAGCGAACCCGGCGGCGATTCCCGCTCACGGTCAATGACGGCGGCGATTGTTTGAGCCGATCAGCTGGCCTCCCCTCGGGCGACTCAGCCTCAGATAAGTGCACGTCCTCGTGCAGCGTGCGGTAGACATCAGTGCCGGGGAGACAAAGGCGGCCGGGCGTGGTACCGACCACCCACCTCCTCGTGTGGCGTGCTGGCCTTCATAGATGCTTCTCACTGACAGCACTTGCCCAATCAAACTTACAACAACGGAATGTCAGCGAGCCAGCGAGAAGGCGGCGTGGTAAAGTGACATTGTCTTCATGCGGGAACACCTCTCTGAGTTTCAAGACGTTTTCTCACGCGGCTCCTGCATTGGGATCTTTTGAGTGAGTGGGTTGTCGAGAAGCCACCAGCCACTACGAGGTGGAGTCAACGGAGCCACCTCATCCCAACCTCGGGGGAGAGAACCAGCACTAGGCTCGATATCACTCGCCACTCATCTTAGTCGCCATCGGGAATGTAACCCAGGTGACCCAGGCTCGTAACGCAGTGCGCTAACCGCAGCATCACCGCTGCCAACGCAGAGGCTTCGCAGACTGTGGGGCAAGGGCAGCCAGCGAGATGCAACCTCTACGCATGCCGGCACGGCACGCGAGGGGTGTCTGGTGGTCAGCACTACGCACAGCCGCCTTTGTCTCCCGACTGGCGATATTCAAATAGCGCACCAGGCACTCATTGGAGGCTGAGTCGACCTACGGGAGGCTCTGCACCGAATCAGATAATCGTCACTGGTGGGAGTAGTCGTGAGCGGGAATGGAACTCGGGTCGCCAAGTTCGTAGCGTAGTGCGCTAACCACTTCGCCACCGCTGCCCAATGCGCGCGCACGCGCACACACACGCACACACACATGCACACGCATGCACACGCATGCACACGCATGCACACGCACACACACGTACACACACGCACACACACGCACACACGCACGCGCACACACAAAGATAAAGATAAAGATCCCCCATATAGCCTAACAGACTGTAGGGGCAAGTGCTGTTAGCGAGCACCTATGAAGGCCGGAACGGTACACGAGGGGGTGGGTGGTCAGCACCACGCCCGACCGCCTTTGTCTCCCTAGCGGCGATGTTTACACACCGCACCAAGTACTCATTTGAGGCTGAGTAGACCTAGGGGAGGCCCAGGACCGGTTCAGATAATCGTCACTGGTGTTTGCCGTGAGCGGGAATCGAACCCGGGTCGGCAGGTTCGTAGTGCAGCGCGCTAACCGCTACACCACCGCTCCCCATACACGCACACACACGCACACACACACGCACATACACACGCGCACCCTTCCACGCCTGAGAATAGCCAGAGCAGACGGTGGGGAGCGATAGTGCAGCGGCTAGCGGCGCGCTGCGCTACGCACCCAGCGTCCCGACTTCGTGTCCCGCTCACGGCCACCATCAGTGACGATTATCTGAACCTGTCCTGCGCCTCCCCTAGGTCGATTCATCGCCACTAGGAAGACAAAGGCGGCCGGGCGTGGTGGCGCTGGCCACCCACCGCTTCGTGTGCCGTGCCAGCCTTCATAGGTGCTCGCTAACAGCACTTGCCCCAACATCATGTTAAGGGCTACACGGGGGATCTTTGTCTGTGGTGCTGTGATTCGCCTGATCTCAGTGCAGCCTCAGCGGCGCAGCGTGGGTCGTGGCACGGGCCCCGTCGTGGTGGAGGGAGTGGAATGGGGCCGCTGTCTCTCCCCCCCCCCACCCACCCGCCACTCTCCCCGTCCCCTGCAGCACTGCGTCTGGGTCCGTGCGTGCTGCCGTGCAGTGGCACCACCTGTACTCGATAGCCGCGTGCGCCACGGCACATCCTGCCGATGCCTTACACGGGAGATGTCAGCTGTGTGTGTGTTGCTACGGTAGCCCGCGCCGATGTGTAATGCTCTGCACGTGTTGGGCGTTACGGGAAGACGCCCAGCTGCAGGAGGATTGTCGAGCCGCGCACTGCCTGAGTTGTACGTCCGCGTCGAGGGAGCGCAGCTGATCCTCCCACAGTCCTCCGGAGGTCGCGGTGAGGCGTGAGGTGAGAGCGCAATGAATGAGCACATCAAGTGGGAAGCATAGAGAGAGAAACAGAGAGAAAGAGAGAGAGAAAGAAAGAGAGAAAGAGAGAGAGAGAGACAGGCGAGCGTCGCTGTCTTGGGTACCGGGCGCGGGCGCAGTGATTCCTCTACCGCCCTGAAAGCACTCCAGTCTCTGTCCAGATCGAGCGCACGGTACCCCCCCCCATCTCTCTCTCTCTGCTCAAGTCTTCGGTCGTTATGAACCCTTCGCTCGGAAAGCCGCCGTGTCCTGCGCAGCGCGTCCCTCGACCTGCTCCTCGTTGCGAACTCGCGGGCTGTCGACTGCGGATCGTTGCTTCCGCGCGGCCTCTGCTGCCCTCCTCTTCATGCCATCGCCCCCCTCACTCGTGCGCAGCATCGAGTCACCTGCCACCCACAGGACGCACCGAGAAACGACTCCAGACCCGAGCCCCCTGCTGGCATCGCGCGGCTGTCATCAGATTTTAGAGAACGCTGCCGACGAAGAGGCGAGCACGGCTGGCTACGTACGGCGCGAAAGAAGTTCAACATACATACAACGCCGACGTCGAGAATCACCATCTAATTCTAGACCCAGACTTCGCACCTTCACCTGGCGTGGACGTTCCTCCTCATCGAAGACACCACTCGTGGTGGTGGTGGTGGTGATGGTGGTGGTGGTGGAACCACCCACCCCATCAGCACATCAACACGCGAACTTGGTACTTAAAGCCGCAGAAGTGCGACTGTGGCCATGAAACCCGAACTACGCACCGTGCAGCAATCAGTGCAGTCGGCGCTCCTTCAGCTTGGCAGGATGAGCAGCAAAGCGACACGAACTCTCCCTCCTCAAGCGCTCTCGCCGTGGCCAGCAGCAGCAGCAGCGGCAGCAGCAGCGGCAGCGGCAGCAGCAGCGGCAGCGGCAGCAGCAGCGGCAGCAGCAGCGGCAGCAGCAGCGGCGGCAGCAGCAGCGGCAGCGGCAGCAGCAGCAGCGGCAGCAGCAGCGGCAGCGGCAGCAGCAGCGGCAGCAGCAGCGGCAGCGGCGGCAGCAGCGGCGGCAGCAGCAGCGGCAGCAGCAGCGGCAGCAGCAGCGGCGGCAGCAGCAGCGGCAGCAGCAGCAGCAGCAGCAGCAGCGGCAGCAGCAGCGGCAGCAGCAGCGGCAGCGGCAGCAGCAGCAGCGGCAGACCTCGAGATTGACATTCAGACCCAGAACCAAACTGCTGCTGCTGCTATCACACACGAGCATAGTGAGCGCTGTTGACGCGACTGTGCTGATGAACCCTAATTAGGACGAACCTAATTCAGGCCTCGTTCGGACGACAACGGTGTACAGTTTGTCTCTCACTGCCCCACTGCTACCTGCAGTCAGCCGGGACTCATTTGCTCAAATTTAATTGTATGGTGACATCTAAGACAGAGAGGGAACCACAATACAGTTCCTCAGGAACTGGTGATTGTTGTTGTTGCAAACAGCACACATTGCTGTGTGTTCGTTTTACGCATATTTGTGTCGATGATGACGATGATTGTTGTGGTTTTGAAGAAGAATGAGACGACAGACACGTTAGAGAAACTCGGAATGGTCCACAGAGCGACTGAACTACGCTCATTCACAAACACTTATCGGCATGTCACGGGCGGTGTTCATATTATTACATTACGAGAGTCAATATACGTGCGCTACATTATCACTTCTTTATACACAAGATTCGGGCAGAGGTCAGAGGCAAACCCGTGCCCAGCGAGCGTCACGCACGCAGCGTCACGCACTATTAATGCCCGCGCTCTCACTCCGTCTCTCTCTCTAGCTCCTGAATTCCCCAATCACTCTGCCCCCTTCCCCCCTGCCCACCACAACTCTTGAGTGGGAACGCAACTCGATTATATTGGCCGAGCCTCAATTGCGCACGTGCACACAAAAGCAAAAATTCCCCGTATTGCCTGAACCCACTTGGGTGCAAGTGCTGTTAGAGAACACCTACGGCACACGAGGGGGTGGGTACTCATTTGAGGCGAGGGGGAAGGCCAGGGCCGGTTCACATAATCGTTACTGGTGTTGGTCGTGAGCGGGAATCTCACTCGGCCGGCCGGAATTCATAGCACAGCGTGCTAACCGCTACATTAATGCTCCACACATATTGAGACACACACATCACAAGTACACGACGAAAATATAACACGCAGACGCGATGCAAAAACAACACACGTGCAAAAATACAAATATCAACTCATGGAATGTGTTTTTCTTTCTTCCCAGAACTGAGTCAGTCTCGCGGTTCAATTGGTCTGGGCGACATCAGCAGAATACGCGCGGCAGATCACGAGAGGAAACACACGTGAGAGCGTGATTGTCAATTCTAGAAGACACAGCGTGCGCGTTGGTAGGAGATGTTAACTACCTCGCCTGGTATGTAGGAGGTCCTCGGTTCGATCCCGACCCTGACGCCTGCTGTATAATTGGAGTTTGCACGTCTCTCTCTCCCCGTGGTCGCGTGGATTATTCTCCAGGTCCTCCGTTTTTTCCCTCCACGTTTAGTCAACGTCACGCGTTTGGAGTATTTGGCTACTGCTATACATTCCCACGTGATACGCCACTTCGTTGAGCTATCATTTGTGGCCAGGTCGCTTCTGAAAAAGAGTTCTATAGCTCAGTGAGCCTTACCTAACATAATAATATAAATATAGAGTATATATGTTGAACTTGTGTCGCGCCGTACGTAGCCAACCGCGCTGACCGCGTAGTGACGCAGCAGTGGCTTGAAGACAACAGCGATCTCACGAACGAAGAGAAACGAGTTGTCAGAGAAGTGAGTCCCGGGGGGGGGGGGAGCCATCGACCGCCAATCTCACGCTCCGAGCCAGAAACACCGCCGGCGAGGTCACGGCGATATTTGTTGTTGTTTGTTGTTGTTGTTGTTTGAGAGCTCGGCATCGATGGATGTCACCACCGCCCGCCCTGTGAAGGTGCGCGAGCGAATGGGGACACGGTGCGCGCCACGGGGGAGGAGGAGGAGGAGTGCTGAGGGTGAAGAGAGCGGGCAGAGCTGGACGAGAGGAAGGCAACGAAAACCCGACGTCTTTGAGAAAAGACACGGCACACACCGAGAGAGAGACGAACAATGCCCACAGACTAACAATGCCCACAGACTAACAATACCCACAGGCTAACAATGCCCACAGACGAGCAATGCCCACAGACTAACAATACACACATACTAACAATGCCCACAGACTAACAATACCCACAGACTAACAATACCCACAGACTAAC
>CM025615.2:9284959-9308085 GCA_014621495.2 Entosphenus tridentatus | reverse complement strand
CAACCACACAACCACACAACCAACCACACAACCACTCTCTCTCTCCCCAGTTGTTTCTACCCCCTGCACTGAATTTGCCTCGTGGCACTCAAGAGCCGCGCTTTCATAACAAAGCCAAATATAAAACCGCAGCGCCCCCGCACGTACACGCACGTACACGCACGTACACACACACACACTCACTAATGAGCACACTCACGTCCACGCGAACCCAAGAGACAAAGATGCCACCCGTGTCGCCTCCACCGACTGTTGGGGCGAGCGCAGTTAGCGAGTGGCACCTCGGAATGCCGCACACGGCACGCCACACCGGGGGGGGGCTGGGGGGCCAGCAACACGCCCGGCCGCCTTTGTCTCCCTAGCGGCACCAGGTACTCATTTGAGGCTGCGTCGACCAAGGGGAGGCCCATGACCGGTGCAGATAACCGTCGGTGGTGTTGGTGGCCGTGAGCGGGAATCGAACTCGGGAGGCCGGGTCGGCGGCGCTGACGGTCGCGCGGCGCCACACGTGGTGAGCGTGACGTCAGCTCGTGTCGAGGTCCTGGCTCCTACCGAGGTATGCAGGTACACCGACTCGATATCCCTCCACGTATGTGCGTCCACATCTCTCATGTTGACCTCTCTCTGTCTCGCTCGCTCTCTGTCTGCAGGCGCGTGGGAACGAGTCTGGCAATTGAGAGGGGAAATCAGCCAAGAGGAGCCGCGTGGAGTAGCCACTCGGTGTGCGGTGGTGGTGGGGGGGGTAATGTAATGGCTTTCCGGGGGTGGGAGGGGGGTTAATAGCCCCCCCGCCCATACCCCCAAAGTCTCTCCGCGTGTTCCCTCGCCCTATAATCTACGCACGTGCAACAGCGCGGATGGGTTCCTTGTGTAGGAAGTGAACCGCGTGTTGTCTCTGTCATTGAACTTGCAACCCGCACGCGCTATGGACCTGACGGGTCTATCCCTTCATGCGTCCGACCTTCCTTCCAGCCAGCCAGTGAGAACAACTTTTTTTTTAATAATAATATATAACAGTATGATATTTACACGTTGTTTATGAATGAGAAAATAAAGTGCAGCGGTGGTTCGTTGTTTGTGCGTCTGACTGCGGCGCGGGTGACCCTGGCGGGGCTATATTTAGAGAACACAGTGCACGTGCGCACACGTGCACTGTGTTTCGAATCAAAAATTTTAATAATCATGGGTTTATGTCAAGAAATAAATAAAATGCGCCGAGCGATCCGTTTGTAAATAAATAATGACGCAATTTTCTCAGCCGCCCCGCGAATGTAGTTACAGTCGTGCAGAGAAAGCTCCCACGTGTCACCTCCAGCAGGCGACACGGGCTGCTCAGCAGCTCGCAGCGATTCAAGCCGGCTCGGCAGACCATGGGGTGAATGACCATCAGCACGCCCGGCCACCTTTGTCTCCCCACGACTGATGTTTAACGCGCACTGCACCGGGTACTCATTTGAGTCCACCTAGGGGAGGGCCTAGGACCGGTTCAGATGCACGTCACCGGTGTTGGCCGTGAGCAGGAATCGAACTCGTGTCGCCGGGTTCGTAGCGCAGCGCTAACCTCTACACGACCGATCCCCACAGTCACACACGGGCCACACGTGGTCATTTCGCGCAATGATGTAAGCACGTGACAAGCAGCTGGATGCACGGGTGAAGTCAATGTGCCTGTGCTATGGATGTTGAACGTGTAATTGAATGTATGAACCCGCCCACCGACAAATGCGCGACAGCTGCTCTAATAATTAACCCTGCTCGCCATGTAAGCTCCGAAAACCGCAGAGACCAACTCCCAGTGTATAATGTATAGCCTAACAGACTGATGGTGGAAAGCGTTACTGGCGAGCATATATATGCTGTGTAAACAGAAAGTCCTCGCGTAACGCCTGTTCACACCATAACGCGCCCTTATAACACCGAACGCGCCCGTTATAACGCGGAACGTGCCCGTTATAGCGCGGAACGTGCCCGTTATAACGCGGAACGCGGCCCGTTATAACGCGGCTTCTGAGCGGTTGACGATGAACTACTTTCTTGAGCTGCGTGGCTGAGCAATCAAGTGACACAGTACGAGGAATGAGAGACAAAGACGGTGATCAGTGATCGATACATTTTCTACCCACGTGACTTTAGCAAAAGAACCAACGAGGATGGATTCCTGCAGTCACGACAGCTTCACATCACTATAGAGCTCTTTTTCAGAATTTACCTGGCCACAAACGATAGCTCAACGAAGTGGCTTATCATCATGTGGACATCTACATAATCTAAGCGTATGCCTCTAAATGTGGAGGGAAAACCCAGAGGACCCAGATCAAAAATCCGCGCGACCACGGGGAGAGAGAGAGAGACATGAAAACTCCAAACCGGTTTCTCAAGTGCAGCGAGTTGGCCGTCTCAACACAGGCACCCAATTACTGCAGCCATCAAACCAAGTGAATTACTCACGCGAAATAACCCGGGCGAAACGAATATCAACAGTGGTGGTGGTGGTGGTGGTGGAACCATTGACGATGCAGACGATTACGATGATCGAACGCACAAGCGAGCCAGCCACACACAACCCTGCCGACGGTGAAAACAAATGACGGCAGACAGACAGAGAGCGAGCAGACCAACACACGCGTCGTGCCGCACAGGGCGCACGGGCAACGAAGACGAAGCGGCGTGCCGCGCGGACAGCTCCAGACGCACGCGGGAGACAGCCAGACGCATCGGACGCACGCAGCGCACACGCCAGACGCATCGGACGCACGCAGCGCACACGCCACACGCGCCGGGGGCAGCTGTTGCGACGGCAACTTTCGCCTCTCGTTTATTTGCTCGTCTCTGTGACCGCGTCGGCTGCGAGGGCTCGCGGCGCTGGGGGTGCCCGAGGGGGTGAGGGTAGTAGGGAGGGGGGTTTGGTTCCTGGCCACGGCTAACACGCCCTTAGATCTACTCGGCCTTTTAAATGAGTAACTGTTGTGGTTTTATCCCCTTGGCGGGGTTGCTTGCTCCGTTAGCCCCGACGAATGTAACATTGCAGCGTATAAGTAGCATTTGATCACGGGAAGCCGTGCTCTTTCCACTGCTGGTTGGAGAGTAAACACACAACATTTACAATTCAAGTACGACGTTTCGCCGATAATCACGTCCAGCGTCATCAAGCAGCAGCCAGATTTGTGGAGGTACACGTTTTGTCTCAGTTGATTCGGCGTTCTTGGTCGAGTTTTGAAAACGACCGATTTAATGTGACCCCCATAGGAAGAGGAATTAAAATAGACAAGAATAATGATTCTAGATTACACATTTAACTTCATTAATAAACAATAAAAATGTACGTTTGAATGCGAGTGTTAAAATAACTCAAATAAGCCCTCTGTGTTCTGAGTTGCGGGCCACGCTGTATTACAAATTGTGTCCGCGCCTTGAGCCTGGGTGCAACATGAACCTGCCCGTGGCTGTTGGTCATCCAGGAGTGTGGAGGCAGCAACGAGGGGGGTTGGTGGATCACCGCACCTCCCCGTGGGCGTTGAGGAGAAGCCGTGAGCCGGACTCGCCAGGCGAACGCGGTACAGCGACACATGTGCACTCCGCCCGTTCCATCTGGACGGGATCAATGTTTTCCAACGCCACGCTCGGGGCCGCCTTTGTCTCCCCGGTGCTGATGTTTACGCACAGCAGCGGATACTCGTTAAAGGCTGAGTCGACCTATGGGGAGGCCCAGGACCGGTTCGGATATATACGCCACTTGTATTGGTTGCAAGTGCGCTAAGCGCTCCCCACACAAAACAAAGATCCCCCGTGTAGCCTGAACAGACTGTTGGGGCAAGTGCTGCTAGCGAGTAGCGCCTATGAAGGCCGGCACGGCACACGAGGGGGTGGGTGGTCAGCACCACGCCCGGCCGCCTTTGTCTCTCTAGTGGCGATGTTCAACACGCCACACCAGGTACTCATTTGAGGCTGAGTCGACCTAGGGGATGCCCAGAACTGGTTCTGATAATCTTCACCGGTGTTGGCCGTGAGCGGCAATCGAACTCGTGTGACCGGGCTCGTAGCGCTAACCGCTGCGCCACCGCTCCCCGCACACGCATTGACATGGGCGGCAATCAGAGGCCGTGTTAGCCCGTGACCGGCAGTCATTGGTAACACGTGGACACGCGGTAGCCTCACGATGGGGGAAGGTCGAGGGGGGGGGTTACAGCACAGGCGTTAGCAATGAGCTGTGGAGAATTCCGCGGCTGACATGCGATGTTGTTTTGGCGGTGATTTAGCTCCGCCACTTAAACGGAAAATGCTCCACCACACGCACTGGCACTGTAAGACGAACATCCCCCCACGCAGCTCCCCGACGACGCCTCTCTGGCCACGTGCCGTGAGCGAACACCGATTGAGGCCGACACAGCGCCGCCGCTCGCCGCAGGGGTGGCGATGTGGTGAGCTCCAGGGGGCCGGCCGCCGATGTCTGTCCGGGGATGATGTCCACACCCCGGCAGCGGGTTCGTGACTTAAGAACGAGTCGACGGGTATCCGTGGCCGCGAGACGACGTCAGCTCGCCCCGTTCTTAACACTGGGCGCTAACTACTGCGCCACCGCTCCTCGTGACACACAGGCAACGATTATCCGTATAGTCTTAACGACTGTTGGGGCAAGTGCGGTTAGGGAGCACCTATGAAGGCCAGAACGGCACACGAGGTGGTGGGTGGCCAGCAACCACGCCCGACCGCCTTTGTCTCCCCAGTACGGGCCAGTGGATAGGAAGGGGGTCGGGGGGCACCAGGCCAGGTCAGGCATCGTTCGACGCTCGTGTTCCACGCGGCACGGAATCGAACTCAGGTGGCCCGGTTCATAGCGCAGTGCCCAGACTGCAACACGTATTCCACGGGTTGGAGCAGACACGAATATATAAGACCCGATTTACGTCTCGCCCCATTTACGTCGTGTCGAAAATACGTCGTCATTTTACTAACACCACTTCCTGGTTTGCGTCGCCTCAACCCCGCACTTACGTCGCTGGCAGCTTCGTCCGTCCTACTCGTTATCCGTCGCCTCTCACACGTCGCCTCCACCTACCCCCTGTAAATTGCTTTGACTTACGTCGTTTCGATATACGTCGTCGCACCTTTCAGAAAGGCATCCCCAACGTAAACCGGGGTAATCACGATGCCACCTCAGGGAATGGCACGGCGCGCGAGTTCACGCGAGAGGGTCGCGACTGCGGAACGTTCGCCGCTCGGGTCTTCTTTGCTACGCGGGTCGAACCGTCGGACCACGCGGCGCACGTCACCGCGGGTCAAAGGGGGAGGGGGGGGAACGCGAGTTTGGCTGAAAGGGCGTCAGACGCACGAGCGAGATGGCCTGGGAAGGGAAGGGGAAGGGAGACCGGGACGGGATGGAATTCCACCCACGATGGACAAAGTGGAGGAGGCGGCTCTCGATGAGCAGCAGGGAGGGAGCAGGAGGAGGAGGAGCGCCGGTGTAGGAGGAGGGGGGGGGAGGAATGACGGGTAACGATGTGGGGTGTTAGAGGACGACGATGATCATCTGAACTGGTCCTGGGCCTCCCCGAGGGCGACTCAGTTTCCACTGAGTACCTGGCGCTGCGTGGAGTCAACATCGCCACGAGGGACACAAAGGCGACCCACCCCCAGTGTGCCGTGCCGGCCTTCGTAGGTGCTACTCGCTAACAGCGCTTGTCTTAAACGTCTATTCAGGCTTTACGGGGGGGGGGGGGATCTTTATCTTCGTTTTTATACGCACATTTTATGTGTGCAGTCGAGTCTCCTAAAATAAGAGGAGGGCCCGCTAATGGACTGGCTTGCCGGCTTGTTTGTACAATAGTGCCGCCTGTCTCTCTGCACCTCGTTTCACCAATCGCGGTAAGATGTTGATGAACGGTGAATCGACCAGAACCATCACCCAGGCACATCTCCCTCCCTTCACATTCCTCTCCTCCCTGTGCCACCCACCAACTC
This sequence comes from Entosphenus tridentatus, assembly GCA_014621495.2. Taxonomy (NCBI): domain Eukaryota; kingdom Metazoa; phylum Chordata; class Hyperoartia; order Petromyzontiformes; family Petromyzontidae; genus Entosphenus; species Entosphenus tridentatus. The sequence goes on along the minus strand of CM025615.2, from coordinate 9,302,127 downwards.
GTCCACCCACCCACCCCACCCACCCACCCACTGGACAGCCACCTTCTACCCCCCACCGGGACCCCTGTCCTGAAACCCAAGCCAGCTCAACTCACCGTGCACACCAGCCACCTCTCCACCGCTCCACCCCACGGCCTTCAAGGTTCAATTCCCTCCTCTGAAGCTCAATTTTCACTCCCGACTTTAATAAGCCAGCCTCTGCCCGCGGAGAGGGAAGTTCTCTGCCCGTAAACTACAATGGCTTGTAATGCTTTGTCTGAAGCTGAGGCCTGGCACGGCGATGCCACAGCTGACCTCTCGGAGCTGTCCCCTCGCACGTGATGGCTTTTCTCTGGGCACTCCCATTTCCTCATCGCACTCAGAATTACAAAACAACTATGGCGCAGCAATTGGCCACCCATCACAATTATCAACTTTCTGGGAAAGCAAAGACGCTTGAGACTCAAAGCTAAACAAATGATGATTGTAATGCAATCAGCGGGTTATTACTTTTCCCGGGAAATCCTCACCGCGTCTCCAAATTCGCTTTTTCTCGAGGGCCCTGCTTTCTAGAGGGGGTCTTGCTTTGTGCAATAAAAGCCTGAGCTCTTATGCGCATGTAAAACCCGTGCGCGCAATTTTAGACAAACGTTGAATATTCAGTGGCACACCGACGTTGGCGTGACGATGAACATGCTGGACTCGCAATCCGGAAGACGTTAATGAGATTCGATTCCCCGGCGCGGCAGTTCGGATAATGAATGGTCCACGGTTGGCTACGTACGGCGCGAAAGAGGTTCGACATAGACACAAGTGTCTTCAACTTCCCTGCCTCTTTTCCGCTCGGCAGTGTCAATGGAATAAACTGCAGCTGGTCAGCGTGAGGGCTCCCACGGTCATGCTCGCCACGTGGTGAGATGTCAACTATCTCGCCTGGTCTACAGGATGTCGTGGGTTCGATCCCGACACTAACGATGCCTGCTGCTGTATATTTTGAGTTTGCTTGCTCACCCCATGGTCGCGTGGATTTCTCTCTAGGCCCTCTGGTTGTTTCCCTCCACGTTTAGAAACATGCTTAGAGTATTTGGCTGCTGTACATTTCCACAAAGCCACTTTGTTGAGCTATCGTTCGTGACCAGGTCGCTTCTGAAAAATATTTACGTACCTCAGTGGGCCATAACTGGTATAATAAAATATAGTTTAGTTCTAAAAGAAAAGAAAATGAATAGTTTCATTTAGTCTCATGATTCTCATGTATTCGGAGCAGTAAAAGTGATAAAAAAAAATTCACGTGATAATTATAATGAAATGTTTCGACAATATAAATCGTGAGTTTTATATACCTATATTCTCTAGGATGAAAAATATATATTGTAGTGAAAGAATTACATTAATAAGTTTCAAAGTTGGAGCATTTTCAAATGATCCCGTTGATTTATTATTCCAACCGCTTCGGTATCGCTCTCTATTATTATTTTCATCATTATTTTAATCTGCCTTCCGAATTTCTTATTCAAATCAAATCGATGTGTATTTGTTACATGGGAAATCCCAGGCAGCAAGTTTACCCACAGCTGCTAACAACAGCCGCAGCTGCAGCAGCAGCGATTGTTGGGGTGGAGTGGCACCCCGAGAGCAGCCCGCCAGGGAACTCGAGACGTGGATTATGATTTCTGACAGAAGTAGCAATGAGTTGTACATTATACAGGAGGCGGGGGGGGCACCTAAATAAACCTACTTGCTGCACTAGCCTCACGCTGGCACGGGTGCGCATCGACGGGATGAGTCCCCAGCGAAATGTTTGCCAATGCAAGCGGCAGCGTGGCGTAGCAGCAAGGCGACGGCCACCCGATCCGGGGCCACCACTCGCTCGCTCGCAAACAAAGCGAGGGTTGATCGACAGGTGGGGGGGGGGGGGGGGGGGGGGGGCACAGCGCGCGCTATCGGAGAGCGACAGCGGTCGAGCTGAGCGACAGAAATCCGCGGAAGCCGTCGGCTCTAGGAGGTCGTGGCCCCTCTCACCGCACCCTCCCAACTGCCTACACCTCGCCAGAACTGCTCTTGGACGGATATATAAACACGGGCTTTTACATGTATTAACTCCATTGGCGATGTAAAGTTTAGCTGTCAATTAATGGTGTATCATGAGTACCGTTAAGAAAGTCAGTTTCTTTGTAAAATTTGGCCAAAAAATGTGAATGCCTCGTGTTGGAGAGCCAAGCCGCAACATTTACAAACTGACTACGACGTTTCGCCTGATGAAGCTGTAGTTGTAATTACTGGCCAAACGTCGTACTCAGATTGTAAATGTTGTGGCTTGGCTCTCCAACACTCAACCGGTGTGCTGTACCAGTGACGAATTGTCCACGTTCTGTTGACGTGACAACCCTTACTCGTTGGCTGTGTCGGGTGGTGGCGGGTTTTAACGACACATTTATATATTTACGCGATCTAGCCCAAAATCTCTATTATGGATAATCATAATTTATATTTGTAAAGTGGCAGATTGTATCCTTAGATCCCACCAACGCGCCACCGTGTATGGAAAGGCAGGAAATTAACAGAATCTGCAGGGTGAACGGGCAGAACTGAAGTGGGGGGGGGGGGTCGGTGGATAAAGGTAAATTTACCCACTCACTCACCAACTCTCCCACTCACCCACCCATTTACTCACCCACTCACCCATTCACTCACGTACCCACTCACCCACCCATTCACTCACGCACCCATTCACTCACCCACCCATTCACTCACCCATCCATTCACTCACTCACTCGCTCAGAACCAGGGTAAAGGGCCAGAACTAGGGGGTATAGGCCAATTTTCCCACCAACTCACTCACCAAATCACCCACCCACGTACTCAACCACGGTGTGCGACCCACTCACTCACCCACCCACCCACGCACTCACACGGTGTGTGAATGCGTGGGTGGGTGGGTGATTTGGTGAGTGACACACCCACTCGTTCAGACCCAGACGGTCAGGACTAGGCTGGGGAGAAGAATGTTTATTTGAAGAGGTGAGTTTTGAAGACAGACTTAAATTGCTCTCACGATTCTGATTGGCTTATTACGAAAGGCAACGCGTTGTTCCAGAGTCTGGGAGCTGCACAGTGGCACGACCCCGACCACCCCGGCAGTCACAGAGCCTTGACCTCGGAGTCCGTAGACAAAGGCGATCCGAGGACATCGTTGGAGTGTCAACGTGGATCGGTTCCTGTGAACATTGCGGGGCCAACCCGGGAGTCGGCAGCCTGCGGCTCTGTAAGAGCCAACGCGTGACGCGTTCTTTATTGAGGGACCACCACCGTGTCGTGTTCACCACCGCAGTGCATTGCGGCTCTTGACATATTGAGGGTGTATTTTGTGTTTACCGAATTCTCTCGTATTGTTAATTTGGTTGCCGATCTCCTGGGCTCACCCACTGAGAGGTCCGTCGTGGTTTGGCCTCGGTGGGATATGGGCTGACAAGGAGAGCCTCGTGTAACCGCGTGATGCCAGCGCTGCTGTCGCCAGAGCGCTTGGGAGCGTTGATGGTCGCCTCTCTGGTCGCTGTCGATCTGCAACCTCGACTGTCCGTCCCCAGATTCACGATATGCGGAGCGGTGGCGCAGCGGTGAGCGCCACTGTGCTACCAACCCGTTTCCCGCTCACGGCCAACATCGGTGACGAATGTGTCAACCGGTCCTGGGCCTCCCATGGGACGACTCAACCTTATAAAATGATTACATGGCACGACGTCTTGACATCAGCATTGGAGAGACAAAGGCGGCAGGGCATAGTGCTGGCCAACCATCCCTTCGTGTGCTGTGCCGGTTTAATAGGTGCTCGCCAACAGCACTTGGCCTAACTGTCTGGTAAGGCTATACGGAGTATCTTTGTCTGTGTCTTGTGTGTGCAGAACATGATAATGGTGTTATCTCGGTCTAGGGATCTTTTACAAATCTTATGAATGGGAAAAATCACTTCTCACTTGCAAGTTGGCCCACGTGGCCGTCCCACGTGGCCGTCTATAGTGACGTCACTCACAGTGTCAATGCCGTCACCTTTAAAGGCGGCATTGCAGTGGACGTCTACATGGATCGATTCATGTTTCTCTCTCCCAGCACCCAGATGTTCCCACACCTGTTTGACACTACCCGGGACACAGCCTTGATATACTCGGAAAAGATAAAGGTGTAGCCCTGCAATTGCTACCTGACACAACTGCTAGGGGAAGGGACTCCGCTCGGAGGGAACTCGGGATAGCCGATCTCGAGAAAGTCGCCTTGGCCTAGACTGCTCTGCGATGGCCAGCCGTCTTGCAAGAGGTGGGATTACGAGTACCGACACTCTACCGCAGCGTTCCACTAACCGTGGTGTACTCGTTAATGCCGCTGGGGGAACTTACGTGTGGCGGATGCTGCAGATTTCTAATTGACCCCGATGTCACAACGCTGACGTCACAACGCTGACGCGCGTGCGCGCGGCACCGCGTCCCAGCGCCCTCGAGAAGACGACGCGAGCGAAGCATGTGGCAACGATTTCGAATAAAAAAAATACTCCTAGGTTAGTTGGGGAGGCGGGGGGGATGGAGGAACATATATATATAGAGGCAGAGAGAACTTGGGGTGGGTGGGGAGAGTCTGGATTAACGCGAGTTTTTCAGTGGAAAACATTCTGGGGCAATTGCGTCGCTCGCTCCATGCGCGTCGCTTCGCTGAGATGGCGAGGAGACGCGCGCCAGGACACGCACAGAACCGCAGCAGCGCCGCCCCTGCCACGGAGGCCTCGTGGCAGCTCTGTTGGCCACGGAGCGGGCGTGTGAATAACTCGCTGGCTGCCCCACGTGACACGGAGGAGCCTTCAAAGACAGCGAGCCCCCGGGTGGCCTTGACACACGTATTGGGGCCAAGTGCTGTGAGCCAGTGGCACCTAGGAAGGGCCGCACGATGCACGAGAGGGTGGGTGGCACAGCATTGCGCCCGGCCGCCTTTGTCCCCATCGTGGCGGTGTTTACACATAGCATCAGGTTTCTCATTTGAGACTGAGTCGACCTAGTGGAGGCCCATGGCCGCTTCAGATATTCGCTGTCACTGGTGTAGGTGGCCGTGAGCAGGAGTCGCGCTGAGCACTGCGCCACCGCTACCCGCATACTCATGCACAACAACAACAACAACTACCGCCGTTCGCCACTAAGTGGCGGGGACGTCACAACGGCACTTGTGGCAGGCGATGTGCACCGTGAGGCCACGTGAAGTGTCGAAGGCTCGTCGGTAAGAGTTCACGGGACAGACCCAGGCGGAATGGGGTAACTTACTGAGATACTGGCAGATGCACCAACTGTGCTCCCCAGTGTGTCACCTTGCTATGTTTTATCCGCCCTGCGTTCCGCTCGTTGTTGTGAGCGTCACTCCTCCGCTCTCCGTTATACTGCCCAGTAGCCTCAAGGTGCATCTAGCCTGGCACTGCCCAGTAGCGTCCTTCACGAGCCTCCTCCTTCACAAAGCGCCAATCTCTTCGTGGCATGCTCCAGGTTCGAGGCGTCAGAGTTTCTGACCCATTCTAAGGAAAGAATCTCACAGGGCCACACCTTAAACTTGACTGGGCATCGATCAGCCTCTCAATGTATCTGTATCGGATGGAAATACCTCTGCTACGGCCATGGAAAGTTTCTCGAACTACGTCCAGAAAAAGATGTTCAATAGCGAAGGAGCCCAGAGGAATTCTCTGTCGCACCTCGAGGTGGACAGGGAATGGCTCCGATTCTCCAGCCAAGTAGCTTTTCGCGGGCCTGACCACCATCATGAAGGTCCTTAATGATTGCGGCGGAGGGTCAGAGATCCCAAATGCTTGCAGACCAATCAAACGCCGTTTGATGGTACCATAAAATAATGCAGAAAAGTACGTAATCTTGAAATCCCTCACACCTCTGCTGAAGCATGCGCACGGTGCGAAATAAGTTCAACACAATACAGACTCGGGCCTGAGAGTACATGGCAAGGCGATGTTGAATAATTATTGGTCAGGACCTTGACGGACACGTGTGCTAACATCAAACTATTCACATTAAAGTGCACCTTCTATTCGTATACAGGCCCGAGTATGTATGTAAGTTGAACTTCTTTCGCACCGTACGCATCCAACCGTGCTTAATCAGAAGTGCGTGGGAAGGACAACAAACTTAACGCAAAAAGCTGTTCTGAAGAAGTTAGTTTAAAACCTCGAATTAAAAGTGCATGGGTCCCAGTGGCTTCCGAATATCGGAAGAGAGAGCGTTCCAGACGGCCGCAGCGTACGATGCGGTGACTGCCTTTGTTTGATGGCTTTACAAAAGTTGCTGCGAGGAAGAGCGGAGTTCGCGTGATAGATTATGCTCCTTGACGGGATCAGCAAGGTATCGTGATTCATTTGCGGCAAGAACTTTGTGTGTGAGTCCCATTGTAGACACTTTTAAACAGGCGACTTACCTTACTCGGGCTGCCATAACAGGCGAGCAGGTCACAACACACCAAGTCAAAGTCTTGAAGAATTCTGCAGAGGAAATCCTAAGAAACTCCCCGTGCTCGCAATTCGTCTTCGGCAGCGGTCTTACCATAAAGACCTGATCACCCCACACCAGTTCTCCTATCAGGGGGTATTGTTTAAGTATTCTAATGATTCATTCATAATTGAGTTTTCGGGAAAGGCCGTGTCAAAAGAAACTGTGTGTCGTAAACCCTCCTCCACCGGACCCCGCCAATGAATAAAAGTGTCACGTGAACAAACGTGACACATCTGTTATTGCCTTAGCAGCAGCAGCGGCAGCAGCAGCGGCAGCAGCAGCGGCAGCAGCAGCGGCAGCAGCAGCGGCAACAGCAGCAACAGCGGCAGCAGCAGCGGCAACAGCAGCAACAGCGGCAGCAGCCTCTGCGCTGTTGTTTGAGAGTTGATCTCACGACGCGTGGATGGATACGAAGCCTCGACATCTGAGCTGTTAACCTGATGATGCTGGCTGTAATCGTGAAGGTCCTCAATGATGACACGAGGATGACATTCAGGACCTTAGTGGACATCTGTGACAAAGAGCTCCGCGGCTCATCGGATTCCTCCTCCAGTATAATTACATTTTCTGATTCTGATCATCTCCAGCGAAACTTCGTGGCCGGAGCTGCGTAGAGATTCGTCGAAGTCCGAGTCGCGTGGAGTCGAGCAGCTGCGTTGCGAGTGCGACTCCAGCGCCAATAACAGCGACAGTGGCGGCAGTTACGGGACACTGCAGCGAGATAATGTGCAAGCTAACCCGAGCAAAAAACGAAACGTATTGACATGAAAGCCACGCCAAAAGTGACTTCAAACAGAATAAACAATAACTCGCGAGCCAGCCTTCCCCACTGCCTTGTTAGACGTACGAATGTTTATGAACTTTTGAGGTTGGGAAGGGTTGGGTGCGTGGGGAAAGACCACGATTTATTGATACTGGAGCGAGCATGGCAAACATCACCGCTTGGTAAACAGCTGGCGGTGTTGTTGCATCGCCGTCTGTGGTGGTGCGAATCTCCCGGGATGCGTGGGGTCGGTCTTCGTCTCTCTTAGCGGCTCTGAGCCCTTTGGGGGGAAGTAAACGATTCGAGTTTCACGCCAGCGGCCGTGACCTCCTCGTCTCTCGAAAACAAATCGATGTCTCGGTCAATATTCTTCACGACCAAAGAATTAACACAACGAGTGGCCGCTGCAGGGGTCGCTGTCTGTGTATGTCTGTACTCTATTTTGAACTTTTTTTGCCCCGTACGTAGCCAACCGTGCTCATCGGAGGTGCGGGGGAAGGACAACAAACTAAACACAACAAGCAGCTATAAAGTAATGAGTTCGTCAGTTTAGATCATTTAAAGTAAATAGCTCCAGTGGCTTCATAATATCGGAAAGAAGAACGTTCCAGACGGCCGCAGAAGCGCATCTGAAAGCGCCACGCGATGATGCAGTGACCGTCTTTGTTCGATGGCTTAGCAGCCAAAAGCTGCTGTGAGGATAATCGGAGTCCGCGTGATGGTTGCACAAGAGAAGCCCGGGCTATTTTGTTGTCATAAATAACAACAAGTGTATTCTAATATTCATATCTGCTCGCTCTCGACAAGAGAGAGAGAGAGGACGACTCAGAGGCTCGTGGAGGCGCCACAGACGAGTGGCGAGGCAGCAGCAGCAGCAGCAGCCCCGCGTTGAGGATTCGGCACTCCTAACAACACTCACCCGAGGTGTAGCTCCCTGTGTACATGAAGGTGCCATCGGCCAACGAGCGAGTGGCCGTGCGTGCGAGGAGTTGCAACACTCCAACCCATGCGGAGGGAACAGACGGAGCCGTGCACGCTTCATCCTACCGCCTTCTCCTGACGGGACTGCAACCACGAGTTTCCTGTCGTGCTATGACGAAGGGTCATTGTCTGAAACGTCGCCTATGTTACAAAAATAATCATATTTTTGGGGTCTTTCGGTAAAGCCACGTAGATAGAAAATATATTTTTTAAACATCACGACGTTTCGATCGCAACACAAGCAATCGTCATCAGGTGAACAAATAGCGAGAGAGCCGCTGAGGCAGGATGTTCTAAATGTTTGAGATGTGTGTAGCCCAAGGGTCATAAGCGAAGTGGGCGGGGCTAGTGAAGACACGTGCATGTCAATGTTAGATCGGAGAGCCACCGCCACATCGAGGAGAACGAGCAACGGTGGCTGTGTTAGTGAGACATTTAACCTGTTTAATGTAAATACATGTCACCTGTTAATGTAACACCAGAGAGTCCAAAAGAACTACTAAACATCACAGCCAGTTATGACTTAGCCTGGTTAATAACGTCCTTCCAATGATTGCTCAGTTTGTACCCATCTTCTCAGTTGCAATTGTGTCTGTGTCTATATATATCTGGATGGCTTCATGAACGAATCTTAGTTGATAGCCAGTGGGTTTGCAGAGAACCTTCGTCTTTGAAAAATCTATTTCGTGTGTGCCCAAGGCGTTAAAACAATGATCAGCCACGGCCGAGGTATTGGTTCTGCCGTGTTTCAGATCTGCCTTGTGTTCACGAACACGGTCCGAGACATGTCGCTTCGTTTCATCTTAAGTGCCTTTGCGCAGTATTTTTGACGAATGTTACGTTTTGTTGCTGTTGTTTGTGCCTGTGCAGCACTGCTAATCCAAGCAGCATCACAGACCATATCTCGGAAGCTAAGCTGGGTTAAGCCTGGACGGTGCTCGGATGGGCGACCACGACCGTGCATAACAGGTGCTATCGGCTGCTGCGGGGATACGTGCTCAGCAGAGCGCAGTGCAGCTACGCCGTCCACGCTCCTCGCCTTAGTCGGGTGAAGTATGGTCAATGATTGATACTACCCGCTCGGCGTGGGGATCCTCTCATCCAGCAGTGGATTTGAGAGCGCGGCTTGTGGGGATCTAAGCCCCCCCCCCCCCCCCCGGGGGGGGCCCCCCCCCCCCCCGGCTTGTCGCAGTTTCAGAGAGGGTTGACCGGCGCCAATAGAAATCCGTGAAAGCCGCAAAACGTCGTCCCCCTCACGTGAACATTCACAATGAACTCGGTCTACTTCTGTTGAACAAACGAAGTGCGCGAGACGTGTGGTGGTTTAATTAGGCAAACGCACGTAAGAAACACGTTTTAATGAAATCTGCAGTGTATTTAAATACAAAATACGAGGGTTTGTTTACTTAGCGATTCCACCGATTTCTGTTGCACTCATCATGCTGCTTGAGCGAGCTGATTGCAGGATCCTTGTCCGGATTCTGGCAGCTGCCTCGCTCTCCCTCTGCCGTGTTTATTTTACGATGCGGCTTTTTTAAAATACACAACATTGGGGAATGCGTTAATTCAAGAGGGCACTTTCTCTCCCCCCCCTCCACCCCCTCCCGCTTCCCACCAAGACATCTCCCCCCCCCCACCACCAACCCTTCGCCCCTGCCCACAACCCCCCAGAGCCCCCACAAGCCCATTCCTCTTCCAGCGCTGCGCCAGATGTGTTGTGTTTTCTCCAGAGAATGGTGATTAATAATAATGATAAGTTTAGACTCTTTTGCCCAGGAAAGCTTCGCTGTCTCTTCAAGGCTGTGTGCTTGCTTTTCTTCAAGATGGTCCTACTTGGTCGTTTCACTGAAACTTCATGTGTGTGTGTGCGCGTGTACGGTAGGGTGCTCGCTAACAGCACTTGCCCCAACAATATGTCCAGGCTATACGGGGGATCTTTGTCTTTGGGGAGCAGAGGTGCAATGGTTAGCGGGTTAAGCTATGAACCCGGCGACCAGAGTTCGAGTCTTGTTCACGGCCAACACCAGTGATGATTTTCTGCACACGTTCCTAGCTCACCCCTAGGTCGACTCAGCCTCAAATGAATACCTGCTGCGGTGTGTGAACATCTCCACTGGACTTCAAGGTACTACTCGCTAACAGCACTTGCCCCAACAGTCTGTTAAAGACGAGACGACTGCCTACTGCGTGCGCTATCCACTGCTGGCCTAGACTACCTCTAGGACACCATGCCTACTGCGTGCTTTATCCACTGTTAGCCTAGATTACCTCTAGACACCATGCCTACTGCTTGCTCTATCCACTGCTGGCCTAGACTCTTGTGCCCCGCCCACTCTGTTCTGACACTTGGGCCACGCCCACTTTGAAACCTTTATCAACATTTAGAGGCTTACCCCCCCCCCCCCCGCCTTTCCTCTTTGCCTGATGACGACCGCTTGGGTTGCGATCGAAACGTCGTAGTTTATTGTTTATAAATGTTTTGTATTAATTTTAGCCTATCTACGTGACTTTACCGAAAGATCCAAAGAATAGTCTATTAAAGGCAAAATGGGGGATCTTTGTATTTGTATATGGTGAGGAGCGGTGGCGCAATGGTGAGCGCGCTGCGCTACGAACCTGGCGACCAGAGTCCGATTCCCGCTCACGGCCAACACCTGTGATGATGTTCTGAACCGGGTCGTGGGGCCTCCCCCAGGTCGACTCAACCTTAAATGAGTACCTGGTGCGATGTGTAAAATCAGCACGAGAGAGACAAAGGCGGCCCGGCGTGGTGCTGACCACCCACCCTTCCTCTACCGTACTCGCGAACAGCGCTCGCGCCCACAGGCGACAATAGGGCGACGTTGTGCCTCTTTGTCCAAACGCCGACTTGGCGACACACGCCAAGACATCTCCACGTGATCCGCCACAGCGCTCCGTCTGAGGCTGAAATGAGTTGGTGTGCAGTTGGGACTCTACACGTCGAGACGACTGATACATTGAACAGGAAACAACATCGCCATGCATGCTCCGCGCTTTCCAGAGCTCCGCTGAAGGTAACGAGCGCGCATCCCCCGCCGATGTGAGATGTCCATAATTGTTGCACAGATGATTCTGCACGGGACAACCCCGGCTCTCGCAGTCGAGGCACATCCCGCCGTCCCACTGCAGGCATCATTCCCTTTGGTGCTCGCCCTGTCGATGCAAACCCCAAGAATAACCACAACAACGATGATGATGATGATGTCAACTCGTAACGATGCCCTGTCTGCCAACGCTCAGGAGAGAGAGAGAGAGAGGATGACTCAGAGTCGCGAGGGGGGTGAACCACGGTCGAGCGTGAAGGCAACTAAAACTAAATTGTTTATTTTATTGTACCAGGCAAGGCCCATTGAGCTACGTAGCTGACCACAACTGATAGCTCAACGAAGCGGCTCATCATCACGTGGAAATATATGTCAGTCAAATACTCTGACCGCGTGATGTTGATTCTGAACGTGGAGGGGAAAACAAGAAGACCCCGAGAAAAATCCACTGGACCACCGGGAGAGAGAGAGACGAAAACTTAAAATCTACAGCAGCAGGTGTCAATGTCGAGATCGAACCCACGACCTCCTGTATACCCGGCGAGGTCGTTAACATCTCCGAGCCACCGTGGTGCAACAATAGCCACGTGGTGAGCCGACGCAACCAACAATTGCCCAAGCTCTGCGGTCCTCTTGTGTGTGGTGTCTTGGTGTGGTTGGAGACTGTTGTTGTTTTTTGATACCTTTGCTCAATCTTGCATTTGGTGTTGACAAATCGACAGGGATGTATGTACTTGTGCAATGTTTACTTTACTTATGTTTATTTATTTATCCTTAGTGACTTCCTTACCTTCTCTCTAGTTTACACTCATATCCTACGCTGTCTTGTTTGCTGCAGTAACTTTCTGACCACCCGCCCCTACTGGACATCTGTGAAAAAGAGCTTCATAGATCATCGAATTTCTCCAGGAAAAATAGAGATTTTGATACTGAAATATCACGGTTTTACAAGGCAGTTCGTGAGTGTTTACACGCGTGGCGAGGACAGCCCAACACGCGTGTAAACGCGCGTGCGAAGGAGCAACGCTGTATCCCAGTGGCTCTCAACCGGGGGGTGCGCGTGCTCCTGGGGGTGCGGTGGCAATGTCCCAGGGGGCACGTGCGGTCAATTATCAACGTGTGACGTTATATCATACATGAGAGTCATCGGTGAATAACCACCTATGACTCTACCAATATAAAATAAGTACGAAAACATTTAATCCGTATGGTAACCTAGATAGATGAAGAGATCTTTCTCAACTCTATTGCTCATAAACAATGCGGGTTTCCAAGAGTAAACAGCGAGCACAAACAAATGACGTCACGCGTGCAGAGCATACCTTAGAAATGTTTGTATTCGCTTGCAGTCACTTAGCCAGTTAGGACCCCTCACAACAAGGACAGTTGGTTAAAATATTGATGTTCATTATTCATACAATTCTTTCTCAGAGCCATGCTGGGGTCAGGCAAGGGGGGCACTCGGTTGAAATTGAATTCAACAAGAGCGCGACAGTAGGCCGATGAGCTCCACTGCTCTGTGACACGTGGAGTCCGCGTGTTGCTGCAGCGCCTTCTCCGGGGGTCTCAGCTCGCCACTAATGACTTCACACGCCAAGAAAGACGCGCACACACACACACAGATTAACGATCACGTTCAAATGTTGGGCGCTGCACTTAAATTGGCTAAATTCCAGCTCGAGAATGAAATAACGGGTTGACTGTCACGTGACGAACTTTACTGTCACATGCAGAGCAGATGGGAGACGACTTTACTCTCCTCTGTGGACAATTAGAACATTATTGTGCTTGTACAGCCAGGGGGGGGGGAAACCCCCGCCGAGTCTCAGGACTCGATTTCACGAGGCTCTTGCCACGTGGCCGCACTCGAGCTGCTGCTGGCTTCAGAGAACAGCGATGGGGAGATGCGTCCCGACCACCACCCACCCCCCTCTCTCGCTGGGAGCGCTCCTCAGACGACCCGAGGTGATTTTTTGACGGAATCTCAGAAGGTGGCTCTGTATCATTCACTTCCGCGGGCCGTTCTCTTCTTCTTCAATTTCACATTCAGGTGGCCAAGCCAGACAACCGCGTCAGCAGCAGCGGATTAGTGTATCATCATCATCGCCATCATCGTCATCATCGTCATCGTCATCATCGTCGTCATCATCATCATCACCATCGTCATCATCATCGTCATCGTCGTCGTCATCATCATCATCGTCGTCATCATCATCATCATCGTCGTCGTCGTCGTCATCATCATCATCGTCGTCATCATCATCATCATCGTCGTCGTCATCATCATCATAATCATCGTCATCGTCGTCATCATCATCATCATCGTCGTCGTCATCATCATCATCATCATCGTCATCGTCGTCATCATCATCATCATCGCTATGATTTCTCCTTCGTATTTGTGGACCGGCGCATTGCGTCGTAACACGTTGTGACGTCGGTTCTGGATGACCACAGTCGCACACCGCTAGCGAGTTTCACATTTCCCATTTGTGCATCAGCGATCATCCGCACCCACTGCCGTGGTCCCCGTGCGTGTTGCCGTTCTCGACGACGATGGGATCCGAATGGGTCGTAGTGACGCGCTGCTCGATGAAAGCCTTGGCAATCCGTCAGCAACTCTCACTCACAGAATCAGAATCTGTATTTGCACTGCAGGAACCCGATGGGCTATCACGCTCAGCTTCAGAGATGTCCAGTAGGGGCACGTCAGAACGTCACAACATCAAACAATCCAAACACACGACAGGAGTGAAAAGTAGAGCAAAGGTAATCAAATCAATTATAAATATACAAATAAAACTAAACTATTGTTTATCTTTTGCAAGGAAGACCCACTGACCTCTTAGCTGCTTTTACAGAAGCGACCTGGCCACAAATGATAGCTCAACGAAGTGGATGATCGTTTGAAAATGAAAATCAGCAAAATCATATAAATATTCTAAACTAATGTTCATTCACGGGTAGAGATAAACATGCAAACTCCAAATTTACACCAGGTATCAGGGTAGGGGTCGAACCCCGACCTCCTGCATACCAGGCGTGGAAGATAACATCGCAACGCTCACGACACCAATGCGCCCGGTATGGGGTCGATCCCGACCCTTACGCCTCTTGTATATTTGGAGTTTGCAGTGTCTCTCATCATCGTCCTCACGGTGGCTAGGAGATGTTAACTACCTGGCCTGGTATACAGGAGGTCGTGGGTTCGATCCTTACCCTGACAACGCCTGCTCTTGTATATTAGGAGTTTGCGTGTCTCTCTGCCCGTGGTCCCGTGGGTGCTTCTCCGCGTCTTCTGGTTTTCCCTCCATATTTCGAAACATGCGTTGACACATTTTTGGCCGTTTATAAATGCCCACGTGATAAGCCACTTCGTTGAGCTATGATTTGCGATAGCAACGTCGCTTTTGACAAAGAGCCGCATGGCTCAGTGGGCCTCACCTGGTAAAACACGAACAAGTGTTTTATAGTTTGAATCCGTCTCTGCTCTCGACTCGCGCACAGCGACACACCGCCACCTCGTGGGCGCGCGGCGGATCTCGCGCGCGGAGTCAAAGGTCGCGATCCCAAGTCTGAGCGACAGGTGACCACCTGCAAGTGAAGAACGAAGACAAAGATCCCGCGAAGCTTGCACTGACTTTTGGAGCGAGTGCACCAATCAGAGATGGCACGGCACGCGGAGGGGTGGGTGGTACAGCACCACGCCCGACCGCCTTCGTCTCCCCAGTGGAGATGTTTACACACCGCACCCGGTACTCGTTTGAGCCTGAGTTGACCTAGGAGAGGCCCAGCTAATCGTCACTGGTGTTGGTGGCCGTGAGCTGGAGTCGAACTCGGGTCGGCGGTAACATTAAGTCGGTGACGACATTCAAGCGAATCAAAGCATGAACT
The DNA here is from genome assembly GCA_014621495.2 of Entosphenus tridentatus. Classification (NCBI taxonomy): domain Eukaryota; kingdom Metazoa; phylum Chordata; class Hyperoartia; order Petromyzontiformes; family Petromyzontidae; genus Entosphenus; species Entosphenus tridentatus. Next base: position 9,286,921 of record CM025615.2, on the reverse strand, counting down.
TGTAACAGATGAGAAACTCGTCATCAGTCGGAGCACGAGTTGGGATTGACCGAGGCCTCATCTTTCACCCCATCGTGAGAACTGTGGAGCCCCCCCCCCACGCCAACAGCGGCGTGAGCAGAACATTGCAGAGCTGCGCCTTTATCCTTTCGTTTGTCGTCAACGACTCGCATCGCGCACGTCGACTGGACGTGAGTGTCCGTCCCTCGCTCCCTCCAGCCAACCAGTGAGCGTGCAAGACTTCATTGTTTTTATTTCTAATAGATCTGATATGACAGTGGGGGGAGAGGGGGAGACGTGCGCTACTGTGGTGAGATGTTAACTACTTCGCCTCGTATACAGGAGATCGTGGGTTCGATCCTGACCCTGACGCCTGCTGTATGTTTGGAGTTGGCATGTTTCTCTCCCCATGGTCGCGTGGATTTTTCTCCGGGTCCTCCAGTGTGTCCCTTCACATTTAGACACTTGCGTGTAGAGTATGTGGTTGCGATAAATGTCCACATGATAAGCCACTTCGTTGAGCTATCATTTGTGATAGCCAGGTCGCTTATAAAAATAGAGCTACATCGCTCAGTGGGCCTTACCTGGTAAAATACAAATAGAATGTGTTTAATTTTGAGTTCAACAAGCACGAACCCAGCTCAAGGCTGCGGGGATTCGGGTGAAGTCATACGCGCAGAATGTGGACGCGTTGACGGCTAACCCACCACCACCCAGCCGCGCGCCAGGCAGCCAGGAATCCAGCCAGGCTGATGATGACGATGATGATCATGACGAGCGCATCACACGCGAGCGCGCGTGCGCGTGTGATGCGCTCGTCATGATCATCATCGTGATCATGACGAGCGCATCGCGTGCGCGTGCACGCTCAGTCCACGGCGTGGCGCGCGCACGGCGCGGACCGCCCCCCCGCCCCCCCGCCTCCTGGTTGCTCGCTCGGGGCTCTCCAGACAGGCCGCCCGCCTTTGTTGGGGAAAGAAAATAATTAATGAATAGCCTGCTAAAATGTATAAATACATCACATCTATTGGCACGTTTGGGAACGGTGTGGGGAGCAATTGGCTGGGTGGTGGAGGGGTTATAGTTTATTGTAATACAAAAATAATTACATTAAATATTAGATTATCCATATTAGCGGTGGTTTGGGTTAGATCGCGAAAATATGTAAATGTGTCGTTAAGTTTGCACGTGTTCAGTCACTTCGTTGAGCTATCGCCTATGGCCACAATAGCTCAGTGGGCCTTACCTGGTAAAATAAAAAACCGTTAAGTTGTATTCGTATCCTTTAAGCAGTTTGTTTACCGTTCTTAGACTTTGCACTCCTATATCGTGTTGTTTCATTGTCGTTGTAACGTTCTGACCCGCCCCTTACTGGACATCTGTGATAAAGAGCTTCATAGCTCTTCGGATTCCTCCAGTATAAATACATATTCTGATTCTAATACACGACGATCCAAAAATCAAAAATAAACGATTTGTGGATCGTAATGATTACTTCTTATAACGTTGGGTTCATGGGCAAGTGCTGTTAGCGAGCACAGATGAAGGCCAAAATGGTACACGGGGGGGATGGGTGACCAGCAGCACGATCGGCCGCCTTTGTCTCCCCAGTGGCGATGTTTATGCATCGCACCAGGTACTCATTTGAGGCTGAGTCGGCCTAGGGAAGACCCAGGACCGGTTCAGATAATCGTCACTGGTGTTGGCCGTGAGCAGGAAATGAACCCGGGTCGCCAGGTTCGTAGCGCAGCGTAGCGCTCACCGCTACACCACCGCTCTCCACTACGCACACTCACACACACTCACACACTCACTCACACACACTCACACACACACTCACACACTCACACACACACACTCACACACGCTCACTCACACTCACTCACACACACTCACACACACTCACACACACTCACACACACACTAACTCACACTCACTCACACACACTCACACACTCACAC